>JANRMT010062834.1:25086076-25104875 GCA_026402145.1 Polypterus bichir lapradei | reverse complement strand
AATAATTGCCATTATTAGTGTATAAATGAATATAAATAATTGCATTTAAACGATTCGCCAAAATCTGTTGTATGTAAACGATGCTGTTTTAAAAGTTACTGTTTTTTCTTCAGAAAACCCGGTTTCCACGTCTACCTGTATTAGTTTAAATGGCACTTTTGCCACTCGCAATGTGGCGGATACGCTGACGTATTGTGTCGACTGGGCAACACAGTGAATGCGGTGTCTATCTATATATGTCTGTGCTCGGCATCGCCTAACCAATCCAAAAGAGAAAATGCTTGAGAGAAGAGACCGAGACAGTTTTTTAACTTTTTAATTAAATAAGCGTTTTATGCGCAAAGGACTGCAGCGGGCTCAGCGTGGAGAAATGACCAGCACAATGGCACTCGTTCTTGGTTGTCTTTTCAGAAGGACTGGCCAAAATTCAGTGCCATTGTTTAACCTTATACAAGTGTATACACGCATACAATATATAATTGATTAATCGGTGACCGCAGTGGTGAAAGGTAAGTTAAAAGATTAGGTGTTTATATTAGAAAAATTCTCTTTGATTTTATTTTCGTTCGTGTATCTGAACACCTTACAAGGATGCGAACTTTCAAACGCGTTTCAAACTAGTGAATAACTTGCTATACTTTGCAATTCATTATTGCTGGCCCTGGGATCTGATGTGCTTATCACCCGTTCTCAGTATATGGATACAATTAAGAGAGCCAGCCCACAGTGTTAAAAAGAAAATGACAATAGAAACTTAAACATGTAAAGATTCAGCAAAAATACAGCCGTTTCTTAATAGGTGTAACTATGCCATTACTGCACTTTTCGTAATGCAAAGAGAAGGAATAAAGGTTTAGTAATTAAAGAATGAGATCACTAAAAGGTACAACGTGATTCACTGGCTGGGAGTCCGGACTGAACCAGAGCACCAGTGCATTACCATCCTTTACTTGTAAATCAGAAGGGAGTGATATGTTTGAAGGCATTTAAATAGGGCAGGGAAAGCTGGTGTGTGGCCGAGTGTGCTGTGCCAGTCTGGACAAAAGCCACAGGTCACATTATAATTGAAGTTCACCTCAAAGTTCCTGTCACTGCTGCCAATAAGGAGTGTAATCTTTATTGACTGGGGTGGATAATGCAATAGGAAAAACCTGATACTGATGCCCCTTGAAAGTGATACCCTTCAACAACTGGATTTCACAGGAATCATAAAGCATTTTGCTGCAAATAACGGCAGAGTAAAACTTTTATGAAGGCAGGGATGTACATTATGCAATTGTGTGTTCACGTGAGGTCTTTGTTTATTTTGTAGGTTGACTGGCGAAACAGCAAAAGGCCCCCTCAGTATGGTGAACGTTACCTTGTTGCCCATGCTGTGGTGTTTGTAACTGATTTGCACTGCCTATTCCTTCAGTCACAGCTACTGATACCTTATGGTTTGTCTAAAAACCAAACTGGCAGTTTATAGAGCACATGTCTATTTCCCTTAACATACAGTACTATAGAAGCAACATTGTGTGCATCGAATAACGCGGAGTTTATTTGCATTTTATGAATGCTATGAGTTACTACCTGAAGGTATGGTGCATAGAGGTGGGGTGTTTGTATTAAAATGAGGGGCCTAAGGCTGGCCTCAGCCTAGGGACCCCAAAGTTTGTTAACTCGCCCCGGTCATGGGCATCCACTGTGACTGACTACGACTCACTAAGATTATGAAAGTGAAGGCCATGACTGAAAATCGTTGGAAAAAGTTGTGTAGAGTGGCAGGGGAACAGAAATGCCTTCATGTCAGTACTTTAGGACTACACTACCACAGTGCAGCCAAACAGCACACACTTCTTTACAGAGTTATTATTTTATAGCACTTTGCTCTGCTTTAACTTTTTGAAGTATTATACCATCTTAATTGAAATTGTCATTTGGTATTTCATTTGCAAAATATACCTGGAGGTTGTCTGTTATTTCTACAGTGTTAAGCTTTAATTGTGGTGCAACTATTACTGGAATAGATTAGCGGACTAATAGGAGTCGTCAATCAGGAATCTCATTGCTCTGTTTGCTAAGCATATAAGAAAAGCGCTATATAAATGCAAAGAATTATTATTATTATTAACTGGTGTCAAGGTCTACGAAATACAGTCTTACAGATGGTTATAAACTGAAGCAGCTTTGAGCTCCCAAGTCTTGACCTACCCGTTCTCTTTGTGCTTTCCACTCTTCTAAACACCTTCTGTTCGCCTAATGACAGTTATGGCGTCCTGAATCACATATGTGCCCTAATATCCTACTCACTCTAGTACTAGTCCATTAACTTATCAGTCTTTATTTTATGTAAGGCCATTCAAGGACCCTCCACAGAACACACAATCACAAGCTGCTTTATAAAGAAGTAAAGTAAATAAGTAAATCCTAGTAATTCATAGATTCTCTTATCCACTATTACAAAAACCCACGGTCACCTCCTGCCTATTCACAGTCTTTCTCAGCAGAAAAAAGCAGTACCACACCGCAGAGAAACGTGAGATCGACCATCAACCACTAACTGGCGCCGTGCCGTTAGATGCCCAGGCAGCACACGCGATGAACTGAATGGATCGATTTGTGTCTAATCAGCCATTGAGCCCCATTCGTGATGGGGACTGGGGCTTTCAATTGCTCCCCATGAATGATGATTTCCCAGTAATGTGCGAGTGGTTTTTACTCAAACAAAGTGTAGTGCAGTTTCTTCTTTAAATAAATAAGTTAATAAATAGTCTGAAAAAACAGCATCCCCAGTGAAGGATACATCTTCAAAAAAGAAATAATCTAAAGATAGTTAAAGTCGAGCAGAGTCTTCCTTTTAAAACCAATTACGTGCTTCTTTCTAAACTATGTCCCTACCGCCCGCTCTACAGTAGTAGATGCTTTCCATCAACTGCAGTCATCCATGAAATGTGGCTTGTGTTCCCACCACCATCCTGTGGCCTTTAGCGGGTAATCCCGTGAGCCCTGCTCCTTTCTCCCACTGCCATCCCTCGACTTTCAGCAGGAGCCCATTCCAAGATTTTGGTCACTTCTGCTCCTCGGCCGCTCAGTAGGAGCTGCCGGGGTCTGTTTGCTCCTTTTGGGGCCGAAATTCCTGATCAGCAGCCTCCTCTCTGTAGCGGCAGCAGCCCAGCCACGACTGACCTGACCTCCCTATTACACACCTCAGAGCGCACACGACTGCATGTGAACACGGGCTCCGCCAGTTCCCACATCAACACCCTACCTACGCACACCCAGAGCTTTTTTTAACTTGTGCACTCCCACGGACCCCTAACTGGCATCGCCACAAGAACATCATTTTGAATGGTGCAGAGAAGTGCGGTTGATGTCAGAGGTCTGCTCTTCTGGATGAGCTCTTGTTCCTGCCTAGGAGACGTCAGATTTCAGTGTCCCTGTGTGTGAAACGGAGAGGGCTGAGGCCCTGAGTGACTCCTTGTTGGTGACAAATGGAGACTTACTATAGATAGGTTTTATTATGGATTGCTACTACCATTTGCTCAAGTGCAACAATTTTATGTGACTTTTTTGTCACGCTTTAACTCGGGCTTAATTTAAAACCTACATATATATGTTTGGTATCATTCTTTTCAGAATTTATCGAACTCTTAATGTGATGTTGTTAGATTTTCATATTCTTATTCCATTGTTAAATTATAAACTAAAAAATATCAAGAACTTGCGTCCTGCGAGACGAGACTTTGTGCCAAGAGATTTAACCACACCTGGGGCCGGAAATAAAAGACAAAGAGTAGATGACAAAGACAGCTGCTGTACAGGGTTTTAAATGTTGGAAGCACCGCGCGAGATGCAGATCACGTGGCAATCCAGCAGCACCAGATGATCCAGTAAAGAGGAGGTAAAAAAAAAACCAAACAAACAAACGGTAATGTTTCCCATTGTATCACCTTTTAAGAGGGGGTTTCGGAGGAGCGGCCGCGTCTCCTTGGGGTTTGTTCAGCCCCCCTCTTCACAACACAAGCAGCAGAGTAGAAGTGGCTGGCACGTAGCGCAAGGTGGGGGGTTGACGAGTGAAGCAAGCAGGGGGAAAACCACCTAGTATTATATAAAACCAGTAGTCAGCTGTGGAATAAGAGCCTCATACTCATTGTCAGATATGATGGTAACAGTAACTGGATTGTGGAAATTTGCTGCTGTCCTGGATGAGTGGCCATAACTGAACAAGAAATGACATGCTAAACTGTACAGAGTGATGGTCAGACCAGTTATTTAAAGAGCTGTTGCATCTTGGACCAGAAAAAATGAAAACCAAGTGACAGGCAAGTCTAAATGAGGAAAAAGTTGTCATTCCGTGTTCTGGAATAAGCAGGTTGTTATTCTGTCCATGATATAGTAACATGCTACCTGTGGTGTACCGATGGCATCATGAGAAAGCAATAAATCATCCATCCATCATCTAAACAGATGGACTAATATCAAAAATGCTCCTAAAATCCTTAAACAAACCCAACATCACATAACTGCATAATGACGCCTATGAATCCTGGCAACTGCTAATTAAATGGAGAAGTCCGGATACGTTAAACGACAACCACCTGGAAAATGCAAGGATAAAAACAAAAATGCTCTCCACAGAGACGTGACAAAATACAGGAAACCTAGAAGGCGGAGTCATTTTTAATGTAACTACATGCGTTATTTTCTGTGACAGGTGGGTCTGTCCCCTTATTTGATGGCTGTTCCATTGTTCTCCAGGTAGGCAGAGCGTTTGTGCATCTGAGTAGGTACAGTCTTGTCTTTAATCGTATTTACACAATTATCCTGATTTTTTTCTTTGCTTTTCACTTTTCATAAACTAAGCACTGAAGAACCCCTCAAACAGAAAAATTATAAGATGAGTTTTGTCGGTCCTTTTATCTCTTTTCACATCCATCCTTTATCCTGGATCACCCTTCTTTTTATTTATTTGCTATAACAATGTCAGTTGAATGGAATTTAATTAGGTGAAGCTCAAACAAATAAACATCAGTAGAAAGGGGCAACATGAGGACAATTATAGACATCGTTGACCATTATCCCCTAAATAGCCAATTTAACACAAATACTCTTAAATTAGGGTGGCACAGTGGCGCAGTGGTAGTGCTGCTGCCTCTCAGTAAGGAGACCCGGGTTCGCTCTCCAGGTTCTCCCCGTGTCTGCGTGGGTTGCATTGGCAATTCTAAATTGTCCCTTGTGTGTGTGTGTGTGTACTGCGGTGGGCTGGCGCCCTGCCCAGGGTTTGTTTCCTGCCTTGTGCCCTGTGTTGGCTGGGATTGGCTCCAGCAGACCCCCGTAACCCTGTAGTTAGGATATAGCAGGTTGGATAATGGATGGATGGATGGACTCTTAAATTATTTTCTTTGGGTTAGTGGACAAGTCTGTTTTTTCTGGGATTCATAAATTCTCTCATGCACAATCTTCATTCATGTACCCATGATGGAATGTGCTTACTCTAACTCGGGGTCGCACTGGGTACACGGCAAGGACCAATCCAGGATGGGGTGCCCATGCATTATTCTGAGTCTCAAATCAAGTTATTTTTGGGCTGTGGGAGAAAATCCAGTGTAGGCAAGAGGAGAACTTGCAAACTCTACATGGGTTGTGAATAACTCCCCCATTTCTTCACTAGTGCTTGGGGTTTTTTGCTTTGTGCCCTCCCCCTCCATAACTTACTGTCAATGTGGGAGGAGCGAAAGCTTTTAATTTGTCAAAAATTTCGAACTCGGGTTTTTGACGTTTTAGGGTCCCCTGATACCAAAAATATTGATATCTCGATGATGGGTGTGTGTCTCTGTGTGTCGCAGTTTCTTGAAGACAGTCTAGAGTTAAAACAGCAGGACGGAAAACTATCAAACTACGAAAGTTAAGCCTCTTATGTGATGACGAAGTGCTGGTTAGTTTTTCAGCCAAATCGTTCAAGAGAAAGAGGCACTCTAGAGGAACCCTCAAATACCATTATTCTGCAATTGATTATTAATTCTTCTTGTCAGTTGCTATCGTAGTGTCCTGTTTTATAATCAGAAATATCGGCATCAGAGCCGTAAATAATTACTGAAATGTTATTGAATAGTTCGGGTAACTTGGTTCCTAGAGCACGAAGCCTACTGACGCTCACGTCCAAAAGTATTAGAACAGCAAGGCCAATGAAATAGTGTTTGCTGTACACTGAAAACATTGGTGTGTGACATCAAAAGATGAATATGAGAAGAGAGATTAGTGTCAGCTTTTATTCCCTGATATTTACCTCTCAATATGTTAAACAACACAGAATTTAGCACATTCTGTATCAAACCACCCAGTTTTTCAAGAGAAAAAAAGCACTGAAGCAGAATGTCTTCAACTAAATTAAAGTCAAAAATACTATTTGGCTGCGTATCCCTTGCTCACAATAACTGCATCAAGCCCACGACTCGTAGACCCCACCAGATTTCTTCATTGGTTATGCCTTTCCAGGCTTTTACCACAGAGTCTTTTATTTGTTGTCAGTTTTCAGACTTTGGTTTCTTTCAATCGTCTCTTCAGGAGGTGAAATGCGTGTTCAGTTGGGTTAAGATCTGGTGATTGACTTGGCCTGTCCAATACTTTCCATTTTTCCCCTCTGATGAAGCCCATTGTTGAGGTGGCAGTGTGTTTTGGGTGATTGTTTTGCCGCATAATAAAGTTCCTCCCGATTAGTTTGGATGCCTTTCTCCATAAATTGGCAGACAATATGTTTCTGTAGACTTGTGAGTTCATTCTGCTACTACCATTATGACTTACATCATCAATAAAAATGATTGATCCTGTTCCAGAAGCAGCCATGCAAGCCTAACCCATGACACATCCTCCACCGTGCTTCTCAGATGAGCTTGTATGTTTAGGATCATGAGCAGATCCCTACTTTCTCCATACTTCGGCCTTTCCATCACTTTGGTTAATCTTTGTCTCATCAGTCCATAAAACTTTGTTCCAGAACTGCTGTGGCTCATCTCTGTACTTTTTTTGCAAATTTCAAAGTGGCTTTCCGATTTTTACTGCTGATTAATGCTTTGCATCTTGTACTTTGTCCTCTACTCTATATTGTTCTTCTGCAAGTGGGCTGTGATATTTCCACCTTTGCTCTTTGGAGGTTTTTCATGATGGGGTTTTTCTTCTATGCTCTCACCATTTGTCTGTCATCAGTTGTTGTTGTTTTCCAAGGACCACCGGCTCGATGGCTGTTGCTCAGTACACCAGTGGCTTCCTTCTTTTTCAGGACATTCCAAATTGCAGTACTGGCTATGCCCAATATTTTTGGAATACCTCTGATGGATTTTCCCCCTTATCTCAGCTTCAGAATGGTATGCTTTTCTCCCACAGACAGCTCTCTGGTCTTCATGCTGGTCTGCCCTTCTTAACTACAAATGGAGTCTTGACAGGTGAAAGTCAAAGCATAAACTGAGAGCAGATAGCCAGGGCTATGTAATGGTACACAATTGGTCTTACATGTCATGCACATACTTTTGCTCACTTGAAAAACTGGGTGGTTTGATACAAAATGTCCGATGTTCTATGTTGTTTAACATATTGAGATGTAACACCCGGGAATAAAAGCTGAAACTCTGATCTCTCTTCTCATATTCATCTTTTGATCTCGTACACAAGTGTCTTCAGTGCACAGCAAAAGCAAATTAATCGGCCTTGCTGTTGTAATCATTTTTGAGTGGGAGGGCTGTACATAGGTGGCATGGTGGCGCAGTGGGTAGCGCTGCTGTCTCGCAGTTAGGAGACCCGGGTTCGCTTCCCAGGTCCTCCCTGCGTGGAGTTTGCATGTTCTCCCCATGTCTGTGTGGGTTTCCTCCCACAGTCCAAAGACATGCAGGTTAGGTGCATTGGCGATCCTAAATTGTCCCTAGTATGTGTCCACGCCCTACCCGGGGTTTGTTTCCTGCCTTGCGCCCTGGGATTGGCTCCAGCAGACCCCCGTGACCCTGTAGTTAGAATATAGAGGGTTGGATAATGGATGGACTGTACATAGTGGCTTAAATGTATCCCAGGATTTTAGCTCATCTTAAAAATAAGACCACTATGTTCTGATTAGAGGTGTTGCTATCTTCGGGCCCAGGGGTTCCCCTTGGATTTTTTGCACTATCAATGGACATTTATAAGATCAATAAATGGTGGAAACCAGGGCTGGCCTCGAGAAGAGTCGGGGCTAAATGGCTAAAGGCACATGTGCACTAAACAGGTTTGCTCTTGAAGATCATGGGGTACATACCTGAGATCAGCGGCTAAAGCCCCATTAACTGCCCCTAACGATGCCACTGGTTCTGCCATGTTTTGTGTAATAAAGTGAAGCAGCAATATCAGATGGCAAAATATACATAGAAGGAAAAAAATCAGTTTATATATTGAAGGATGAATCTGCAGAAGTTGTCAAGAAATGCTACTGTGGCTCCTTCATACCTAAGCCAATACACTTTTATATTGGCTCAATGTGACTGTGACACAACCAAGTCAGACATTTTCTCCTTTTTTGTGTGGTTTAGAGGTTTGTTGTTATTTGATGTAATATTTATTGAGCTTTATGTAAAAAGCAGAATGCCCCCCTTGGGGCAAACAGAGCAGTACAGCATCAACCTATCTGTCTGTCCTTCTTGTTTCTGATCCTCAGGTTTTGACTTCTTTTAAAGACTTGAAGGTGCTGTACCTCCATGGCAATGGAATTCCCAAAATGTCTGAAGTGGACAAACTTGCAGTGCTGCCCCACCTGCAGAACTTAACTTTGCACGGAAATCCCATCGAAGGAGAGAAGGGATACAGGTAAGATCGGACACTCTTCGTGCCAGTCATCTTCTCTGTGGTAAAAAGGTATGCCAGTGGTAGACGAGCTCCTACTTTGCACTTGATGCTGCTGGATTTCCTCCTACTGCCCTGAACCTGTAATGGGGAAGCAACATTTGGAAAAATGAAAAAAGTGAAAATGTACATATGTAAATCTTCACTTTTAGATATTCATTCATTCATTCTTTTACTTGTTGTTTATCCAGTTTGAGGACAGTCAAACCAGTTATTATTTTCTTAGCATTTCTTTTTATCTTTGGTGCTTGTTCCAAAGTTAAAATGTGTACTAAAAATTAGAATTATTGTATTGTTGTATATAAATCTGTCTTTTTATATTATTAATCTGGCCACTGTTCTACTTGTGTGCAAACAGTTTAAAATGGTGGCGTGCAGGATTGCTTTAGTGGAACACTGAGAGTATATACATGCACACACAAAACCCGGGGAAGGAAGGTGAGTAAACTGGTTAAGGCAGAAACTTGGTTTCTTAAAAACCCACATTTACATGCGTGTGTCCTTCACTGGCAAAACACTCCAACGTCATTAAAGTGCACAAAACAAAGTTAAATGTTCTCATCAGCCGCCGTAAATCCAAAAATAAGCATGAAGCCAGTGAATCACTTGCAGCGTAGCTGAGATAGCATCACACTAGCAGTAGCTCAAGACCGGACTACATAGTACCAAGACGAGATGATCCTCAAGTCTACGTGCTGTCTCACTGAACAGCGCAACAAGATCAGTCCCAAGTTTAACTGTTCTGCAGCCAGTCTTGTTTTAGTTTTGCGCTGTTCCTTTGTTTGCTCAGCTGCCTGTCAGATTTCCTGCTAATGGCGGCGCACCAGCAATTAACTTCTCATCCTTTCTCCATTAACAATGTGACGCTACACATATCTCTCGATTTAAAGGGCCAGAAAATAGGGGAAAAGTATATCCTCATGTAAACTTGATGAAAAATAATTGCAATTGCAAAAAAAAGTGATTGCAATATTTATGTTATTGTAAACGTTATTCACTTCGAGGGTATGAAAAGACCCCAAGATCCCAATACGGTAAGTAATAGCAACAAGACGTACACATTAGTAGAATCATATCAGAAGCATAATTTTCTCTCTGTGTAACTCATTTCCCAATTATGTAGATGACACAGATGAGTTGATACGTGTCCGTCATTATGCAAAAAGCTTTTCCTAGTAACCAAATTAATTCAATGGTAATCAAAGTGTATAAAATACCTAGTCAGAGGCTAGACAGAATTCATAAATAATGTCTCACTGCAGCACAAGTTCTATAAAATACATAATGCATTATATAGAGATACTGTATTATATTGTACATATTTTAAGATATATTATATTTGATTTGATATACTATATCAATCCCTGAGTAAAAATGAGTGTTTGCATGACCTTTGGGGGGTCAGAGAGCAGGGTCAGCCATTGTACGGCACCCCCGCCCGTATCAGATCTAGAGGACACCTGCAAAAATACGTCTTTGACAACCTGATGGGATACACATGGAAAATACTGGCAGCGTCTTTCAATGCACACTTTCAGTCAACCAGGATAAAACACAATCTATGCATTGGTTGTCTTTTTCTGTGGCATTAAGTCAAATATATTTGATTTGATATCATGCTATACTTCAGTCCAAATATAAATATATAATATAGTTTCCATATTTTTTTTAAATGGCATAGACGTGCTTGTTTATGTCTGTAACAGTATGTCTGATATGTGCGGAGCTCATATAACATAACTTGTTAATTAATGTATTAATAATATTTTAATACATTAATTAATACTTATTATTAATATAATAATATATTAATAACATGTTAAGTGTTAATTACATAACGTAACATAACCCACCGTTAATAAATCCTGCAGACCAGCTCACAAGGTGGTCTACGTTTGTACACAACTTTGATCTCCTTCTCCAGCTCCATGATACATTGCACCTGCACTTACTGTAGTTTTGGTTCTGGTCTGCTGCTGGGCACATTGTAACTGCACTAAACCTAGGCGTTAGTCTTGTTCCCATAAATACATACTAAGAGCAGATCAGCACAGGATCGTCCCGCTCTAATAGCACGCTGCAACTGGCCCTGTGTCTCATGAGATTGCACTTAGCACTCAATGTTACGCTCAGTCAATATAAATTTAGTGATTTCTGAAATATTGAGAAAGATGAAATCAACCAGGAGAAACAATATTGTGATGGCCTGAGCATTTACCAAAGGAAATTGGTCTTTGTGGAAACTTCCTCTGTGTTTGTACCTGTAGCTGCTGAATATGTGTGTGAAGGAAAAACTTGAGACAGAGAGCTGTTTTGAAACATTATATTAACATGCAGAGGATAACAGAGTGCAGCGGACATGCATCGACTACGAAATTCTTAACTGCCACCCGGTTAAGGGTTTACACAGCCACATAACCAGATTGTCAGTGGAGAAATCCTGGTGTGTTAACCTGGTTTCTTAGAGACCAATACCCCAGCTTCTCTAACTGGAAAGAGGAATTTAGACTTTTATGTCAGGCCTACACCATGGCTATACGCAGAAGCTCGCCATCGAAAGTGGGTCATACTTGTGCAGCACGCCGTAGGCACATGCCTGAACGCTAGTTGGTAGTGTTTTAGCACGCAAGAAAAGCGAATGATCTATTAAATGCAAGCAGTTTTGCCATCCAGGATCACCGCTCCTCTTGCTATACATTTTCTTCCATATTTCTCCCTCACAATTTTCTATTTTTTCATACATTCGCCGAGTTCCAAACCAGAAAATGAATGGAAACGCATCTCAGGAAGTGCACAGCTGACCAAACTGCCCAATCAGAGTCTTAGGGGTCTGTGTAGGGTTTGCATCAACACGACACGTAATCACATTTTGAGGAGGTGCACGTCAGGCTATGCCGTCACTATGGCCTTAAGCTATGTGGGCAATGATGTACCTACTCTGTTGGTTCGACAAAGAAGTATAAATCAGCCTTCAGGATAAACTTGGCATTTTTTAAAACCGGGCTTCTGTGAATAACTGGATTATTAAAGCACAAGTGAACATGCTCATTGTCACCTCCTGGTTTCATGCCCTCTCTTTGGAGTATTCATGTGGCGAATGCCCACCTTAAACAAACCTTCTGTTGGGTTGATTCTATAACTCTAACCTGGCCCACTGTGACTGAGTGCAGGACATTTCATCTCAGGTTGGCTCTTGTCTTAGGCCTGATGCTTCCATGATGGATCCTGGCTATCTTTGAAAAGCCAGTTCGGAAAGTGGATGGATGGACAGATAGAGGGGTCCTTTGACTCCATCAATGTACTCCTGAAGAGGATAAATGTGACCAAAACTGAAGTAATTGTAGGCTTACAGACTTACCTGCTAATTTCTCTTCAGTTTAAAAAAAAGACAATGTAAAGTAGAAAAACACACACTAATTTTAGATTATGTTTTTTAGGAACTATATGGTTACAGTCCTACCTCATTTAAAAAACCTAGACTTCAGCGGAGTGACGAAACAGGAACGAGGAATGGCAAAGCTGTGGAAACGGACCTTCAGCCGACATAACAAGCGGACGGCGGATGAATAACTTACCTTACAGACCACTGTAGTCATCTGTCCTTCATGGTAGAATTTGACCCTAAATGTTAAAGTATGTGAGCCCAGTTTTGGGGGGTTCACGGTGACAGTTTAGATAAAGCCAAACTGCTGTCTTTTTTTATTGTCTCACTAAATAATGAATACTGTATTAATTTAGAAAGCAGATACAATTTAACATGAAAATTCTGAATATGGAACTGGAAAAGGTGCTAAATGCAAGTCCTGCGTGGTCTAGAATTTGTTCAAATCAATGTGTAGATTATATGTAACTTTTTCCTAAAGTTTTGAAGATTTTACTTTAAGGAATTATGGTTTATTTTTGAGAAAATAGAAGCATATTTGATATGTGCATCTGAAATCTGCCATGTAATTATGTAAAGAGTTTTATGGTTCAAGAACTATGGACACTCTTGGACAGTCATTAGGCAACTGGAAGGCTTTAGGGCTGGGGAGTGTTAGGTGTGAAAATGTTATTGAGAGCCAGGATAGGAACTGAGGAGCTCCATTGGAGACCACGTGGAGTAGGAGAGCCAGAAATATGCAGGCAAGTAAAAGGGGGCTCACTGGGTTAGAGACTGCACTACTGGGGGCTGTCCATGTTCTTGACCCACTCTTTGAATTAACTCTTTAAACAAAGCCTAAATAAACAAGACAAAAGATTTGGAAACATTCATCTCTCAACTGGTCGGTGAAGCCATTGTGGCTCCTAGTATTCAACCCAGCACCAGTTTTTAATCTGATGTCAGTTCCCGATTACCTGAATTAACTTTCTTTTCATACAAAATGCTGTTTTGCTGTTGTCATTTTTTTTTTTTTACCAAAACGTGCAATAAGAAACAATTACAGAGTAAAACAGAATTATTCAGGTAGAGCATCTTTCCACCATTGTACGTTGCAGCAGAAATATAAAATATGCTCTCTTTAGTTATCTACACGCATGTTGTGGTGTCAGTTCATGGGAGTCCATTCGTTTTCATAATCTTGGGTTTCTTCATTTGATTCAAATTTACTTTCTTCTCAGTAACCAATCAACCCTGACTGACACCAAGCTGCTCGAGTTAATGTCAGAAATCTGCAAAACAGAAAGGAAAAAAAAAAACACACAGCAACCACCAAGTACTGTAAGCCCTGAAAAGAAAAAGCAGAAGAAGAACCCGTGAGCCGCTAGTGACAAAATCATTACTTGGTTAGGGACTTCCTGTTTGGTTAAGTTTCTTGTGCTTACAGAAGATTTTTTTTTGTTGTCATGCTTTGTGCTGATCACACCAGAATGGCAACCGCCGGTCTCTCTTAATTAAAATTTGTAAAGGGTCACCTAAAATTTGTTCCTGAGAAATTTCATTGGTGTGTTTCACCGCGTCCACATTAAAAAGCCAATTCGATTCTATGCTCCTTTGTGTTGTCTTTTGTGAAACATAGAAATGAATACGGCTGCAACTGTTCAGCTTATTACACTGCATGCAGAATTTTACTTTATTGTACAGGTTTTATTATCACATAATTCTTCATTACAATAAGGAGTGGCTGGATGGACGCACTTTTACTGCTGTCATTACCAACATCATTTTCTGTGTCTTTCATGTTGAGAGTCACAGTGTGGTATTGTTCTGATCTGGGCTGACAAGGTCACCCTTTTATTATTATTATTATTATTATTATTATAATATTTATCAGAGTAGTTTTCAAGAGGCTGTTGTGGTGTCCGTCTCCTAACTAGGGATCAAAGGTTTAATCCAGTACATTACGCAGAATGGGAGCTGTTCCCGTCAGTGCAGTCTTTAGTACTCCTTGGCGCTATATGGTGTCCTGGCAGCTCCTGCAGATTCTTTTCAAATCCTTTCTTGATGGTGCCCAGAGTCTCGCACCGCCACAGGCCACATCCTGCTGATCACCATCTCCAGATCTTTATATGTGCTTTGCTTTGAATAAGGTGATGTTGTCATCTGGGACTGCTAAGCCGATCTGCAGACATTGCTTCTCCTCTTTGTGATGGACCACTAGTTCACTAGATCAGCAATGCCATGCCCCACATGATGGTAGTGTCTCATGTGCTACCAGTGTCTCAATGCTGGTACCATTTCTCGGGCATCTATTTACCTAGTGCACCACTGGTCGACCAGCGCAGGTAGCTGGCAGCCTATTCAGTAGAAGCCTGCATTGTACATCCTATGATGATATGGCCGATTGTCTCCTCTGCCTTGCTGCACATTCTGCACTTGCTCTCAACCTGCTGCTTCAAGATGTTCTGCTGGTGGTACCGTAGTTGAGTGCCTCGTCCTGAGCTTCAGTGAATAGACTGTCAGTCTCTCCCTTGAGCCTGGCAGCCTTCAGCATTGCCACACTTGTATTTCTCTGCACAAATGGTCTGTCAGGGCTATGGTAGTATTGACCATGCAGAGACTTTTTTTTTTCCAGCAGCTCCATCTTCTCATTTCAGTGAAGGTCTTGAGTCTCAGCTGGTTAACAAGAACTTCCTCTTGATTTCCTTTGCCACTGCTGGCTACATGGCTCTTCATAAGTCTGGTGAACGTCTCTCTGCCAAACTCAGTGTAATCACTCAGCTCAGTCATGGTACTGTTGCAAGCAGACAAGTCCATGGCCGCTACTCTCTCTCTTGATATGGAGTCCATCGACTTCTGCTTTTGGGTGGTGAAATCCATGCATGATCAAGAGCTTCCAGTTCTTGGTGTCCATCTTCTTCATTTTAGATCTGTTCCAATGAATAATCCCAAAGATGTACACGGGGACTGCAATCTCCAGGCTGTTGATGTCTGATATGTTGTTCTTTGAGATGAGCTCAGACTTGAGGACCAGGCACAGTCATTGTAAGTATTATTATTAGTATTGATGTTGTTGTGGTCTGGTCCTGTGTGACTTCTGAATTGGATTGTGTTTTAAAAATGGATGCCTACATTATGAGGGCTGATCAATTAGGAAAAACACCAGTTAAACCAAACAAATCTGATCTTTCACCACGGTGCCCATGAGCACTACTACTCGTGTGTCGTACGCTCACACAGCTTTGCTGTGCCACTCAAATGAAACGTTTTTCTTGTCTTTGCATGGACTCTGCTGGAGCTGACTGGATGTCTTCATGTCCCTCTGGTTTCTGACTGCTACCTTTTTCTACTGATAACATACATTTGGATGTAGTTAGTGCTAACTTGTGAAATTTGCAGATGCTGCTAAAACTGGAAGATACTGAGGAGGCAGCAAAAGAATTCAAACAGACTTGGACAATCTTCAGAGCGGTGGGAACGCTTGGAGTATAACTTCATCTCAGCAATTTCCACCTCCCCAAAATAAAGCCTTGTTATTTAAAAAAAAAAATAACGGCAGGACTGTCACCAAAACCGGACAAATAACTTCTCAAATGTGATAGAATGGGTGTCTGCATCAAATTTAAAGATTCATTGATTTAGAAACAGCTGCTCAACTAAGAAAAAAAAAACAGGCGCTCAGAGTCCATGTTAGCAAACCACTGTTTTGGGATGCAGTACACTTCATGTGCCAGTAATGGCAGCTCACTTATTTCACTTCTGAGGTGTTCTCAGACATGTCGGCTCTACCTGGTGTGGGGGACGCCCTGATTATGGAAGGACCTGGGGAGAGAATACTTCCAGGACAGTTTCTCCCCCAGACCGTCAGAGGGCAGCCCCCTTGGTTTCCACTGGGGTCAGGGGGTTGCATGGACATTTAGAGGGCTCTATTTGAAGAAGCTCATCCGGGTGCCCTATAAAAAGCGACTGGTCATCAGAAGACAACGGCCAGAGTCGGGAGGAAGAGGACAAAGCCTGTCTGGAGAACTGGAGACGGCGGCAAAGGGTCTGTGTTGGTGTTTTACCTTTAGTGCTGGAAAGTGCACTTGTAAATACTGTGAACCGTGTGCTGTGTGGACTAAAGCCTGTGTCCCTCCTGTCTGTGTCGGGGTGAGGGCGGCTGTACGCACCCGGGCTTCACACCGGATAAAGTGTTGAAGTGGCCTCCATAATGTTTGAATGAAGACATTTTTGCTCGATTTCCGCCTCCACTCCACAGTTTAAAAATATAAATCAAACAATTCGGACGTGTTTAAAGTGCACATTGCAGACTTTCATTTAAGGAGACTTGTAAACATTTTGGTCTGACAGCACATTTTCTACATGGTCCCCCATTTCAGAGCGCTATAATGTTTTCAGCCGTCATCATGAAAAGGTATAAAGCTGCTGATGTTTTCAAACAACGAGACTTGTTGCAAGATGAATATTTTGTTGCTAATGACAGTAACTGAGAGGGTGTGGAACCTGTAGGTAGGCTCTGGTACTGATGCGGATCGCTGCCCCAAAGGCGTTTCTTCATCATCTGAGTTGTCATGACTGTAACGACATCACGCCACCCACTTAGCACAAACAGTCACCGACTGCTAAATGTGTTGTGTGACAGCACAAAGAAACAGGTTTCTATTTGAGGCCCTTGTGCTTCTCAGCCTGCGCTCTGCGTGGTGTTGGGCGTCAAGGACTCTCTTTCAAGTGGAGGCTTTTAATAATATTGCTGGTGAAAATAAAGTAATTAGCAGTTTCTTTACATTTTGACAGTTACTGTAGATAACAAAACTATAGCTTTCTAATACATTTCTTTACACTTTTTACAAGTTTTGATTGAGTTCCTTCTTTCCCATAAATGTATAGACACACACTATACTGCAGTGTCCTGGTAATAAATGGTCCAGCAATCAATGTGTTAATGCCCGTTTCCTCTGTGGAGTTTTTTCTACATTTTTTTGTAGTATTTTTCGAACCAAGGTTTATGGTTTCTTCTTCTCTTGGAAAACAATGGATATTTTGGGACATTTAAGTTATTTTTGTGGCTTAAATCTCTTTTGGGCCTGTAAGACCTGAAGCAGACCTGTGGGGTTAGGAGCTTAACCCATTTGTGGTGAGGCCCAGCCTGGCTTGTGAAGGCTCTTCAAGGCCTTGCACCCTTTCTGTTTTCATGGAGGCTTTATTTCATGACAACGGGAAACCAACTCCGAAAAACGAATAAGGGCAGGGGTCGCCAACTCCGATCCTGGAGGACCACCGTGGCTGCAGGTTTTCATTCTAACCCTTTTCTTAATGAGTGACCTGTTTGTGCTGCTAATTAACTTTTTATGAATTCATTTTAATTGACTTGCTCTTGAAGACTCAGACCCCCTTAATTGTTTTTTTTTCCTTAATTAGCAGCCAAACAATAATTAGCTACAAAATGAGCCAAAACAACTGGTGTCCATCACACAATATCTGAAAATAAAGAACGATGAAGGTCTCAGGAATGTTGATCTGCTCAGGTCCACAAAATATTTTAACAGTGCTCTTAGAAAAGAGAAAATCAGCAATTACAGAAATGTCTGCTAATGCACCACGAGAGCAGCAACAAGCCACAGAATTAAAGAACGAGTTTAATTAACGACAAGATTTCTGCACCTCATTAAGAAGCTGGTTGGAGTTTGAGGCCCTGACTTAGTTGATCTTCTGTTGGCTTCCTCACTTCACATTTCATTTCTCTTTGAGTGCCATTTAAGGAAAAGAAATGAAACAGAAGAATGAGGAAGAAATTCAGGGGGAACAAATCTTAAGTCAATTAAAATGAATTCACAAGAAGTTAATTAGCAGCACAAACAGGGCAAAAAAAGGGTTAGAATGAAAACCTGCAGCCACGGTGGTCCTACAGGACCGGAGTTGGCGACCCCCAATTTATGGGGTTATGTTGACATAACGCTCTCTTTGTCTAAGAAATGTACAAAAGCTGTAAAAAGGCAAAATATTAAATTATATTGTAAAAATTGTTGAATATACAGTGCATCCGTACAGTATTCACAGCGCATCACTTTTTCCACATTTTGTTATGTTACAGCCTTATTCCAAAATGGATTCAATCATTTTTTTTCTCCGCATTCTACACACAACACCCGATAATGACAACATGAAAAAAGTTTACTTGACGTTTTTGCAAATTTATTAAAAATTGAGAAAGCACATGTACATAAGTATTCACAGCCTTTGCCATGAAGCTCAAAATTGAGCTCCGGTGCATCCTGTTTCCCCTGATCATCCTTGAGATGTTTCTGCAGCTTAATTGGAGTCCACCTGTGGTAAATTCAGTTGATTGGACATGATTTGGAAAGGCACACACCTGCCTATATAAGGTCCCACAGTTGACAGTTCATGTCAGAGCACAAACCAAGCATGAAGTTAAAGGAATTGTCTGTAGACCTCCGAGACAGGATTGTCTCGAGGCACAAATCTGGGCAAGGTTACAGAAAAATTTCTGCTGCTTTGAAGGTCCCAATGAGCACAGTGGCCTCCATCATCTGTAAGTGGAAGAAGTTCGAAACCACCAGGACTCTTCCTAGAGCTGGC
>JANRMT010062834.1:24990911-25066076 GCA_026402145.1 Polypterus bichir lapradei | reverse complement strand
TTTACTTGTGTTATATTTGACTAATGGTTAAATGTGTTTGATGATCATAAACATTTTGTGTGACAAACATGCAAAAGAATAAGAAATCAGGAAGGGGGCAAATAGTTTTTCACACCACTGTATATAGGAGAGATGGTTGACTACAAAGAATTAATTGGAAGAGAAGGGGAGAGTGAGTGTGTAGAGTTTCTCTCTCTCTGGGTACCGAGCTCTGCTGCAAAAAGAAAAAGCAGGAGGTAAGAAAGAAACATTTCCAAACTGACTTATTAAAAAGGTTTCTCAGCATAGAGGTATCTGACCAGTGTTGGAGAGGCACTAAGATTTTGACCTTCTTATCAATATTAGCACCAGTAACAAAATGGTACAGAAGCAAACAGACAACTCTGCAAAACTTAACCCCAACAACCCCCCCATCCCCCCGCTTCCCAGCTTTGTCACTTTCTATATAAGAGGTGGCGGGGGGTACCCCTTGGAGTCTCCATTACAGTTATATTAATCTATACCTTCAAAAAGAGAGTACTATGTCCCGCATGATGAATCAAGTTACATGTAATACATATGGGAGAGGGGTTGAGATTGCGTAAATAAATATCAGAATGCAAGGCATTTGACAACTATCATTTATTTCTGGTACAGAACTGAAAGACGTAAGTTATAACAGGGCTAACAAAGAGAGAGGGACTTTATATTATTACAAAGAAATATGAATGAGGCCTGGCAAGTGGGAAGCAGATACTTGGTTTCTTTGAGAAGCAAGAACAGAGGAGGATTTGTATGGCTGACCCACTTCCAGATTGGCCTAAAGATAAGGGCATGTTGGTACGATATAAGCCAAGGCAGGAGACTCCATCCAACTAATCACGTATCAGAGTGAAAAATTTGACAAATGTTTTTAATTCTTTCGATACTAATAATATATTCACATGCTTGTGTATTTGAAGCTCCATGTTGAGATTTTTCACCTTCTCACTTCAGTGCATTCACCTGAATTTCCAGTCTGACTATTCAGAGAAATGTGAGGATGCTGCTGATTTATTACTTGGTTTATAAAAAAGCAATTAAAGATAATCTTCATATGTTTCATGAAAATAAAAAGTATACTAAACATTAAATGTGTATCACTTCTTTTCCAATACAATTTAACCACAAAAATGGCATTTCTGACCGATTGGGTTATATATATTTTATATACAATTGACTAAGGGAATAGGTCAAGGTTACATCACAATTTGTCAAATTGGGGTAGCTTCTCTTTCTCTGAATTCTCTTACTTGTAACTCTAAATGCATAGAGCATTCTTGTGGAATTTCTGACTTCCAGAAATCTGAATTCCTGTTTACTATTTGTCCAATAGCACTTGAACACAGCATAAGAGACTTAACAGTATGCTAGAGGGGGGAGTAAGACAGAACTTTGGCACTAGTGCTAGAAAGCAGGCATGCATGTTATAGCAATGGAAGTTCACTATTTACACACTTGGATGGAGCACACGTTGAAAAGACCTGGTTTATTATAACAAGTGGGATTTCCGTACAATTATAAAAGTGGATGTTAAGTAAACAGTACTTTCAATAATGTATTAGTCATTTCAGAAAACCCTAAATGGTGTCTTAATTGATCTAAGTGCTTTGAGCATGGTAAAGATGGTATATATGTAAATAAAATGCAGTATAATCACTATCATTATCATCTTGAATCTGCTCCACAACAATAATTTATGATCATTCATCTGTTCCGGAATGACAAAGAGAGTGAAGAACAAGTAAAAAATGGAATAAAACTTAGATTAGATTACTTCAAACCAAAAACTGCCAGCTAATACAAACAAAAGTATAGCTAAGAGTGAGAATATTGTCACATTTATTAATGGGTATGTTAAGTCTTTCATAAAGAAAAGAAAAATCAAAATGACCTATATCCCTTTCCAAGCAAGCATATATTTCTTTTTTAATTATGCAACAATCTACTACAACATTCAGAATATTATTCTATAAATAATGTCTATACCTGTACTGTCTCGCTTTGTCCATGTATTCATGCTGTTCCATTCCCTGTGAATCAGCTGCAGCAACATCAATTATGTTCCTGGAAAGAAACACAGGGTGTTGTTTGAATGTACCATCTTCTTCTCCATTTTAACATGTGCAAAAAATTCCAGAGGTGATGTAACATTTCAGGGAAAGGTGCATTTCCAATAGTCTAACTCATACTTTATGCTAAATACATATTATTTTTAAATGTATATTGAACCTTTTGGTGATATATCTCTCATTAAATATTACATCAAAATCATTTCACATTCTTCAGACACTTGTGACAAAATCTTTAAATGGTTTTGTTGGCTGCCATTTTCCTTTTCATTTAAAAAATGAAAAGTACACATAGTATTGTTCAGATTTAATAAATAAATTATGTAACGAGGACTACTTGGTCTAACTGGTGCTCCACATATGGACAGCTTTAGATATATAGGCCTTAATTTTCTTTTACTATTGGAACTAACACACCAGTCACAAAAAACACCCGACAATGATTACTATGCAAAATTGGTAGAAAGTTAAATAAACTCCATTTACAAGGTTACATACTGTACATGACAATGACATTGAATCAATTATACCCCAAAATCAAGGAACACACATTTTAAAATATACTGCATGTATAATATTGTAAAAAGTGTCACTATTCATCCTAATAGAAGTCATTTTTATCAGTTACTTTTATTCTTTATTTTATCTAAGCCTTTCATGAAAAAGAGCAACAATAAATGCACAGTCAAGCAAAAATCTTCACATACTTTTTAAATTTTTGCTTTGGATTTTCTATATACACTTTAAAGTAGTTAACTAGTTTTGCCTCTTAAACCACAAAAAGTACTAAACAATAAAACAATTGAGCATACAGTAAAAATATGACAGTCCAGTGTGCTGGCAGAAGGTGTTTTTAGAAAACAGCATTTAACAAAAAATCCATCCTGTCAGCAATGAAAAAAATATTTTAATTGTTCACATTGTTACTGTTAATCAAAAATGTAAATACTTTTTATGTCCAGAGGAATATTTATACTGAACTGAAATCTCACCAGTGAGTGTCTCCTGGGTGTAGCAAGTGTGGAAAATATCAATGATCAAATTCTGGGGAAGATATTGAATTTTAAAAAGCAATGCTTTTACAGAATTGCAAATACCTTCAAACTAGTCCAGGGATGCAACACAGCAATTTCTCAAGAATTCTTAAATTAAAAGTGGAGCTTTTGTATTGTAATACAACAAAGACTGTACGGTGGGTTACAAGTGATCTGTTAGCTTAGATCCACCTTTAAAAAAATAGTCCCACACACAGCATACATACACCAGATATACCACCAAGGTCCTGACAGTGCCCGATTATTGATGTTTTACAGCTATTCACATTTAACAGTAAGTAATTTGAAGAATAACAACAAATTTATTTAAACCATACATTATGACAAACAATGTACATTTAGTGGTTCATTCTTAAATTAATAGGGTATGTTGATATGAATCTCCATTTTAATCTCATTTTCAAGGTAAACAAGCCAAAATTTAAGTAGAAGAATAACAGGTCATTAACGGGTAAAAAAAGGAAACATTCACTCTTGAATCAGAGTTTATCTGGGTTATTCTGTTAATTTCTTCCTAAAGTGACTGATGAATCACTTTTATCAAAATATCTTTGGGAATAGATCATTAAGGCAATGGCACATAACCACCAGTAGACAGCTGAACAAGATTGTAGCCAAGTCCCACATAACGACTAGAAAAGAAATCTGCAAGAGGAATGCAATCTGAGATTCAAGGTTTTTATACATGTTGATAAACAATGATACTGCAAGCTAAATCCAATGAAATAGTCCTACATATTTTATTACTTTAGGTTCTGGGGTTCAAAACGAGGCAAATAGAAACACTTGTAAAAGATAAACAGGAGTATACTAAAGTGCAAGTAATTTACAATGAAAATACTTTGGAGCAAATTACAAGGAAAACATGGCTCCTCAACTTATTAGTTTGCCACAGTGCAAAAGCTCTTTATATGGTAAGCATTCAGGCTAGCATTTGCTTACGATGTGCGACTGTCAGAACTCAGAAAAGTATTCATTTTACATTTCCACAAAGCTGATTTTACATTATATTTGGTAGTGAGATCAGCTATGTTATATGGGATGGAGACGGTGGCACTGACCAAAACATGATAGATCGAGCTGGAGGTGGGAGAGTTAAAGATGTTAAGATCTGCACTGGGTGTGATGAGGAAGGACAAGATTAGAAATGAGTACATTACAGGGTCAGCTCAGTTTGGATGGTTTGGAGACAAAGCCAGAGAGGTGAGACTGCGTTGGTTTGGACATGTGCAGAGGAGGGATGATGGGTATACTGGGAGAAAGATGCTAAGAACAGAGCTGCCAGGGAAGAAGAAAAGAGGAAGGTCCAGGAGAAGGTTTATGGATGTGGTGAGAGAGGACATGCAGGTGGTGGGTCTAACAGAACAAGATGAAGAGGACAGGAGGATGTGGAAAAAAATTATCTGCTGTGGCAACTGTTAATGGGAGCAGCCAAAAGAAGGAGAAGGAGAGACCAATCAAAATGATTTCTGCAATTGGAAAAATACAGCAGAAGTAGCTCCAGCTCCAACTCTACTCTAGCTTTCAGTTTAGATTTAAATGCTAAGAATTAGGAGGGATGTCTCTTATAATAACAATTACAATATTTCAGAGTTTGCTGACACTTCAGGTTGAAGTTAATCTTCCTACAGTTGTTTTATCTTTAAAATTGTAACTAGGTCTGCATTGTATTTTCCGAAGTAGCACTGTCATAAATCCAATACAAAAGTATCACTCTTGTGTTGATAGTGCACACACTAATACTATATTTCTTGAACCTGTTTAGTCTAATCTAATTCTTGTGTCTACCCCACTAGAAACCAATCACAGATGGGTAATAATTCTACTGCAAGGCACTCATCTTTTATTCATAATACAAACAATGCATATCAGAACTTACTAGCAAGTTTGAATATTCAATCCAGCAAAAAAAAAAAAAAAAAAAATCACTGAAAAGCTGGGATGTTTAATACTACAAATATTGCAATTATGGATGATGACTGATTGAAATAATCAGCTATTGGCTTTATTATTTATTATTGAAATTCCCATATTAGAAAGACAACACTGACAACTTTTGACTACAGGCTGAATTACATGAATTTCACGCTACACAAACTAATTTTTATGTCAGTTTCCTAATGTGTGCATAGCTGAAATAAAAAAAAAGGTAAATGTTAACCTTTAGATCTATAAAGCACAGTATTTGTTAAATTTATACATAGCTTAGCTTTCTGAGGAGACTTAAAATTTAGAACACAGATTCTTCTCATCCTTAATCAGGTTTTGGATTCAGCCTTGATGGCTGGAGGAGGGCAGAGCAAATGGTTGTGAAATCTCATAACATATTTTGATCATTAATCCTATTTTTCTGCATTCAGGTGTTATCGGACGGACAGCAAATACAAGTTTCCAAGTTGGAAATGCCATGTAAGTGCACTATGAACTCGGCGTTACAAGTCAGATAATTAGAAGAAAACAAAACTACCCAAAAATTCTCAGCTAGGTCATAATGCTGACCCTTCATCTCAGTCAAACGTTTACAATAAAACACAAAACCTGGTCAGCCAGAAAGACTATTATTTAGTCAAATTGCTTTAGAGTGAAGTATTTTTTTTTTTGTAGAACAAACAATTTAGGTAAAATGTCACAACTCCGAGCTCCAAAATCTCCAAGAGCACATGAACGCAGCATTTAGTCTAAACACTATAAGTTTATCCCATTTTAAAATTTACAGCAATGTTTGGAAATATGGTAAACAGAAATACAGTTTAAAAAAAAAAAAAAAAAAAAAAAAGTGACGATTAAGAAGTCCAGGCTTGACTCTCACACTTTACATTTAACGGTTTTCTTTAGTCAAGCATTTTCCTCACTTTTCATAAGCCTCTCTGGGTGCAGCCATATTTTCTCTGAAGTTATGTTTTGGATTTTTGGGTTCTCTGAACCAGAAGCAAGAAAAAAAAAAAAAAGCTTTTTAATATTAACAATTATGGAATAAATGTAATAGAACATAATATATATTTTGTATGTTTTTTTTTACTTGACAATTTCTTACCAGGCAACACTTAGTAACTGTGATACAAATTACTTATATTAAAATACTCTGTTTCATTTATCACCACAGATTAATTCTTTATGTGATCTTAAACCTCATCTGGCCAATTCTGTGTGCAGGTTTCTAGTAAATTATTATGTTAGTCCAAGCTTCATATTCCCAGTCAAATTTTCTTGCATGCAGGTTTATTTATTATTAGATTGTTTTTACTCTTAACACTATAAATAAAAAAACTGTAAAATACTTTCATATTGATAAAATGTGTTTGAGAAATATTACTCTGTGCATACTAAATGTTTATTGTATCACACTGCACAGTATGTATTATTTACAGAAGACGTTACTCCAGAATAGTACATTCTAAAATACAGACCAAGCTCTGTGGGATTTCTTTCTCTTTGTTATATGTAGCACAGTGTAGGACAGTGACCAATACACAGGATAAATGATGAGTTAGGCTGACAGTCACATACTGATGATGAACTGTCTGAGCATGTTAAACATATAGAAAGGAATATAGACTGTCAAAAATATTCACTTCCAATTTACTTTTATGTCTACAATTTTAATCAATTTAGGACACTCAATTCTGAAATAACCTTAAACCAAAAAATCTTAACAATATTCAACAGGATATTATTACATTTGCATTATGACTTCATATTGTGAACCTACCAAGGTCTAGAACAACTTAGAGAGCAACAGAATAAATGTTCAAAAGTTAGTATTCCAATAGCAAGAACACTATGTGGATAGGCAAAATAATATTCCCTTCAGCAAATTTGTGCTTTGATAACTCCACAAATGAAACTGTAAATATAGCAATGAGTGTGTACTACAGTAGCTACAAAAGTCAAAAAGAGCTGTATAGTTCTTACTTTATCCAATCACTAAAACTGTAAACATTAATGACACCATTATTAACAAATAAAAATAGTTTTAAGCAACAGCCATTTCTGTACAGGACAGTGCTTCTTTTGGTACTGATACTACAGTTAAGTATGATTACTGCAATTACTAAATGTAGCATGCAGTTTCCTTACACACACCCAGATCAGAAGACTCACTTAAAACAACGATTTTGAAATGTTTTTGTCCCGCACCTACTATTAACATGAATTTCATAAATGCACCACTAAATAAATGTTATTTGCTTTTAACAAATATCTGACTTGAAATTAAAGTAGTATCTAAAAAAATATAAGTAGCTTACCAGTCAACTTATACCAGATTATTCATCTAACTGGCACACAAATTTTTCACTTTGAAAGACTCGGATCATTCAATTGACCTTTAACATCCTGTGCCTGGGCACTTTTTTTTTTCTCTTTTAAATCTGGTGAGCAAACTTACCTCTGTGCAAGATTTAATGCAACAACACATGAGATGAAGGAGTCTTTTGTCAGGTGTATAGGGCTTTTTATACTTTACTATTAAGTATGCCATTTATGCGTGATCAGAAATTTTCCTTTCTTTATTTTATATTTCCTGCTAACCAAAATTCACTTTTTTAAGTGCGTAAGAGATTCTTTTTCTAAATGTCCTAAAGTTAAATGGTTTTCAGCTGCCCTGGGCAAGGAATTCTGAGCACAAAACACACAGGGCATAGGGCACACCTTCAATAAACAAGCAAGAAAATCCATAATTTTTCTCTGTTCCGATAAGAGCTTGCTCTTTGCTTTTAGTTTATCACCATCTTCTTGTGCAAACCATTCCAATTGATCTATCAGACTAGCCACTTAAAGATGAGGCAATCCTCCCCTTTAGTTTTTTTTGGGCTGTTTGTTTTAAGTAGGCCACTTTTTCATCTTGATGACTTGAGTACATATTAAAGGATTGTAGTGAGAATAAGCAAGGAAACAAATGCATCACTACTATCTACAAGCTGGAGAATAAAACTGTTAAAGTGACAAGGTGCTACTGCACTCACTGTGTGTCGTTATACCCTTCTATTCCATACAAGTGTAAAGAACTGTGTCACATCACCTGAGGAACCCACTAGCATTTCCCCTATGATACCCCCACTTTGAGAAACAATACCTTAAAAAATAACAGATTGTTCAATCTCCCTTTTGTTTCAAATTCTAAATATATGTAAAGGTTGTTATCAATACCAAAATTTCCAAATACCAGACTTCTCATTAAATTTTTCAAAATAAAAAAACTGGGAATATTTCAATTAAAAAATGTAAAATTACCAAATCAGTACACATGTGGCAGTTATATTGGTTGACGAAGAGATTTAAATGAAAAGAAAAAAAAAAAAAAAAAAAAAACTAAAATTTGAAAGAGCAACTATAAACCCCTAATTTCCATAAATACTCAGAAATAAAATACTTTCTACATAAAAACAGAATTCTAAAGGATACAACTAGATTTAAAACAAAGTATAAAAAGACGCATAAATATAGGAATGCAAATTCAAATAATAAATGTAAATTTGGTAAATGTTAAGTGGGAAAAATTAACAAGCAGGGCATTAGCCTCTAGATTACTATATGTAGATATTTTTCCAATACATGTACAGGATGAGGAATAGATGTACGAAGACAATTTTGATAAAAATTCCAAAATGCTCAAAAAGCATACAGTGCTGTCCTTGTGAGGATGGATGTAAGGGCTGCCTGTTCATCTGTCTTGGTTGAAGGAAGGTTGGTAGAAATCCTCTCTGTCCCATTGCTTGCTTTATTTGGTAGGTTTGTGACTGGGTTCAACAATGGCTTTCTATCTCCTGAATCCTAAAAGAAATTAAAATATATAGTTATCAGAATAATATTAAATAGTTTATTATTACATAGTGTGGAGCTGTAAAGGCTTTTATATCAATAACCACAGATTTCAAATGACAACAAATATGCCTGAGTGTGTATGGGCAACAAACTACAGCAAACATATCTTCATTCTACACTCATTCATTCATTACTGCTGCTCAACAAGCTCAAAGCCTAGAACAGTTCAATGTGACAGATGATTATAAAATAAAACCAAATTAAAAAGAAAACTATAGGTATAAACACTCAAAAGTTACTCTTCTGTAGTTTTTGTCTAACAGCAAACAATACTACCAAAATAGCCCCCTTTATGCACTGTTGATTTAACATTTAGCTAACAAAACATCATCAAGGCTGCTGTCTGGCCTAGCTAGGTTAAAACACTCAAATACAAGGGCAGCTATGAAACCACTGAGCTCACCACTGAAAGGGTTGAAACTGACAAGTCTAATTTGACAAAGCAGTCTTAACACTGCAATGCTTTGCTGCCTAGGAAACATGTCACATATTTTTGCAAAATGATCGTTTTTATTCTGTTAAAAGTTTTAGGACGTGCAGGAACTCCTTCACATTCATGATGGTAAAACAGCAGAAGACCCCAGCAAATGTGAAAATTCATGAAATCCATAACATATGATTAGGTAAGTGGTACTGTTTTAAACAATTCAATCTTCAACATTTTACTTTATTGTACTGGAATAAACATTCACAATTCTTAATATTACAGCACAAACGAACTGCATCAGCCCCGTACGAGTCAGCCATTGTATGAGCTGGAATTCCATCCACAGCGGAAAGGGCTCCTATAAAAGCAGAAAGCCTGCAACAGTGACTGGTCCTTTTAGGGATAGTGAGCCACCTAAACAGGAAGAAAATCCATTTTGGCATTCAGCGCCAGTGCTAAACTGGTGTCAGGAGCAGGGCAAAAAAGACCGACTTAGCAAATCACAGAGTACCATGAAGCCCTACAACAGACTTATGTGGCTCTTTAGAGGAGTTGCAGGAGAGTGCTAAAGTGGAGATTCAGATTTTTTTTAGTGCTGTCTGCAGTATTAGTATGGGTGGGTCGGGGAGGACTGGTGCTGGAGACAGCCAACAGAGCTGGGAAAAGTATGGAAGATCGGTGGTACAACTGTGCAGGCAAAGGAGGATGTAGATTGAAGGGGTGTTATAGGGCATTCGAGGAGGGACAGTCTCAAAGCTGAGATTCACACCTTCACTGAAATGATGCTGCAAACAGCCGAGATATCGCATCATCTGCCGTTCCACACAAAGAAGTTTGTCTGCTCACTTACAATCGACAGATCACCAGACAGACATGCAGTGTTTAACACCTCTATGCTGCACTGCCTTACAATAATTTTTTTTTAAATAAGCGAGAAGTCAAGCAAAATGACACCTTTTATTGGCTAACTAAAAAGATTTCTATTTAATAATTCATGGACAAATCATGAACAACCAAAACCATGAACTTGAAGCTGACAAATTTGGATTACTACACATTTTTACTGTACTGACACAGCATTACAAACAATGGAAGGTTGATTATCCCAAACAATTAGGTTCAATGTTAGTTCAGTTAAGAATTTAGATAATCAAACAAACATGACAATATTCAGTTTATATGAAAAAAAAATAATTAGGAATACAATTACATTACTGTATGCAAGGTTAATAATGCTGCATTTTGCAACATGAAGTGTTATGGAAAAAATAATGAACCGATTTAGAAAATTGTAAATAAAATATTTTGATGTATCAATGTATACCATATTATATTTATTTTGAACTTAAATTATTTTACACGGTTTCCACTAGAAACAGAAATAAACAATTATCTACACAAAAAAAGAATACAATGAATGTTGGAAAAGTTTATTTTTAAAATACAGTGCGGAATTTTGAATTTTTTTTTTTTTGAACCATGCAAGATTGTCTTTCTTTCGCACGAAGGTCTTTTACACTCTTTAATAGTAGCACCTCTGTAAAACTGAATTGTCTGTCACTCAAACAATGCAACTGCAGTTTCCAACCATTTCTACAAGCATTTTTCATCTCATCCACATCATGTTTCTCGATGTGCAAAAACATCAGAAATATTTATTCTTGTGCAGAATGTGGAAGGAGGCCTGGATCAGAGCTTATGAGTCGGGGAAAGTGAGCACAGATGGTGCTACTTCTGATCCAAAATGAGCAGTATGAAGTGAAATCTGTGATGTGAATGTGGAGGCAGGCAGACAATATGTGAGGCAGATGAGAGTACATGGAGCTGTATGGAAGAAGCTGTTGAAAGTGAGGTGGTGTTGGATGGACAAGTAGAAGAACAACCTTTAGGAAGCAATATTCTATGCTCTTATCCCATACAACTTAAAAAAAACCCAAATATATGCTATAATTGTTTTGGAAGTGGCAGTTCTACGGTAAATATAAAAATATACTTTTAAAGAATTTACGTTGGTGGTCTGGTCCCTGCATGTGCTTTATTGCCATTATATTAACAGTTTAAACACTTTCTGTAAAAAAAAGTAATAAAGCATTTGGCAGTTTTGACAATTTTCAACTAACAGGAATTTTTCAGTATAAATTCCAGCTTGCATACAAAATCAGGTTATGAACATCCACAGGAGCAGAACTTGTTCATAATCGGAGATCCGCTAGTAACTCTGTCTTGATGTATCTATATAACTGTATTTAAGAACTGCACTTTAAAAAATTAAAAACAGAAGATGAACATAACTTTTCTTCATCCAAGATGCTCAATCCTCTATGACAGGCTATATGTGTGTATACTAAGCTGTTCATAAACACTAAAAGCCTTTTTTATTCATATATCAAAGGAAGTTTGCATTCTTACAGTATACTTGACAGTTATAAATCCAAATATTTTGACAAATGCATTCTTTACCTTAACAACAGATGGCTAATTTTGGTCTATTCAAAGATTCACATGATTAGCAGAATATGAAAATTGTTGTATTTTCAAGTTAAATGTACAAGTCTCAAGTTTTAGCTTCATTGGCATTAAAATGCATTACTTAATAACTTTTGCATAATGGTGTGTGGAAGACGTTTTTTGGATACATTTTGCAAGTAGTGCTTCATTACACAACATTACACAGTTTGGAAAGAGGAAGAATGATTAAAGAGGGAATCAATTCCCTGATACTAAAGTCTCAGCACTCCAAACTAGATCTTCTAGGTCCTCCAGTGGACGGAGAAGAACTTAATTCAACAGACATGAGACAAGCAACAACATAAGCAAGATATTCTGCTTAATCACAGCAAACAGGTGAAGAAACAGTTTACAAACAATTGTGTACTTCTTTGGAGACAACTGAGCTTGTTCATAACCTGCCCATGCTTACATACTTACATACTCTACAACAGCTTTAGCATGTTCTTCGAAAAATGGTATGTGTAGAATATGGATGATTACAAAGCCACCTCGTAAAATCTAAGGTGGGCCATGAAAGCAGCTAAGCGACAATATGGGCAGAAAGTAAAAGGACAATTTGAACAGTCCAATCCTAGGCATATGTGGCAAGGTCTGTGGACAATAATTTACTATAAAGCAACTACTCGCAGTGTGGGGAGTGCTGACACTTCTCTAGCAGACAAGCTTAAGTATTTCTACGCATGCTATGATTTCAATGCCAGCGGTCCAAAACATCTGCAGAGGTAGAACGGCACAATAAGGAAAAAAGTGCTCACTTTGTCGGAACACAACGTGAGAACAGCTTTAATGAAAGTGAACACAAAGAAGGCAGCAGGTCCAGACAGGATTCTTGGACACATTTTAAAGATCTGTATTAATTAGCTTGCACAAGTGTTCACAGTACCATTTAATCTCTCCTTAACCTAGTCTACTGTACAAACATGCTTAAAAAGGTCCACCATTGCCCCTGTCTCTCACAAATCTTACGCAGCCTGTTTGAATGACTATTACCCTGTAACACTATTGCCAGAAGCAACGAAGTGCTTCGAGAGGCTAAGTCAAAAATCACAATGCTCTTCTCTGCCAAAAGATCTGGATCCATCACAGCTTGCTTATTACTCCAGTTGATCTTCAGAGGATGGCATCACCTTGATCCTTCATACAGTACTGGACAACCTGGCTAGTAAGAGAGGAAACTATGTGCAAATACTATTTATAGAGTATAGCTCTGCATTTAACACAATAAACCCCTCTAAGCTCATCACCAAACTCAGGGACTTGAACCTCAGCACTTCATGTGCAGATGAATTATTAACTTCCTGCCAGGTAGACCCCATGTGGTTCGAGTGTGTGGCCACACCGTGTTATCTCTCACTCTTAACACTGGTGTTCCACAGGGTTGTGTCCTGAACACACTGTTGTACTCTCTCTACACAAATGCCTGCATAGCTGAACATGACTCTAACATCATTGTCAAGTTTGTTGACGACACAGCTAAGGCAAGCCAGATATCTAACAACAATGAGCAGGCTTACCTGAATGAAGTACAGAGTCTGACACACTGGTGTCAGGCCAAAAGTATTCTACTGCATGTCAACAAGACAAAGGGGCCGATTGTGATTGTGGACTTTGGGAGGAAACAGCAGAGCCACAACCACTCCCTCAGTATTACCAGCAGTCATGTAGACAGGTTGGAAGATATGGCCTGGCCCAGGTACATCGGCACCTTTGTGAAGAAGGCACGCCAACATCTGTACCACCTCAGACACCTCTGGGATTTCTGGCTGCCCTCCAAGATACTAAAGAACTTCTGTACATCCACCATTGAAAGTAGTCAGACAGGAACTATCGCTGCCTGGTTTGGGAACAGCATGCAGCAGGGCTCTGCAGAATGGTGCAGTTAGGTGAACACTAGATAGATAGATAGATAGATAGATAGATAGAGCTGCTGGAAAAGGCTGCCACTCGGATGCGGCGCCGGAAATGAACTAACTAGCACTCACTAAACTCCAGGACATATATACCAAGAGATATCCATCCAGGGCAAGGAAAATTATCCATCACACCAGCCATTCCAATAATAGCCTCTTTTCTGTACTGTAATCAGGTAATTGCTATTACTGCCGTAAAGTTCAATTCAGAGAGACTAAGAAGGAGCTTTCTCCATAGTCCATCTGCATGTTAAATAAGTGACTAGAAATGCCCTATTGGTACCTCGCCTACATTAAGCTGTTAATTTAGTTATTCGTATTATTACATATTTAAAATTTTATTAGCAATTTTTGAATTTACAAGTTATGTACTGTTATTATCCCTTTATATTTGTCTCAAGGCACAATCATGGAAGCACTTAAGCATTTCACTTCACATTGTAATGTATGTATAACTTGTATCTGACAAATAAAATATGATTTGAGTTATCTGTGAGTGCTGACAAATTAGAAAGAACACACATAGTGCATGTTATGAATAGCATACCACAGAAGGCTTGTCTAGTATACAGCAATCAGGAGACCAAACAAGAAAATGGAGTTAAGTAACCACTTATCAATTCACTGGTTACTAATGTCTCAACAGCCAAAAGAGCACCACAGTCCACCACTAACGATGACAGCTTTAATGCAACAGCTCTGAATATTTTCCCTCATTTCTCTCACCACATCTGGTGACTTTCGAGTTAACAGCATTGGTCCTGCATGCAAAACTCCATATTACTGCTTTGGACAATGACAAGTGGAGAAGTAGTTGGGCCCCCATGGGGATTTTCACAAGAACACAGATTTATTGACACAGCGTTGGTAGTGTAGTACTGCCGGTTCCTCTTCAAAGAGCTTTACTGTGACATTTTCAAACACGTTAGGAATCACTGCTCTAATAAAAGTAAAGCAGCAGGTTACACAAGACAGCAAGTTCTGGTTTCACTTTTAGGGAACTATTCCACAAAACTTTTAACCAAACATTAAGCAAAGTCATTGTTCCTGCAAAAAAACAGCTAAAATGAAAACAGTATGCATTTATACACCATTTTTACACCTGAACACCAGCAAGACCAAGGAACTGGTAGTGGATTTTAGGAGGCCCAGGCCCCTCATGGACCCCGTGATCAGAGGAGACTGTGTGCAGAGGGTGCTGACCTATAAATATCTGGGAGTGCAGCTGGATGATAAATTGGACTGGACTGCCAATACTGATGCTCTGTGTAAGAAAGAACAGAGCCGACTATACTTCCTTAGAAGGTTGGCGTCCTTCAACATCTGCAATAAGATGCTGCAGATGTTCTACCAGACGGTTGTGGCGAGTGCCCTCTTCTACGCGGTGGTGTGCTGGGGAGGCAGCATAAAGATGGACGCCTCACACTTGGACAAACTTGTTAGGAAGGAAGGCTCTATTGTAGGAATGAAGCTGGACAGTTTAACATCCGTGGCAGAGCGACGGGCGCTGAGCAGGCTCCTGTCAATCATGGAGAATCCACTGAACAGTGTCATCTCCAGGCAGAGGAGTAGCTTCAGCGACAGACTGCTGTTACTGTCCTGCTCCGCTGACAGACTGAGAAGACCCCACACTATGCGACTCTTCAGTTCCACCCGGGGGGGGGTAAACGTTAACATTATTCAAAGTTATTGTCTGTTTTTACATGCATTTTTATTACTCTTTAATATTGTTTTTTGTATCAGTATACAGCTGCAGGATTATGTGAATTTCCCCTTGGGATTAATAAAGTATCTATCTATCTTTATATGGTAACTGTATTTCCCAGGATGCCCATGTTTGTAACTCTAATGGAGCCTTGTCTGTTTACTTTGCAGTCAACAACCAGCGTTTAAGAATCTAGTTTCCTGTAATTAAGTGCTTGCCTTTCAATGCTCCCAACCTCTCTCTTTCATATTTCAGAGTCTTTAGAAGTCAAACAAATTGACACCTTTTATTGGCTAACTAAAAAGATTACAATATGCAAGCTTTCAGGGCCTGAGTTGAAAGCTTGCATATTGTAATCTTTTTCTTAGCCAATAAAAGGTGTCATTTTGCTTGACTTCTCACTACATTCATAATAGCTAACAGAGTACAACACTCTACTACTACAGAGTGTTTAGAAAAAGTTTCAAACAAAGCAAAACAAAAAATAGCACAATAAGAAAGAAAGTTGCCATTCTATGTATTATTGTACTGTATAACCAGCTTCTGGAAATTCCTTTTCAGACTTGTGCAGTATGGTGACACAGCTGCCATTAGAGTTTGAAGTCTGCTTTCAGTTGCTATCTATGGGGAGTTTCACATGCTCTTATTGTGTACATTTGTTTTCTTACCATATCCCCCATATTTGCCCCATGCAAATGCGATCAAACAAACTGCACATAACGGCTGAGGTGAAGTATGGGTCCCTGGAGCTGTGATGCAGCCTTTGCTAATAATGGCACCAGCGTGTTGTCCAACTCATTTACCAAGTCTGAAAAGTTTAGTTAAACTAACCTCACTCAAATAAGCCATGATTCTGTTCACTGAAACTGCTTTTAGAAGAAAAAGGTTATACTGTTCTATTTCATGAAATGTACACTAAGCAAGATGTACAATTGTGCTTGAAAGTTTGTGAACCCTTTAGAATTTTCTATATTTCTGCATAAATATGACCTAAAACATCATCAGATTTTCACTCAAGTCCTAAAAGTAGATAAAGAGAAACCAGTTAAACAAATGAGACAAAAATATTATACTTGGTCATTTATTTATTAAGGAAAATGACCAAATATTACATATTTGTGAGTGGCAAAAGTATGTGAACCTTTGCTTTCAGTATCTTGTGTGACTCCCCCTTTGCAGCAATAACTGCAACTAAACGTTTCCGGTAACTTTTGATCATTCCAGCACACCGGCTTGGAGGAATTTTAGCCCATTCCTCCGTACAGAACAGCTTCAACTCTGGGATGTTGGTGGGTTTCCTCACATTAACTGCTCGCTTCAGGTCCTTCCACAACATTTCGATTGGATTAAGGTCAGGACTTTGACTTGGCCATTCCAAAAAATTAACTTTATTCTTCTTTAACCATTCTTTGGTAGAACAACTTGTGTGCTTAGGGTCGTTGTCTTGCTGCATGACCCACCTTCTCTTGAGATTCAGTTCATGGACAGACGTCCTGATATTTTCCTTTAGAATTCTCTGATATAATTCAGAATTCATTGTTCCATCAATGAAGGCAAGCCGTCCTGGCCCAGATGCAGCAAAACAGGCCCAAACCATGATACTACCACCATGTTTCACAGATGGGATAAGGTTCTTATGCTGGAATGCAGTGTTTTCCTTTCTCCAAACAGAACGCTTTTCATTTAAACCAAAAGGTTCTATTTTGGTCTCATCCGTCCCCAGAACATTCTTCCAATACCCTTCTGGTTTGTCCACATGATCTTTAGCAAACTGCAGACGAGCAGCAATGTTTTTTTTTGGAGAGCAGTGGCTTTGTCCTTGCAACCCTGCCATGCACACCATTGTTGTTCAGTGTTCTCCTGATGATGGACTCATGAACATTAGCCAATGTGAGAGAGGCCTTCTGTTGCTTAGAAGTTACCCTGGGGTCCTTTGTGACCTCGCCTTGCTCTTGGAGTGATCTTTGTTGGTCGACCACTCCTGGGAAGGGTAACAATGGTCTTGAATTTCCTCCATTTGTACACAATCTGTCCGACTGTGGATCGGTGGAGTCCAAACTCTTTAGAGATGGTTTTGTAACCTTTTCCAGCCTGATAAGCATCAACAACTCTTTTTCTGAGGTCTTCAGAAATCTCCTTTGTTCGTGCCATGATACACTTCCACAAACATGTGTTGTGAAGAGCAGACTTTGATAGCTCCCTGGTCTTTAAATAACACAGGGTGCCCACTCACACCTGATTGTCATCCCATTGATTGAAAACACCTGACTCGAATTTCACCTTCAAACTAACTGCTAATCCTAGAGGTTCACATACTTTTGCCACTCACAAATATGTAATATTCGATCATTTTCCTCAATAAATAAATAACCAAGTATAATATTTTTCTGTCATTTGTTTAACTGGTTTCTCTTTATCTACTTTTAGGACTTGAGTGAAAATCTGATGATGTTTTAGGTCATATTTATGCGGAAATATAGAAAATTTTAAAGGGTTCACAAACTTTCAAGCACAACTGTATACAGGGGAAAGTCACTTGTATCCGACACACACATATACACTATTCTTGTGTGTCTGCTGGTCAGGTTACTTGGACTATTTTGCACATTTGTATACAGTATTTACATGAAAACCAGTTTAATGTGTTATTTTCCTAATGAGGGGAACATGGAGAGCTGGTTTCCTCTGCAACAACACAACTGCCTTTCGAGTACAGTTTTCATATTCTGTGTTCACATAGATTTTTATTGGATGCATCAGTTTCTTTTCATAGCCTGAAATGAGTCAACCAAGTATTAAAAAAAAAAAAAAAAGAAATTCTCACAAATTAAATGTAATTTGCTTTTGAAATGGTTCTCATCAAGGTCCATGTTTTGAGCAAAATAATATAGATGCTGCAACGACCATTTTTTCCATTTTAAATTCTCTAGAAGAGACAAGATAACTTTGGCTAAACATTTTCTGATACTGTAGGGTATTGGCAGCTAGAACACTAGGAATGTTGCATCCTGTTTACACAGTAGGGAGCAAAAAAACTAGGCATTTTAAAAACAACATGAAAGATTCTGAAAGTAACTGTGCACAATTCATCTTAACGAATGCTGGATTCAGCAAACAAAGAGTGCAGAAAACCAAGCAGTTAACAAGTTCACTATTTACTTGGGAAAGAACAGCCTCATCAACACTGAAGTAATGTAAAAATGGCTATACATGGTGGCTCCAGAAACAGGACCAAGACTACTGTCAAATACAGTGAGGAACATAAGTATTTGAAACCCTGCGATTTTGCAAGTTCTCCCACTTAGAAATCATGGAGGGGTCTGAAATTCACATTGTAGGTGCATTCCCACTGTTAGAGACAGAATGTAAAAAAATATTCAGGAAATCACATTGTATGATTTGTACAGAATTTATTTATTAATTGCACTGCTGCACATAAGTATTTGAACAACTGGCAATCAGCAAGAATTCTGGCTCTCAAAGACCTTTTACTCTGCCTTTTAGAAGTCCACCTCTACTCCACTTTAGTAATCTTAATTAGTAGCACCTGTCTGAGCTCTTTAAAGACACCTGTCTACCCCACAGTCAGTCAGACTCCAACTACTACCATGGGCAAGACCACAGAGCTGTCAAAAGACACCAGAGACAAAATTGTGGAACTCCACAAGGCTGGAAAGGGCCACGGGGCAATTGCCAAGCAGCTTGATGAAAATAGATCAACTGTTGGAGCAATTGTCAGAAAATGGAAGAGGCTAAAGTACGACTGTCAGTCTCCCTCGGACTGGGGCTCCATGAAAGATCTCACCTCGTGGGGTATCACAGATGATAAGAAAGGTGAGGAATCAGCCCAGAACTACACGAGAGGAGCTGGTCAATGACATGAAGAGAGCTGGGACCACAGTTTCAAAGGTCACTGTCAGTAGAACACTATGCCGTCATGGTTTCAAATCACGCATTGCATGGAAGGTTCTCCTGCTCAAGTCATCACATGTCCAGGCCCGTCTGAAGTTTGCCAATGACCATCTGGATGATCCAGAGGAGGCATGGGAGAAAGTCGTGTGGTCAGATGTGACCAAAATAGAACTTTTTGGTCTAAACTTCACTCGCCGTGTTTGGAGGAAAAAGAAGGAGGAGTTGCATCCCAAGAACACCATCCCTACTGTGAAGCATGGGGGTGGAAACATCGTGCTTTGGCGGTGCTTTTCTGCGAAGGAGACAGGACGACTGCACTGTATTAAGGAGAGGATGAATGGGGCCATGTATTGTGAGATTTTGAGGAACAACCTCCTTCCCTCAGTCAGAGCACTGAAGACGGGTCGTGGCTGGGTCTTCCAACATGGCAATGACCCGAAGCACACAGCCAGGATAACCAAGGAGTGGCTCCGTAAGAAGCATATCAAGGTTCTGGAGTGGGATAGCCAGTCTCCAGACCTAAATCCAATCGAAAATCTTTGGAGGGAGCTGAAACTCCGTGTTGCTCAGTGCCACCCCCGGAACCTGGCAGATCTAGAGGAGATCTGTGTGGAGGAGTGGGCCAAAATCCCTGTTGCAGTGTGTTCAAACCTGGTCAAGAACTACGGGAAACATTTGACCTCTGTAATTGCAAACAAAGGCTTCTGTACCAAATATTAACACTGATTTTCTCAGGTGTTCAAATACTCAAGTGCAGCAGTACAATACAAATAAATTCTTTACAAATCATACAATGTGATTGCCTGAATTTTTTTTTGTACATTCTGTCTCTCACAGTGGGAATGCACCTACAATGTGAATTTCAGAAGTGGGAGAACTTGCAAAATCGCAGGGTGTTCAAATACTTATGTTCCTCGCCGTATAGGGCAAGCTTTTCGGTGCAAAGATGTTTCAAAGAAGACCAAACATTTGTGTAGCCTCCTAACATTTTATGCTGTTTCAGGTTGCTAATTATAACATGACCATTTTTTTGATAAATGATTATTAGTGGTTTTAGCCCTCTAAGAATATTAAAAATAATGCTCTTTATATAAAAATATTTTTTTTATAAAATGGGGAATCGTTTTAGACTATTTCAAGGTCAGCCATTATAAATACAATGTGATATTTGATTTTTTAATAAGGATCGAGTCCTGTATTGACCTCTGTTAGAGGATAAAAATGAAAAAAAATTATTTTACAATAGACACATTTATATCACACATTTTAATATCTCAACTATTTGGCAGAAATATTGTTATTATGTACTTCTATCCTAAAATGTGTGCTTGGTGTGTGTCCTGCGGTGGGCTGGCACCCTGCCCGGGGTTTGTTCCTGCCTTGCACCCTGTGCTGGCTGGGATTGGCACCAGCAGGCTCCTGTGACCCTGTGTTAGGATATAGCGGGTTGGGCATTGACTGACTGACTGACTTCATCAATTAAATCATCACATTTCTTAGGGGCAGCTTATGTTACTTTTGTCATTTTATTCACTTTTGGTTTGGTTTATTTATACAGTATGTTTGAATTATTTCCACTCATTGATTATTCTTATGGTGTTCACTTTACATGCATTCATTGCAATACAAGATTTTTTTTATATTCCCTACTTTTGTAGTATTTTGTTTAAATATATTAAATTTGACTTAATCACTATATTGAATCCTGCTAACACTTGTAATTAGTAGTAAAGCCTTATAAGCGGGCCTTTGACTACCTTGACAGTTTGGTTTGGAACAGAATATGGACTGTTAAAATCGACTCAACAGGAGTGACCGCGATCTGTAATGGACTAATGTGCAATCTCAGTTTTGTTTCTGCCTCTTGCTGGCAGAATATACTACAGCCTTCTTGTAACACTGTATTCAAGTAAGACAGATAATTAGATCGATAGGAAATGTTTCGCTGACAAATTAGTATATAATGTATCAGTAAAACAGTGCAATCATTTTTCCGTATGTACATGCTGCATTTCACTATATTGCATTGTGTGTGTGTGTATATATTTGACAAATAAAAATCAATCTCTATAAGAATAGCAAAAGCAAGCCGCAAACTGTGTTACCCTTCATAATAGCGCACAGGTAGGGAAAACATAACACTGAAGAAATTATATTTTCTTTATGAATGACGAGGAGTGGTTAAAAATGTACCTGCCAAAATGCAAAAAGTGAAAAGGCTAGTTCAGATGCTCCTAGCAAAGTTGTTCTGTGCTCCCCACAACTCGGAACTCAGCGTTGAGTTCCGCTGCACAGCATACAGCCCCCTTGCACAGCTGGCCTTGCGCTTTGCTGGCTGACAGACACCGAAGGCGAATGCAGGCGACAGGTGCCAATCTCCTTACTACGGCTTTTTGATTTTTCCATTCCTTCTCAATTGAATCTTATTTTTCTAAGGCCTTGAGTTGCGTTTCCTTTCGTAACACCTCTTCCCCAACTTGCAAGTCTCTACCCTCTCGACGCCAAAACGAGTTATTTTTCAAGCTGCCCAACACAATCCGGGTTCCTTCATGCTCTTATACGTCTCGCAAACACCGTCCCCACAACGGTAACCCCGGTCATGTACCTCGCCCGAAGGGTCGTTTTCGCTGCTGAAACAGCAACCCATGGTCTCCGGTAAGGGCCTTCAGCTGTGTACCAAGTTAACCGCCAGCTTTACTGTTGCAGGTTGGGGGTAAGAAGCACCCTAGTTTTCTTCGACGAAAGATTAACCCGTATATTTTCGGTAGCCTTCACAAGTCTTTTTCACTTGCAACAGAGGAATCCAATCACATGACAACATCTACACGGTGACAAGAGTCTCACTTCCGCTCGGAGTGAAGCGTAGTTGGAGAAGGCGCACCCTAGTCACGTGACCAGCTGTAATTTCTCACGTGAGCGCAGTTTGACAGAAGAATTGAAGAGGGCGGTCACATCGGAGTTGCCGTTTATGGATGGAAGGTTCATTTAAGGTTAGATGTTACCATTTCTGAATCACAGCAATAACAATTGTAAATAATCGTTTGGACACCGGCAACTAACGTTTTTTTTTAAAGTTCAAGTAAGCAGGTTATTCATCCAAATGACCTTCGAGGTTTTAATAAGTGTTACGAAACACTTGTAACACATGTATTCCTGCTTGGAAAGAATAAGATTTAAAGTTAATCCACACAAGCTGCTACCTGCCGCACTTTACTGATCCGATTCTTTTGGACTGCCCGTTTAGGCGAATCGATTCTTTTGCTTCATTTGATTCGCTGGATTTATTTACAGGGTTAGAGACTAGTGCATATGAAGTCCGGGTCTGGGTCTCCCAGTTATTGCATCACAAATATATAATTAAGTAATAATTCGTACATTATTGTGGGTGTGTATATATACAGTATTATAAGTGTGTCTATATATATACAGTATATATATATATATATATATATATATATATATATATATATATATATATATATATATAGAATGGTTGAAATAGTTTTACTGTCAAATAATGTATATATATACTATATATATATAAAGAGAGAGAGAGTTAGGTCCATAACTAACTGTTAGTAAGCCCTCATAAATCAAAGCTGAAAGTCCACACTTCAGTCACATAATGATTGCTTAATTTCAAATCTATTGTGGAGGCATACAGAGCCAGAATTTTGAAAACTGTGTCACTGTCCAAATACTCACGCATCTGTAACTGTATATAATACTAAATATGACATTGTTCTGTTTCAGTACACAAAGCATGATAACACATTTAAGATACATAATTTATTGTTTCACATTACTTATTATTTGAAGAAGAAGACCAAAATAAAAGTGGATGGGCTGTGTGACGGGGGATCTATGGGAGAAAGGGGTGTGAGGCGAGGAAGTGTACAACAGCCCCACATGAAAATGGAAAAAGATTTACAACAGAGCACACTCAAGCTCACACTCACTCTTCCCTCCTAAGCCAATTTAGAGTTATCTATTAACCTGATATACTGTACATACATACATGGTTTGGGAATGTGCTAGAAAAAAGATTTTTAAATATTTAAACAAATCAGGGTTCCCAGCCAGACAATTGTTTTACAACATATTAAGTTCATTGGATATCTGTAATATATTTTACTCAAAAAAGAGCTGACTGGTTGACAAGCCATTAATTACCAAATAGAGAACGGACAGTTTAGAGAAAGGAACCCATCATGTTTATTGGAGAGCTACTGTGAATTCTGATTGTATGATGTAGACAGTTTTGGGACTCCCAAAGCTACAGAGACCTTCAAGTACACACTTTGAGGGCACCAGATCTACAAACTCCTTTTCACTGTGGGCATAGGGGTGTGTGGTAAGCAGGGAGCTGGCTAGGGTGGCAAAGTTGCTCCACATGTAACAATGGGGATCGTATGGCATTGTACAGAAGGGAAATGGCTGAAAATGACCTAAGGGCACATATTCTTTCATGTGAAGTAAAGCTCTTAGGAGGGCAGACATCCCAGGGTCCATTATAAAGTACTCTGATCTGGTGGCTTTTAGGTTGTATGTGACATTCTTCTTTATGGACACCCCCCAACATGGCTCCAAGCATTAACAGCAACCATTACATGTTGGTGCATATGTCTTGGTTTTGTGAGGTCATCTGGGACAAAGGTTGAAAGACTTGGGGAGTCAGTGAAGATAGAGAGTGTGAAATGGGTGAGATGAATAACTAGATAACTGAGTTAACTCAGAGTACAAAGCAATCAGCGAATGGGATACTAAGTGGCATTAAAAGAGTTTTATTTTCTTTCCATTTTTAAACCAGCTTGATCCAGTTCAGGTTTGCAGAAAGCTAGAGCTTAAGGGTTTATTTCTGAATCTTTGTTTTGATATTTTGTGTTCTGCAACACAAGAAACACTACTGAGGCTTCTTTATAACTGTAGCAATATGCCATTATAATACCACACTGTGACTGCTCTTTTATGTTTACCCAGGTCAGACGTTTAATCTTCTGTTTTGTAACCCTTGCATGTGTTTGAGGGGGTTGCTTTTGTTTGTTGTAATAGTTGTATATTTCTTGACCTTCTGTTGTATCTATCTGTATTATTTCCACATACTCATTTAGTATACATAAGAAAACCAAAATTTCTGTAAATTTGGAGTTCTTTTTTTTTTGGATTAGTATTTGACATAGAAATGTTCCCCTGTCAATGCTGCCCCTAGAAGGGTGCGCAGTCCCCCTATTATGGTCCTACATTGAAGCAATGGGTTTCAGCCCCATCAACAAACAAGTGATTGTTTGAAATTTTCTTTTACCATGGAATAAAGAAAAGCTACAGTTTCTCCTTCATATAATATAGATATAATTAAAGATGAAAACCATATTACTGTTTAAAAAAGAGGAGTAAGGTGCAGAGCAATGCCGGCCCCTCTCCAGCAGGGTGGCCACTTTAGATGCATCCCTTAAGGGACCCCATTACAAGGTATTGTACATTGAAAGAATTAAACCTAAAGATCACAAAAGTTACCTTATTTTTAATAGGTAAATAAAACAAGATTAAAAAAAATAAATTGGGGATTTCATTCAGACTTTTTAGAAAAGAGGTTTTTAGCTTCTTCAGATTCCAGATACATTTTTAAAATGTACCACTTTAAAAAATATTTTTTGGAGGTCTTATCGCACTAAAAAAATCTACATAACAGAGACACAAAATGTAATTGGTCAAATACAAAACAGAAGCCATTTAGCTGGTTCTGCCCTCAGGGCCAGAACAAAACAACTTTGATTTACATGTGAACTTTACAAAGTGCATAAAGGGGCACAGATGAAGTCCCTTCCAAGGGCTTATGTCACGTCCAGGTTTCCATTGCTCCTGTAGGGCCCTATGGAATCGGTTTTATTTTGTCACCAATTTTTCTTTTTAGTGATTTTCAGCTTTAACTGTTTTATTTTTTCTTGATTCGGATTTCTGGGTTTTTATGATTTTTTTTTTACTGTAAGAAGCAACAGCTACAACTAAACAAACAATAATCAAACGACACTTTACTTTGCTTTTAATGAAACAGCACACTAGCACAACTGAACCTTACTTTGCATATCCATTCATCAGGTAGGAGCCCAGATCCTCCATGATGCTGTATGCTGAGCCTGCAGTAGGACATTGTGTGCCCTCCAGAACTGTAAGAGCTGTTACTAGTTTGATGCGTCCTTCTGAGATGAAGGTTAACTTCACTTTTAGCGTCTAGGATATTTGTGACAGACTGAGCTGATGGGTCCTTTGCCAGAAAGAACTTTTTGTAGAGGTGAATATGCTCAGCGAGGTACCCTACTGATTCGAACCAGCTATTCCACCTGGTGTTTCCTGCCTCGGGGTTCCTGGCAGGATTCTTGAAGAAGGCAGACTTCACCCACATCACTAGTGATGCAGCCTCACTAAAGTATTTATACTGCTGCCAGGTCTTTCCCACCAAACTGATGACTTGACACAAGCTGGTTGAATGTTAGGCATAACCCGTTTTAAAACTTCCTGGTCTGTTTTCAGACAGTATGATGCATTGTCTGTACCCACTGCTAAAGTGTCATTAAGATTCAGCTGGTTGTTGTGAAGGGCCTGAAGTGCTGCCTGTGAAAAGGTGGAAAAGTTGCAACTCTCCATAAAGGTAACATCTGCCAAAAAGTACTGGTCTTCAGTGCCTGTAATTGTAATTATGTCAATTACTTCTAATGATTCTTAAACTTTAAATGTTTACAGATTGAAAACGTGCATCATTACACCTGTAGCGTCATCTACTGCATATCTTAAAATAATTACCTAATTACAAAGCAAAAGCGAACTAATCTGCAAGACGCAAAATCCGGGAATTAAACAGAAAAAAAAGAAAGAGAGACCCGCTTTTAAGGGCTCATTGCATCTGAGGAGAAGCCTACTTTTCTGGCCAGGTTTTTAGGAGCCGAGTTTATAACGGATGTGTCATATGTGGACCTTGCGTGCCTTGTCACCGCGAGGAAAAGCATTTATTAAATCCCGAAACATCACTGTTAATTTTTAAAAGGGTACATTGGTTTACTGGCAAAACCTGCAGAAAAGTTGTTGTCCAGATTTGTAAAAGTCGCCGGGATATTGTTGTGCCCTCAATTCTGCAGTTAAGCTCGTGTTTCTTAGTTTTTTCGACGTAGTTAGGGTATCTGGTACTTTTCGCTTCGACATTTCTGTCTCGTGCAGCTTTCAAATTCGCGTGCCTTTAACAAGAAAACATACAGAAACACGCGCACAAATAGATGGAGGAGGCACGACTGGAGTTCTACAAGTATTAAGTTCGCTTGAAAAACAACAAACTAGAAAATAGTATATGACTGACAGAACTACAGATTATTCAATCGTTTAATTTATTGGGAAGTTTTGTAACAGTCACCTTTCCAGTCTCTAAATTCTGCACATTCCCGTTTTTAAGTTAAAAATCCGTTTTTATGCATTCATTCCGTGATTCCGCATCGCGGTCATCATAGGGCCCTACTCCTACCCTTCTGGTGAAAACCCGACAAAGCCAGCAAGAGACGGGAGCGACTCTGATCTTTCATTAAACAGGGTTTTTCCAGCTAGAACCTCAACTCTTTATCTTTCTTTTTTGTCCTTATTATAATTCAAGGATACACTCATGCATGCAGCCCAACTCACTAAAACCAGGTCAATTAAGAGCTGCCAGATAACCGTAACATCCACAGAAACATTCCTAGCTTGTATTTTATAGTGTTTCTGACCTCAGTTTCTGCTAAGGAATTTGCTCAGAGTGTCACACCCCTCTCTCAGTCACTACACCTCCTCCTTGAGACATTGTTGGCAAAGGAGCTTAAACATACTGCTTGTAACTTCAGCAACAGTGCTACTGTTCTGTCTAGACAGCGGCTGGTCTGGCTGATAGCAGTAATGGACCTCACTGTACAGTAACGAGCAGCACTCTGATCATTTTTGCATGTGGGCCACCAGTTATACTTACCCCTAATCCCTGAACAAATCTGGGTCACAGCACAATTTGTCCATGCTGATAAATTTGATCAGATTGTCTCTCCTCTCTCTCTGCTGCTACACGTCTTCCCTGAGACATCATCAACAATGGAGATCAAACAGGAGCTCCTGGATTTACAACCTCCATATAGCCCATGGCCAATGTGTCTATCACCTGTGTTGGAGCCCCTTGCACAACAGCAAGTATGTCTCTCAGGTCTGCTGTGCAAGTGCTGCCAGTCACAACAGCCAGTGTTTCCTTCTCATGACTTTACCTCTGTATACCAGTTTTGGCATTCTGATCTGCTTCCTGTCTTCATCTCCATCTTCTTGCTGTCCCAGTTTAACTGCTTGATTTTTCCTGATCTGACTTTCAACACTTGCTCCAGTTTCTAAATATGATCTATCATCCAAAGATTGCTAGAATCACTAAGTTAAATCCATTCCTCATTTACTTTTGCCATCAGTCTTTAAAGAAATGCTCAATCCTTCTTCACACAAGGCCTCACTTCCAAAAACGGTTTAACTATAAGTACTAAAGAGCAGCCAAAGGTATTGAAACAGGCCTGACAGGAATCCAATAACCAGTGTAGATATCTTTGTTGCTGGATGTTCACATTATATGTGCAAAGCTAGAAGAAAAAGGAACAGGTGATCAAGGTTTAAACATTTTTACAATGAGACTAGGAATTATAAAACTTTTATTAACTCATCAATTTTTCAAACCTGCTTCTTTAGTTTACAGTTCTGGGGAACATTAGAACATCAGAACACTCTAGACGAGAACAGGCCATTCAGCCCAACAAGGCTCGCCAGTCCTATCCACTTATTTCTTCCAAGAAAATATCAAGTCGAGTTTTGAAAGTCCCTAAAGTTTTAATGTCTACCACACTACTTGGTAGCTTATTCCATATGTCTGTGGTTCTCTGTGTAAAGAAAAACTTCCTAATGTTTGTGCGAAATTTACCCTTAACAAGTTTCCAACTGTGTCCCCGTGTTCTTGATGAACTCATTTTAAAATAACAGTCTCGATCCACTGTACTAATTCCCTTCATAATTTTAAACACTTCAATCATGTCACCTCTTAATCTTCTTTTGCTTAAAACATGTGTCTGTCCTAATAAAGCATCACTTTAGGCTGGGTTCTAAATGGGCCTGTTGGAGACATTTTATTTTATTATAGGCAATGCTGTGATGCCACTTTGATAGCACGGATTTTGAAATTTTTTCAAGGGAAAGATCCTGCTTTTCTTCCAATTGTAACTAGGGTAAGGCCTATAAAAGCTGGCTTTTCCTTTTAATTATAGCATTTCAGTAGGGACAATATGTGAATAACCATCACTGACGTATTTTACTGTTTGTAAACATAACGTTGATAGAAAAGGAATATGAAGCACTATTTTCTTAATTATTTTTTATGTTTCATCTGTTGGCTGTACTTATTGCTCATTTTTACTTTTCTCCCAATTTTAGTAGGGATTTCATCTCATTATAAATGTGTTCTAAAAATAATAAAGAAATGAGACTATAAAAATCCTCTTGGAAAGATGTGGCGTGTGGGTTGAAGGGTGAACAGTCCTTCTGTAAGTAAAATTCATGCTACCTTTTCCATTGAGATCACCAAATTAATGGTTAATTATACACATCATTAAGTATAGCTCATTTTCATTTCTGCATTGTTATATTACTTGCAAAATGATACATCAAGACTAGACTGAAAATGTTTTTGAAGTTCAGCTGTCTTGCTTTTGTGGCCATAACTGATTTTCTGCTTGATCTCTTTAATGTGCTTTAACAGTACCTTATATAATCTGGTCTCTCAAACATAACAGACAGGATGAAAATGTCATGGGTTTGATGAAAGGCTTGTCAACGAGAAGAACAGAGTCGAGCAGTATTCAGTGAGTTGCCTGTGATAGACTAACCACGGAAGGAAAATATGTTAATTTTGAAAAGGTAAGTGTGAACTGCTAAAATACTTGATGACAGCAACAAAAATGACAAAACAAGATACTTTTTAAGTTTTAAAGACTAAAGAGTCAAATATGTGATAACTCCTTTTAAAAACTTTTATTATAAATAATAGCAGGTTTTATGTTTAGACTCAATCACTTGTTGTGAAATTTCTGAAGTGTTAGGCAAATGAAAGAAGAACTACAAATGTGCAATTTGCTTTGTGTATTTTAGTGTAACCATAGCCAGTAGTGCTTCCAAAAGACTGTTTTGTTAAAATGTCACAATTCAAGTAAAGTAGCATTGTTGGTTTTCTTATTCAAATAATTGGTATTTATCCTTTATTGATTGTGCTCCATTAGGCACTGCTGCTGCCTGGCAGTTTCAAGCACCTGGATTTAAATTCTACTATGGCCTCTGTTCTGTGGGAGTCTCCATGTTCACTCATGTCTTCTTGCATTTTTTCCAATGAAGGTTGGTTCCTGCCTTACACTGGATGCTAGTGAGATGACTCTAGCTCTTCAAAGCGTAGAGCATGGGAAAGGTGCTATATAAAGAAAATGTTTTATTATTATTATTAAATTAGTCTAATCAGGTTCAGAACAGGATTGGGTTGAAGCATGGTGAGTAAGAGTGGGATTGTGCACGGGTATATAGTACAGTGAAATTGGTATTTGCATGTCTCCTCAGAGACCTGGGTTTGCTTTCCGGGTCCTCCCTGCATGGAGTTTGCATGTTTTCCCCGTGTCTGTGTGGGTTTCCTCCGGGTGCTCCAGTTTCCTCCCGCAGTCCATAGACATGCAGGTTAGGTGCATTGGTGACCCTAAATTGTCCGTAGTGTGTGCTGGATGTGTGTGTGTGCCTGCGGTGGGCTGGCGCCCTGCCCGGGGTTTGTTCCTGCCTTGCACCCTGTGTTGGCTGGGATTGGCTCCAGCAGACCCCATGACCCTTTTATAGGATATAGTGTGTTGGATAATGATTGACTGACTGACGTCTCCTCAGAACAGCTGACAAAAATAAAATACAAATTAACTAAATAGTATACAGTATTTAGCATGCCACATACACATACAATTTTATAACATATACACGTTTTGTATTTGCAAGGTTTGAAACTTGCCTTATGCCTGATGCTGCTAGGGTAAGCTCCTGCTTCCTGCCGCCATGTAGACTGTGTGACCAGTGGTAGGGAACCATATAAGAACAGGGAGAATCTTTGGGGTACCAATCTGATAATCCCCGTTTAATCATAACAAAACAAAAGAAAAAAAAGGTGTGCAGTGTCACAAGATAAAAGACGCTGACCAGAAAATCAGCCAGTACAGAGTGGTTCTCACTTGGGAGCTTTTTGGATCGCAGATCCTGACTGTAAGTGAGATGTCACTTTCCGGCGTCGTCCATTTTTATGGTGTTTTGAACAGAGGGAGTGTCATGGTCAGGGTTGGGTGCCCTCATTGGGTGTCTTCAAAAAGAGAAGATACCATTAGTGACTGCGCCCTCTCTAATCCCAGAATGATATTGCTTACCTCAGTTGACCCTGAAAGAGGATCACTGGTCGCATGTGTGTGACAACAGGATTAACTGGGTCTAGGCAATTAAACCAATCCAGAATCATGCAATGTGAGAAATCAAGTGTAGCTGGCTGACTTGAACAGGCCGTGGGGATAAAGCTCAGAAAGAAGGCTGTGATCCTCATATTTTAAAAAGCAAATGGATGGGACAGGGTCATTTTTTTATATTTTAGGAAACCATTCAGAAATCTAGTATGTAGTCTTGGAAATGGCAAATCCTCTAACATAATATTGCTCAGTATTCCAGTAAAAGGTGTAATTCTGTTACTTGGCTTGATGACTTGGAAAATACTAGATGGCAGTAGCTCAGTAATACTCAACTTCAATAGAAGAAGGTTTAGCTAGAGATGTAAGAAAATGCTAGTAGACTGGATTAACATTTGTGGGTGCACCTCCAGGAGACAAAGATGATTCAAAGTTCTCTATAATTAACAGGCATAATAATAATAATAACAATATCAATGACCTCCAGAAAGGCAGACCCAAAATTGTTCGAGAAGCTGTTAAGAAATGAACATACAATTTGGTTGTATTACGCCTTGCAGATGGCTTTGAATACATCCAGGACTTTTAATCTCACATCTTGTTTGTAATCAGAGCTTCCTGACATCTACAACACACAGCCAAACTTCCAGTCCTAACACTATATTTCAGATGTTGGAGTTCATTACTACCCTTTTATTACATACTGTTTGAACCACTGCATTTCTATTTTTAATGGTCTTCTCACCAGGCTACTGTATTCTGTTTCTTTTATGAAAAACAGAGGCCCACAGCTAGCTACAGAGTACCATAACCAGAAAGTTACACGATGTCGTCCCTCAGTTCTTTTTGTCTGCATCTTATCCTCAGATCCTCATAGTCTGATAAGCCAGCATGAACACAATAACAGGTTTAGAACGCTGGCTGCCGGAGTCTTGATTCTGACTAACACTGATAGATGGATGGCCTGTGTGAACTGGCTTCCTCCGACATCATCTTAAAAACTTTGTTGTGACCAACAACACTATACGCTCTTACCTTTTCTCTCTTTTCATTTGAGCAGATGTATGACAGTTGTAATTCTTCATCAGCGCATTCACTCATCCATTTTTAATAATTATGCTGCATTATGCACCTTTTGTAATCTTAGTATATTTGTGCAGTGATCATAGCGTAATCAAATTTAAATGTGTACTAGCGACAGTCAGTCAATTTTGCACTTTAGATAGCCCTTATAATTATCATGCCAGAGACAAGTACGTTAATGCAATCAAGATAAATCCTTTTATCTAAGTGGCAAGCACGTTGGTGTAAAGGTGAAGATGTAAGAAATATGAGGCAATCAAAGTTTGACTAACATATCTGTCTACACTAGCAAAATGACACCAGCCCAGACACGTGTGCGTAGCTTATAGTTTGCTCAATAAGTCTATTATTTTCCAAGTGAGCTGATTTAAGGCATACACAAGTTGAAGAGGTGAGTCATTAGGGCAGCGTAAACTATAAGACTGTCAGTTCAGTTTATACCATTTACTAGAGTCTCTGTTTTCTTCGTTTGTATTGTTAAATGTCCAAAATGAGTCTTAGGAAATTAAAGAACATTAAAAAGTCATTTATGAATAAATATATAGGAGGAAGAAGGGCACAGCAGTTAGTATTGCTGCTTTACAGTTTGAGAAATCTGTGTTCATTTTCCAGCTGGATCATTAACTGGGTGGTGTTTGCATTTGGTTTCTCCTGGGATTCTACCCACATCTTTAAATGAGCTCAAACTTTTTGAATTGAAGACAGGAATCTTAATCAATGAAGAAAGAGGAGAGTTGGATCTTCAATTCAAAAACTCAACTCTATCTGAACATGCTTCCTGTTTTGTGCACTGCTTTACAGTAGTTATTTAGTAATACTTTAGCAAACATGTATGTGTTTTGGACATTGAGAACATACTGCTGGATAACTGGCATATGGATTATTCATCTCAAGTAACTTGAGATTTTTTTTCAAGGAGGTTTTAACATTATTTGCTGCTGTTTGGTATTGGCCCCACGTGGGTCCTATTGGAGTCCTTTGTGTCATAAACTCTCCACTTTCCATAAAAAACATAAGATTAAAATTTTCCTTGGCCATCACTACAAACTACAAGAGATCCATAACAGATAAAAATGTACTATTTTTGGTTGGAGCATTCCTTTAAATATAAATGGATATACAAGCTTGGTATCACGGGAGCCATCCTCTGCAAAGGATTTAAGGGTTTTATGTTGACTCAGCATATTCATTATATGGGCAGTTTGCAGGAGCAATTACAGTGCAAAAAAAGTGTTAAGTTATGTTGTAAAAAGTGATGAATATACAGTACTGTGCAAAAGTTTTAGGCAGGTGTAAAAAAATGCTGTAAACAAAGAATGCGTTCAAAAATGGAAGTGTTAATCATTTATTTTCATCAATCAACAAAATGCAGTGAATGAACAAAAGAGAAATCTAAATCAAATCAATATTTGGTGTGACCACCCTTTGCCTTCATAACAGCATCAATTTTTCTAGGTACACTTGCACACAGTTTTTGAAGGAACTCGGCTGGTTGGTTGTTCCAAACATCTTGGAGAACTAACCACAGATCTTCTGTGGATGTAGGCTTCCTCACATCCTTCTGTCGCTTCATGTAATCCCAGACCCACTCGATGATGTTGAGATCAGGGCTCTGTGGGGGCCATACCATCACTTCCAGGACTTCTTGTTCTTCTTTACGCTGAAGATAGTTCTTAATGACTGGCTGCATGTTTGGGGTCGTTGTCCTGCTGCAGAATAAATTTGGGGCCAATCATATGCCTCCCTGATGGTATTGCATGATGGATAAGTATCTGCCTGTATTTCTCAGCATTGAGAACACCATTAATCCTGACCAAATCTCCAACTCCATTTGCAGAAATGCAGCCCCAAACGTTCAAGAAACCTCCACCATGCTTCACTGTTGCCTGCAGACACTCATTATTGTACCGACCTTCGACGAACAAACTGCCTTCTGCTGCAGCCAAATATTTCAAATTTTGACTCATCAGTCCAGAGCACCTGCTGCCATTTTTCTGCACCCCAGTTCCTATGTTTTCGTGCATACTTGAGTCGCTTGGCCTTGTTTCCACGTCGGAGGTATGGATTTTTGGCTGCAACTCTTCCATGAAGACCACTTCTGGCCAGACTTCTCCAGACAGTAGATGGGTGTACCTGGGTCCCACTGGTTTCTCCAAGTTCTGAGCTGATGGCACTGCTGGACATCTTCCGATTTCGAAGGGTAATAAGCTTGATGCGTCTTTCATCTGCTGCACTAAGTTTCCTTGGCCGACCACTGCATCTACGATCCTCAATGTTGCCCATTTCTTTGTGCTTCTTCAAAAGAGCTTGAACAGCACATCTTGAAACCCCAGTCTTCTTTGAAATCTTTGTCTGGGAGAGACCTTGCTGATGCAGTATAACTACCTTGTGTCTTGTTGCTGTGCTCAATCTTGCCATGACATGAAACTGTCTTCCTCAACCTCACCTTGGTAGCAGAGTTTGGCTGTTCCTCACCCAGTTTTAAGCCTCCTACACAGCTGTTTCTGTTTCAGTTAATGACTGTGTTTCAACCTACGTGTGACATTGATGATCATTAGCACCTGTTTGGTATAATTGGTTGATCATACACCTGACTATAATCCTACAAAATCCCTGATTTTGTGCAAGTGTACCAATAAGAATTGATGCTGGTTTGAAGGCAAAAGGTAGTAACACCAAATATTGATTTGATTTAGATTTTTCTTTTGTTCACTCACTTTGCATTTTGTAAATTGATAAAAATAAACAATCATTATTTATATTTCTGAAAGCATTCTTTGTTTACAGCATTTTTTCACACCTGCCTAAAACTTTTGCACAGTACTGTATATCAAAGGAATGTTATTCTCAGACTTTACAATATGCTAGTAAGAGCACTTTGCAGTTCGCCATGCTAAATAAAGACACAGCAGCTCTAGAAGGTGCGTCGAAAGGAACAACCAAGTGCTTCTGGAACTAAAGGCCATGTCGTACTTTGCTAGGCTCAAGGAACTAATGAAACCCAATCTAGGTCTTCGGAATTATCAAAGGCATCAATAAAGTTGATCTATCAGAATTCTTTCAATTACATATTGAATCATATGCTCAAGGATATTGGTGGAAGTTGAGAGGAAAGGCATTTAACGTTGGAAGAAGGAAGCACTCCTTCACATAAAGAGTTGTGGGGATCTGAAACAAACTACACAGCCATGTGTTTGAACTGAAAACATGAACAGTTTTATAAAAAGTATTTGGGTAAGATTTTGTGACAACTTAGATATTAGATAACAAAACCATTTTTTATGGACTGAATGGTGTTCTCTTGTTTGTGAACCTTCTTACTGTATATCAGCATGGTGCTTTGTCTCTTATTTATAATGTATTACAGTGTTTACCTAAGAAAACTCCTTACCTGCCATTAGTTGCTGTTTTCCTTTTTGGGAGATGGCACCAGTAAATATTTAGCAACAAACAAACAAGTAGTGCAGCAAAAAAGGAATACATGCAAATTATATGTTGAGTTACAATAAAAGCATACTCCTAAAAAGATGTACATGCAATTTTTTATTATTTTAAATTAAATCACATTCAAAAATGGCATGCCCAAAAAAAATGGCATACAAAAAAATAATTTTCACGTTTTCGATCTTATTATAATAAGTAGGAGGTCAGAACACTGTTGATTGTTTTGCATTATAAGTTAAATTACTGAAAGAGCATGAGCATTGCAGGAATCCATTAGTTTTGGGGCATGGAGGGATTACATTATGGCCTAAAGGCAGTTGCAGATTTATGTCTCGAAACAACTCACAGAGAGTTTTACATGGAAGGCACGTCATGTACAAGGATTGCAGCTGCTAAGCATCCATAAGTGAATTACAGTGCATGTCTATTATATTATACAAGTGTATCTGCTGATTCCAATACACACATTGCATCACGCCTGATGTGAGTTATTTTTGTAGCAATTCAGCTTAAAGAACACCATAATATGAACAGGAATGCCATACTAAAGTAAACAGACAATCATCATAGGAAGTCATTGGCAATATTTCCCCTCTAAAATTAAGTGTATTTGATAAATTATTTCATTTTGCTTCAAAATTGGATGAAACGGAAACCAATGGATTTTTAGGCGTTTGGTCAAAATTACTAGGCAGCCAAGTCCACTAATTTCAGTGACAGAGGAAACACTCCTGTTAAGAGACGCTTAAGTCTCCAAGTATTATTGTGAGAAATAGTAAAAGGATCAGGGGGATAACACACAGGCTTAATGGTAAGGGTTTAAGACCAAGAAAATGAGAATAACCAGGTAATCAGGAAGAGTGCAACTGAAAAAATGCCTGCCTCTAGAGTCTACTTTGCTTTTAAATCAACTATCCTAGAGAGTCTGTGTAGACTTTGTTTATCCACTGAGGGATATCTTGCACTGTAACCATTGTCATATTTATATTGTCACTTCTACAATGTCACTGACTCGATGATCACTCTCACATGATGCATCCAAAATAATTAGTCGATATGTTTTTGTTTTGTTAACTTTCGCAATCTAAGAACTGCATTTGCTGTTAACACTTCAGAAACAGACCACTTGGTTTTAATGCACACAGATGTTATTAGATAATAAGTCTTCTTATCCTGCTAGTAGGCCTGGTAGAAACCTTATTGGCCAATGAGTAATAACGCTTATTCAGCAATTAACAAACTAACTGTGGCTCTGTGGGAGAGAGGAAAAGTAATGAAATGAACAGAAGAAACAAGTGTAAGGTGCCTTTTTCCAAGCATTCATGTATTCTCGCCATTTTTTCTCTGGCTGTATCCTCCTTCTTGGCAAAATTTTGGATAAAAATACATAATGACAAAGAGTATAAGCAGCGTTACATATAATTAAACAAAGTAAATGTTCTATAGTTTTATTGTTCTTAACACATTTCTTGTTTTATCCTCATATAATTGCTACTTTAATTTTCCAGAATACTTTTCAATGAGTGAAGTTTCCAAGGTGTGCCGCAGGTTATGAGATTTAAACAAAAAGCATAATGGGATGTTATTGGAATTGATTATTATAATTCAATAAAATGTTTAATTACTGTAATTCCATAAATTGAGATAAAAGGTACAAAATCCATCGCTGAAATATATGTGATTTTTTTTAACTATTTGAATTGCTGACACACAGTAATCTAGTGTCATAATACTCATTTTTATGAAGAGGCTGTTGTGGCACAATGCCTTTTTGGAAGCATGAGAGGAATATGAATCATCAAGTTATTTCTGGCTAAACAGTCTGTTCATGTTGAAACGTTTTATGCAACGCTTTCATTATTCATCTGAGCTTTAGGGCATTACAGATAGTCACAAACACATGAATCCGCATTATCACTTCCAAATCCAGCAGCATGGAGTATGGCTCCAGAGCCTAGACAACTGAAACAAGCCTGTAAAAGTAACTGCATGACAGCCTTTGTTTCAAAATGCTTATTTATTTAAATTCAATGACCAGTGGAGTGAGACTTGTGCTGATTAGTGTGATTAGCAGGCTCCATTGACTGAAATGAAGACTGTGAAAGAAGCACAAAATCAAGGCCAACATGCTTAGAGATAAGAAGAGTGACCAATCATGACTAATTCTCCAAATTTAAGTGGAGCCTGAGGACACACCACTCCTGTACTACATGTGAAAACATCATTTTCGATAAAGATGCTCCACTATTTTAAGGTCATGTAAAATATACATGGAATCTCAACAAAATGTACAATGTAAAAATTTTGAAGTTACAGGATGGCTAAACTGTATGGTATTAAAACTGCAACACCTGCAGAGGTTAGGCAAGCAAAAAAGTGTGTGCAATCTCAGCAGACACCTTTGGGGATAGGCCAAATCAATTTATATGTCAAGAAAAGTTTCTTGTTTCTACTTTCACTGGTGCAGAAACAGTAGTAGTAGTAGTAGTGCTGTCATGTGATTACAGTCAGTGAAAATCTTTTTCACATGTCTATTAGTTAATTTTTATAAAGTTTTATTAATTATGTTTTAAGGTTAAATGTTAAGGGTGGGCTTTTATTCCACTCTGTGGGTTGTCCATTGATTGATTTATGTATAATGTCATTAATGACCTTTGCTGGTCCCTAACTCTTTGTCACATCACCATCACTCAATACTTTCAGGTCAGATATTGAATCAAAACTCTGAGGCTAACATACAAAGCAAAAGCAATGAACTCCATGGGGCTTCCTCTCACAATCATATATAATTAATTAATAATATTAAAAAGGCAACTTTACAGGGGGATGTTATAGTCACGGAGGACTCAAATTACCCAAATATAAACTGAGCTAACTCGGCAACCATTAAAAAGGATATTAGGGAAGCTAAAAGGCAGTTAGAGAAGGATATTTCTGATAAAGCAAAAGATGACCAAAAGACATTATTTTACTATTTTAGTAGAAAAACAGTCAAGGAGGAGGTAAAGTGCATATTAAATAGGCTGAAATCAAATCACCAGGATCAGATAATATTTATCTTCGAGTGCTTAAGGAAGTTAGTAAACATATATATATATATATAGTGGATGCTAGGGGTCACTGTTACCCCGTTGAACCCACCAGACAAACGTCCAAGACACACGTTTAAAACACCAAGAGTAATTTCTTTAATAATATTCTTCGATAATAGTGTACAAAGCACTGCACACTCCACAATCTATATATATAATTCACTAAGGCAAGACACCCATGGAAAGCACGCTGGAAGGGGAGTGGATTCACTAAGTCGCCAACAAGTAAGACACCTATGGCGCATGCAGGAAGGAGTCACGCCCACCAACTCCAAGACCATTGGATACGATGACACCTCGCAAAGCCACGCCCACCAACTCGGACGCGACAACACAGAAAAAACGGCGTCATTTATATTCGTCTGTTGTAGAGGCCACATGCACCTCCGAGCCACATTGACTGTCCATAGAGGCATGTTTGTCGCAGAGGTGAATCGCCATATGCAGCGTGTAAAACGGTTTGCGAGGGGTATCCCATGGGATCCTTAAAACAATCCTTTACAACTGAGGTTAAAACACAATGAAGTAAGCAGTCTTTAAAAACCGAGTTTTCGGTTACGACGCACGACCACGTGCACCATAGCAATCTGTTTTACATGCTACATACAGCAATTCGCATCCGCGACAAACATGCGTCTTTTTAGATGCTCCTGCAGGAACACGGAAGACGTTTCCCTGCCCACCAACACTCCTTTTTTACCGGCCCACGTCTACCCTCGCTCTCTAGGCATTCACACTGTCTGCCCATGTGCCCGGACGCAAAAACTCACCGACCACCCAGTTAGTCCCTTTCGTCTGTGCTAGGAGACGGGATAAATGGAACACCTGTGACATTGCCTTCACATTGTTTTCCTTTAATTTCTGATCCCGTTCAACAACTGTATGGCGACATCGACTTCTCAACTGCCACTCTGGAACAACTCAGCACGCGAGCTATATTAAGCGTCACCAACAAAGACTCGCTATACCTTAATGAAGAAGTGCTAAAACGTATCCCTAACAATGAGGTGACTTTCACGAGCGTGGACTCCATTGTCACAGATGATCCTGCAGATCAACTTTTATTCCCCAAGGAATTTCTTAATAGTCTTACTCCTACTGGCATGCCTCCACATAAACTCAAAATTAAAAATGGATCTGTCATCATGCTTCTCAGAAACCTCCTGCCTGCAAAAGGTCTTTGTAATGGCACTAGACTGTCTGTTAGCACCATTCACCGTAATGTGCTGGAGTGTAAAACTATCACATCTGCAACCTCACAAACTGTCCTTATTCCCCGGATATGCCTGACTCCGTCAGATTCAAATTTGCCTTTTACTTTTACCCGAAGACAATTTCCTGTTCGATTGGCATTTTCAATGACAATTAATAAGGACAAACTTTCAAAAAGATATGCCTGTATCTGCCAAAACCTGTTTTCACTCATGGACAATTGTATGTTGCTCTCTCCAGAGTTCCATCTTTTCATTCACTTTCTGTTGTATCCTCAAACTCTCCCTTTTTAGACAACTGTGTCTTTCCAGAAGTGTTCAACCATCAATAAATAATTATGCGGCGTTTGTTATGCCGCGGGTTCACTATTGTGTTGTATTTTGCTCTCTCCAGAGTTCCATCTTTTCATTCACTTACTGTTGTATTCTCACACCAACCCGTTTTAGACAACCGTGTCTTTCCAGAAGTGTTTAGCATGCAATAAATAATTATGCATGAGATTGAGCGTGTGTCTACCCGGCGCAGAGAGGCGTGGGTAAGCCGTTGAACCCCATTCGGGCTGCAAACCGTGGAATTCCCACTAAGTGCGACTCATACGCTCCCACTGATTACGTCCCTACCCTTTGTACAAACCCCCCTCCCACCTCGCTACTACCGTGGTCGGGTGTCTTGGTGGATTATATATAGAAAAGCAGCCAAAACCGCACAGAGCAGTGAAAAGTCTACATGAGTCACAGGTGCATCTGGACTGTGCTAAGACGACAACGACTCAAGTGACGAGTTGGAGGTGGGCACATGAGCAGGCAGTGCATACTGAACGAGAAATCAACAGACTAGCATTACGGAGGGAGCGGAATGGACGTCCTTCTCCTCTCCTCCCGCTCCACCCTCCGCGCCTGAGCGCCATCCACCCCCATCCCTCTGTCTGGGAGGAGAAGGTGTGATGGCGATCCGCCAGTTTTCAGTCACGGACGATTGTGTGTTGGTTCGTTCCGTGCATTGTTACAATGTTGCTTTTCTTGCTGATTTATTACATTACCGATTTTTCAAATGTTAATTTTCTCCCTGTGCTTAAAAATCATTAAAAAACCAGCTTGATTATGCGGCGTATTGTATGCCGCGGGTTGGCTAGTTCTTTAATAAATCAATAATCAATAATACAAATAACCAATCCCCCACTCTCATCAGCTCCGTCACATTCCCTCCCAACTCCAGCTCAATCTGCTGGGTTTCCCATCATTCTTTAAATAGTTCATGACCCGGAAGTATTCCTTCTCCGGGTCAAATGCCACATCCTCCTTCCTTAAATATCCCGGAAGTACTGCGGGCTTCCATCCTTGTGACTTCAAAGTACTTCCGGGTTGGTGTAGCAATAATAATCCCCAGGTTCTCAGTGAGCTCCCTCTGGCAGCACCCCCGGCATCCAACAGGGCTGAAAAAACAGACTCCATGTCAATGCTGCCCTGAGGGAATCCAGGGAACCATTTCTGTCCAGGGGAGCTGCCATCTAGCGTCCTGGGGAATGCAGTGTCCTGAAAAGGCTGCTCTTCTTTCTTTTCTCTGTTGAGGGACGTCCCGGCCAGACTGAAACGCCGGCCATCCATCACAGTACTCCTCCCCCAGCTAAGCATCATGATGCAAAGCGGCCAGCCCTGCTAGGGTAGTCCTGCCCTGTTAGGGACTGTCTGCCCTGACCAGACCATGGCTTCTTTCTGTAAAACAAGAGCAGGAGAACAATGGGGAGACATGGCACTTTTGTTTTCCTTTAATGACCTCCCCGGTTCTCCCTGGACAATCCCGCCATAAATGGCCTTGCCGATGGCATTCATAACATAGCCTCCTCCCATATTACAATGTCCTGCGGGACTGGAAGCACACCGCTAATTCCTGCGTTGCTCTTTGGCCAGCTGAGGGCGGACTGTCTCCCAGCCCACGCGGAGATCGTCCCCTCCAGACACGCTCTTTGTTAGGAGTTCCCTGCTTTTCTTGCGGGTTCTCCTTTTCTCTCTGGGGCTTGCTCACAGTTTGGGTCTCCCTATGAGTAAGAGAGAGACCCTTTACTGTCTGCACCCCTTTATTTTTGGGTGAGACCAGCGCCGATGTCTTAAGGTTTGGGTCAACCCGGAAGTCAGCACTATCCCGCTGCTCCGATGGCCCCGCTTCTTCCACCGGACACTTGGTCATCATGCCTACATCAACTGTGGGATTTAAGATTACTTGATCCGATACTAGATAATCGCACTGCCCTTCTAATCTGGGTCCTGACTTCATGTACGGTATCGGATTTACCCACCTGTACTGCCGAATCTGTCATCTGTGGCAACTCCTGTCCGAAGCGGCGTAAATAATCTTCGACCTGTGTTAAAGGTGTCTCGGCCGACACTCCCAATTCCTCTATTATCTTTTTAATTGAGGAGATGACCTGAAAAAAGCTCTGCACGGGCTGTATTAATTTTTCCAGCTCCCACACATTAAAGTCCCCTTCTTGATCAGCTGGAGGTGCGCTCGACTTTTCAAACGCCCCACCTTCCAACCACGAGCCGACAGGCTTCTCCTGTGCCTGCGCAGTTGGGTCTCACATGGCCTCTTGGGATTTGGAGTTCCAGAGATTAGCTTCGAGCCGACCACGATCCGCCTGAGTCAATTTCTCGCCAGATCGATCGATCAATCACTCCCCGAAACTCCTTACCTTTATTCGTGGCGTGCGACACTTCGTCCGCCTTTCCATCAATTTTTGAAAAATCTGTATCCATCTGGTTATCCTGATTCCAGCCTACACACCGCAGTTGACCTTCTCTTTCCCGTGATGCTTTGGGGCTGGTCACGTGTCCGTTGCTGGCCAGCCTCATGCGGAAGTCTTTGTGCTCTTATTCCCCTCGGAGAGCGCACAACTGTCTTCAGGATGACTTGCCGTCTTTATTACGACCTCCGGGTGCACGCCGTCTATGAGGTATGAGCAGGGGACAAAGTGGGTTATTTTAAAGATGTTTTCTATCCCTCCCCCTGCACATACCTCATCTTGGTTATCGGCACCCGGAAAAATGTTTTCCCGTAAGGCGGTGTCTCTCCGTTGCTCCTCATGGACATGGGGGATGTCGTGCACCTGACTTCCCTCAGCACAGTCGGTCGTTTCGTCTTCTTCTTTTCCATTATGAACTGTCGAAACAGGTTTGGCGGTTTCGTGTTTCGCTGTCTGGGGGTTCTGTCCACGTTAAATTCAAAGGTTTTCTGACCAAACAGATGGCCAGAATCCTGCCAGCTACACCAATTGTGGAGGCTAGGGGTTGCTGTTGCTCCATTGAACCCACCAGACAGACGTTCAAGACACACGTTTAAAACACCAAGAATAATTTCTTTAATAATATTCTTCAATAATAGTGTACAAAGCACTGCACACTCCATAATTCTTTAATAAATCAATAATCAATAATACAAATAACCAATCCTTCACTCCCAGCAGCTCCGTCACACACCCTCCCAACTCCGACTCAATCTGCTGGGTTTCCCATCGTCCTTTAAATAGTTCATGACCCGGAAGTATTCCTTCTTCGGGTCAAACGCCACATCCTCCGTCCTTAAATATCCCGGAAGTACTGCTGGCTTCCGTCCTTGTGACTTCGAAGTACTTTTGAGTTGGTGTAGCAATAAGAGTCCCCAGGTTCTCGGTGAGCTCCCCCTGGCGGCACCCCCGGCATCCAACAGGGCTAAAGAAATGGACTCCATGTCCCATGCTGCCCTGAGGGAATCCGGGGAACCATTTCTGTCCAGGGGAGCTGCCATCTAGCGTCCCGGGGGATGCAGTTCTTTTCTCTGTTGAGGGACGTCCCGGCCAGACTAAAACGCCAGCCGTCCATCACTATATATATATATACTAGCAAAATACCCGCGCTTCGTAGCGGCGAAGTACTGCATTAAAATTTTTATTTAAGAAGAAAATTTAACCTTTTTAAACTGAGGGAAAATATGCCAATAATTATTTGTTGAGGATCTCTTTGTATACCACGTTGTCAGTTCGGCCCTCTTGTTGTAACATGACCAAGCTGTGCGCTGAGCTTACTCTTGAGCATGCAACTTACAGTTGGCCATGTGAACAGTAATCTTGTCTCAAATCTCACAGCTTGGATTGCTGCTGTCATAATCAGTTTGAGGTTCATGGTTTGTTTCAATTACGACAGTATTTGCAGGACTTGTGTTGAAGTGACATTCGGCATCTGTCAAGCGTTGTAAGCTTACAACCGGTTTCATCGATAACTTCACATCCAGCTTTTGAGAGTTTAAACATTCATAAACATCAAAGTGTCCACTACTGAAATCGTCACCTGTGAATGTAAGATGTTTAAGAGGCATTGGCGGTTGTCGAAAAGTGTAAAATATTTGGCCATTTCGGTACACTTGAAAGCGACAACCGAACAATTCAGCGGCAGCCATCAACTCACATGCAGAACCATAGGTGAAGGGCTTAAGCATTTCACTCTTCTAGTGCTCCTGTGTAGTATAACTATCTCCTGTACCGTCATCAGTCCACACCTTGAACCTGTCCCAGTCATTCAATACATAAGACACAATGTTCTTCCGGATATCAAGAGTGAGCCTGATATGGACGTGCAATATGTAACACAGAGAATGGAAAAGGTAGGTGCCATCTCCGGGCATGGAAACCACTCGGTAAGTGACAGTTCTTTGATCGATGGTGATTACCTCGATAGACATGGTAATGGGGGTTGGAATGATGAAGGAAATGGGTACCTGAGTAATGTAAAGTAAGTGTAAAATACCTATACAATAACTATAATTGTAATAAACAAACAATAAAACAGCGGAGAAGCCGTGGATTAAACAAAAAGGCTGTAGTTATCAGCAGGGAGACGTAAATCCCGTGGCGAAGCAAAGAAGGGAATGTAGAGACTGGAGCGACGGACGGCCTTATATAGGCAGGCAGCCAACAACGTGGGAGGCGTTGGAATGGGGGACCCAACGGCGCCTCACATGGTGACCAAGCTGCAGGCTATGGACGTATATATGTATGTAAGTAGGATTCAGTTAGCGTTGGGAACCCGTGTACCAAATTTCTTGAAGATGGGCCCATAAGTAACAAAGACTGTTGAAAAGTTCAATATGGCGGCCGACAGTAGCATCATACCACCGAAATAAGTACGCATATTGGTTTCGGTTAGTGCAGGGAAGCCACCTACCAAATTTCGAGAAGATGGGGCCATAAATAAGAAAGTTCAACATGGCGGATGTTGTTGACCGTTATGACTGTTACGCGTAGAATTTCGAAATGAAACCTGCTTAACTTTTGTAAGTAAGCTGTAAGGAATGAGCCTGCCAAATTTCAGCCTTCTACCTATACAGGAAGTTGGAGAATTAGTGATGTTGGAAAATTCAATATGGCGGCTGACAGTGGCGTCATACCACCGAAATAAGTATGTACATTGGTTTTGGTTAGCTCAGGGAAGCCGCCTACCAAATTTCGTGAAGATGGGGCCGTAAATAAGAAAGTTCAACATGGCGGACGTTGTTGATCGTTATGACCGTTATGCGTAGAATTTCGAAATGAAACCTGCTTAACTTTTGTAAGTAAGCTGTAAGGAATGGGCCTGCCAAATTTCAGCCTTCTACCTACACGGGAAGTTTGAGAATTAGTGACGTTGGAAAGTTCAATACGCCGGCTGACAGTGGCGTCATACCACCGAAATAAGTATGTACATTGATTTCGGTTAGCGCAGGGAAGCTGCCTACCAAATTTCGTGAAAATGGGGCCATGAATAAGAAAGTTCAATATGGCGGACGTTGTTGATCGTTATGACCATTACGCATAGAATTTCAAAATGAAACCTGCTTAACTTTTGTAAGTAAGCTGTAAGGAATGGGCCTACCAAATTTCAGCCTTCTACCTACACGGGAAGTTGGAGAATTAGTGACATTTGGAAAATTCAATATGGCGGCCGACAGTGGCGTCATACCATCGAAATAAGTACGTACATCGGTTTTGGTTAGCGCAGGGAAGTCACCTACCAAATTTCGTGAAGATGGGGTCAGCCTTCTACCTACACGGGAAGTTTGAAAATTGGTGACGTTGGAAAGTTCAATATGGCGGCCGACAGTGGCGTCATACCATCGAAATAAGTACATACATCGGTTTCGGTTAGCGCAGGGAAGCCCCCTACCAAATTTCGTGAAGATGGGGCCATAAATAAGAAAGTTCAACATGGCGGACGTTGTCGACCGTTATCGACCGTTATGACCGTTACGTGTAGAATTTCTAAATGAAACCTGCTTAACTTTTGTAAGTAAGCTGTAAGGAATGAGCCTGCCAAATTTCAGCCTTCTACCTACATGGGAAGTTGGAGAATTAGTGATGAGTCAGTCAGTCAGTCAGTCAGTGAGGGCTTTGCCTTTTATTATTATAGATACCTGTATATATGTCGATATATATATATATATATATATATATATATATATATATATATATATAAGCTGATAAAAAGGCAACAGTAACTCAAATAACCACTCGTTACAACCGAGGAATGCAGAAGAGCATCTCTGAACACACAACATGTCAAACCTTGAAGCAGATGAGCTACAGCAGCAGGAGACCACATCAGTGCCACTCCTGTCAGCTAAGAACAGGTGACTGAGGCTACAATTTGCACAGGCTCACCAAAATTGGACAGTAGAAGATTGGAAAAATGTTGCCTGGTCTGATGAGTCTCAATTTCTGCTACAACATTCAGATGGTAGGGTTAGAATTTGGCATCAACAACATTAAAACAAGGATCTATCCTGCTTTGTATCAATGGCTCAGGCTGCTGGTGGTGGTGTAATGGTGTGAGGGATATTTTTTGGCACACTTTGAACCCCTAAGTACTAATTGAGCATGATTTAAATGCCACAGCCTACCTGAGTATTGTTGCTGATCATGTCCATCCTTGTATGACCACATTGCACTCATCTTCTGATGGCTACTTCCAGCAGGATAATGTGACATGTAACAAAGCTCAAATCATCTCAAACCGGGTTCTTCAACTTGACAATGAGTTCACTGTACTCTCCACAATCACCAGATCTCAGTCCAATAGAGCATCTTTGGAATGTGGTGGAATGGAAGATTTGCATTGTGGATGTGCAGCCGACAAATCTGCAGCAACTGCGTGGTGCTATCATATGGACCAAAATCACAGAAGAATGTTTGCAGCATCTTGTTGACTCTTTGCCACAAAGAATTCCAGCAATTCTGAAGGCAAAAGGAGGTGCAACCTGGTACTAGCAAGATGTAACTAATAAACTGGCCGGTGAGGAGTGTGTGTGTATATATATATATAAATATATATATATATATATATATATATATATATAGTAAAACCCTGTTTATCCAACATTCAATTAACCATCGGTCTCCGTTAACCATCAAGGCTAAAGCAAATACAAAAAACCCAAACCCCTAACTATTCCTACAGCTTTGCAGTATGCTGCGTGCTCTGCACATTGGATCAACTCTCCCTTGTGCTAGCACGTAGTGTTCTTTGCCAGCACCATGTGTCAAGCCACATTTCGAAATCACAGCATCAGTTATGTACCTTCAGTTTTAATAGCGTTTTGCAGCTTTTCTCTTTTTTGTTATACTTAACCTACTATACATTTTTATGGCTGATAAACGTATGCGTGTGGTGTTGGAATTGTCTCAAAAAATTGAAATTATTAAAAAGTTTACGAAAAGGCAAAAGTACTTCAAGTATTGCTTTAATTTACAGAGTAGGAAAAACAATAGCAAATAATATAAAGCATGATGCCGACAAAATTGAAAAACGTTGAAAATGGAAATCACTGACTGCAATGTTATTTTGTATTAATGTTAATGTTCTTCTGCAATGCAATTTACATTTTAAGTTCAGTTATATTATGTTTTGTTAATATGTTTTGATGTGCAGGCATCTTGTAATGTGCTGTGGGGAAGAAGAAAGAGTGGAATGAATGCCTTGTAAGTGGCGGGACTGGGCGAAGAGCTACTGTTCTGGAAGGGACAGACATGAGTGACTGGAGTTAGGAGAAAAAAAAGGTGCGACTAGAGGCAGTTTTGAGTAGATTGTCAGGAGACAATAAGCAAGAGTGTTTGCAGTATAGAGAAAGACAGAATGTGATTGGCAGGAGATATGATAGATATAGGGAAAGCTTTCTTTTATTGTTTTGGAGGTGTGCTCCATAACCTAGAGAACAAAGTATAAGACAGGGCACCGTTTGTTACGGAACGAAGACTCCAAGTAAAACATAGAAAACTCCAGTACATCGGAGTTGTTTTTGCTTATTACACTGGTCATTACAATATTATATGAGTTCATTTTGTCAATACTATATTATATTTTGTTAATATAATTTTGTTTTGTAAATAAATATGACTGTTCACTAAACTAATCTACTGTATATTATGGTTCATCATGTGGTGGGTGCAGAAACGTGCTGTACAAGTGCATGCTCCTCAACCTGACTTGACCTGCCTGTGTGTGTATCTGTGTCTGTCGGGTTGTTGTATCTCTGTCGTTTCAACAGATGGTGCATCACAAATATTAACACTTCATTTATGAATAATGCATTTTATTACTACAGATGATGTGCACAACATACATTTTATTACTGCATACATTACAAAATACATTCCAAAAAATGGTGCACTGCAAAATTAACACTAAGGTCTACATTAAATACTGTGATGTCAACCCATCATACAGATGGATAGCACAACTAATATCTAAATAATCCTATAGTACTAGGGTGTTGTACCGTGTTAGCCATTATGAATGTAAAGAAAAGCCAAGCAAAATGACACCTTTAATTGGCTAACTAAAAGGATTACAATATGCAAGCTTCATTAATGAATCTATTAATTTTTTACATTTAAGATGTCTCATTTAAAGATTTACCAATGTTGTTTCTTGTTCTAGTGTGTATATAAACACGGGGAACAGTTTCTGTATTACATCCTGCCTGAAGAAGGGGCCTGAGTTGCCTCGAAAGCTTGCATATTGTAATCCTTTTAGTTAGCCAATAAAAGGTGTCATTTTGCTTGGCTTTTCTCTACAAATAATCCTATAAATCTTATTTATAAACCTAATAATACAACCTGAAAGTATGAGAGGCTTAGCTCAAGAAATGTATTTTTCCATAAAGCTGTAGACTGCACAGCCATCATGTACACCTGCACCAGGCAGACAGTTGCACTAATTAACTTTTTTAAGGGAGTTTGCTACAAGACACATTTAATTTTAAACCCACTTAGTTCTGTCCCAGGTCACAGAAACTGGACACCAACATCACTACACCAGCCCCAAATGGAGTGCCTGTTCATCATAAGGGTCTCCACCATTAATGTAAATACAAAAGCACTTTAGGAACTTTTGAACTCCATACGGGAGCTGGTCTATTACAAGACACACTTATGTAAAACCACTTTAGAGTCATCCATTAGCAAACAAACAAGTCTTTGAGATGGGAAGGAAACCCCACACTGATCATATGAGAAACATGCAAACAGGAGCCAGCCCAGGATTTGAACTCATGTCTCTGAAGCTGTGAGACAACAAATGCAATCTCAGCACCACAACTATTCAAAAAACATTTAATACAAAACATCTGACATATAAACTAAATAAAAAAGCAATCCAGTGTGAAAGGAGTGTTTGCAGTGCGTATACATCATTTTAGCAATGTTGTTTCACTGGTGGCCTTCCCTCAAAAGTTAAAATGCACGCCGATGTGGCACAATTACCGGTCCTATAATTGAAACAAACGGCAAAGATCGTATCTGCGGCTGATCAGGCAATCGTTTGGAATGAAAAATGTCAACATAAACGTTAGGAAATCTGCAGAGCTGACAGGTCATTTCGCTCGCAGCGTAGGGTATCTGAAAGGAAAGATGCTTTAAAAGTGCGATTGCCCGGCTTGGCTCTCAGGCTTGCCCAAAGTCCGCGGCGACGTGCCGGCTGTCTCAACGTAAGGCGTAATGACAGGCTGTGCGCTTTACAACCCGTAATAGACACGACTTCCCAGGACTAAATTATTGGTGGATTTGTTTAAACCCGTTTCACAGGATACTGGATCCCGCTCCTCTCTAATTAACATCACATACGCGTTCTTTTGAAGCCGTTTTCTCCCAGGGACAGAGTGTGAGGAGTCCACTCCCGGCTGTCCTTCTCGGCTGCACGGATACGAACGGATGCCAGCTTCAGCATCAGCCTGACCGGGACAGTGGAGCTGTCCTTCTAGGCTCCGGGGCAGGGCACGTCTTATAGGTTCCGTCTTTTGAGAAGCTTTCTCTGCCAGTCTGCATCCCAATACACCAACGATCCAAGGTCATTGCTACATAAACTTGGGCGGGACAGGACGTTAGCTTTTCAAATGCATATTTCTTTTAAAAAAGTGAACAACCGCTCGCGTTCTCGGTGCTGAAAAAGTTTTTGAGTTTTCACCCATTTTGTTGGAAGCCGATGTAATAATAAACAATTACGACACAATCACACCGGTTGCCGACGAGTTAAGTCATCTCGCCTCAGGGACTTTTAATTCCTCATCTGCTTTAACTTGCGCTGGTGCGGGACTTGCAGCAGACTCAGCCGGACTGAGCGATCAAGAAGATGGATCTTCTGCCTCTCCGCGTTTCCCTTGTACTTCTCCTTTGGACGCTCTCGGCCGTGGCATCCACCTTCCCTTTTGCTGTCTCCTACTACAGTCCCAAAAGGCCTGCCTGTAGGGCCATTCCCAGCACCATGGCCCTCTGCCATGACGTGGGCTACACTGAAATGAGGCTACCCAATCTACTAGGTCATGACACCCTGAAGGAAGCTCAACAGCAGGCCAGCTCCTGGGTTCCACTGGTGTCCAAGCGGTGCCACAAGGATACCAAAAGGTTCCTCTGCTCTCTCTTCGCACCGGTGTGTTTGGTTGAATTTGTTGAGCCCCTTCCTCCTTGTAGGAGCCTCTGTGAAGTGGTGAGAGATGGCTGCGTCCCCGTCATGAGCGCCTTTGGCTTTCCATGGCCTGAGATGTTCAACTGCAGTCAGTTTCCACCTGGAAATGAAATGTGCATTCCTGGGACGACAACGGGTTCGAAAGGTATGGACGACAGGCTGGAGGAACATACTAGTAAGTAATGGAGATATTAAACTAGTGGGGTGGGCAGACCTTGTCGGGGCACAGAAAGGTAAAGAATGCATTGATGATTGAGGCTTTGGTGGACATTGCGAGTTTTATTCATATGGTAGCTGCTTTCTACTACATTGCCACCTCACTTTGTAACCCAAAGAAAAATCACTTAAATCAGCTGATGCAGTCTAGTAAGCCACTTAGTGATGGTGAGGAGTTAGCAATGGAGAAAGATCAGATAGGAAGGAGTGCCAGTTACAAAAGGGAACTTCTTTTGGAAAAACTGCTTACTGCACTGAACAGGCAGATGTCTTACTATCGACAGGACCGTCCATTTGTCTCTTATATAATGCCGTTCACATCACGGTGGAACTAAACGTTCAGCCTCTGGGGCTCAAAGTTGTTTTTTTAACCAGTTTCACAATCACCGACTCATCTTTTAACTTGAATTGAGCTCATTGTTTAATTAGCTTTGCAGATATTTTTTTTTTCTTGTTTTGAAAAGAAAAGAACGTTATTGTTATAATTTATCTTTATACAAAATTAATGACTTTCTGCCGCTAAAGTTCGATCGTGCATGGGTTCTGTAGAAATGAATGCAGTAATATATAATTTGTCATTAACCGTATTTGTTTCACTTGATGTTGAAAATTAAATGACGTTTTGTTGCGTTTGATTTGCAGCGTTAACAAAATAAAAAATGATAATCTTCTAAAATTAAAAAGTAAGAGCAAAAGTAAAAAATAATAAAATAACGTGTTAGTAATGTTTACATTTGTCTTGAATTGTTACAGATTATGTGTTTATAATGTTCTGTTAGTACGTTGTGAGGCTGAGGACGGGCGCATTTGGCCAGTTCTCCGCCGGGCTTTGGGGTGTGTAACGGTGACCTTGTCCACATAAAAAGTGAGTTAAAACGAAAAGGACAGCTTTAAGGATCTAAACACGTGGCAGCAAAAATAAAGCCATTTATTAAATAACGTTTTCCACTTGATGCTCGAGCTCCCATTCGCAAGGCCAAAATCGCAAGACCATTTATATTCGTAGAGCACCTAACAGCGGTGGGCATTTACAGAAAAACGGCCACAGGGTCACGTGCAAAAACACGCAGTAACGAGTACATGTCTGAGGAAATACTCACCCATGAAGTACCTCAAGAGGTGTCTTTTAAACTGACCCAGCAGATCTTCTTCAGGGGCTTCATTCGACATCAAAGGCGCTTGTCAAATCGCCGGATAATTGTTACTAAAGGCGCAGTTTCAGAAGCAATGAAGTTGTGAACCGACTGTTCTGTGCAGAGCAGCCCGAGGGCCCCGTACATGATTTCCTCACCGTCGGCACCCCTGTATGTGGAGTTTGTTCTCTTAATTACTTCTGAATACTGACCGAAGAGCTGAGTGGGTTTCCTCCGTACTCTGGTTTCCTTCCACAGTCCAAAGACATGCAGGTTAGGTGCATTGGCGATCCTAAATTGTCCCTAGTGTGGGGGGTGCGTGTGCGTGTGCCTTGCGGAGGGATGGCGCCCTGCACGGGTTTGTTTCCTGCCTTGCGCCCTGTGTTGGCTGGGATTGGCTCCAGCAGACCCCCGTGACCCTGTAGTTAGGCTATAACGGGTTGGATAATGGATGGATGTGAAGCACAGCAGACACGGTGTTCTATCGAAACACGCAGCCAAAGTGCTCCAAAGCTGTTCTGCGCGCAGATATGTAACTTTACCCATTAGTAAGTAATGGTATACATAAACAGAAACTTAAGAAGAACGAAACACTGATAGGGAAAAGGTCATTCTTAGACATTTAAATTTTATTCAGTGTTGTTTGCCTGGGTGTCTGCTCTGCTTGTTTTAAATTGTCATTAACAAGATACAATGAAGGGGGAAAAACTGCACAGAGAAAGGGCAAAATATAATGAAATCAACAAAAGAAAGTTAAGCATTTAAATCTATAGCAAAAGCAGAAATATTTATAAATGTCTTATAAATGTAAAAATCATGCTGCTGTGCTTTTCTGAATGTAGAATAAAAGAAAAATAATATCAGCTAATTAAATGAGCTCAGTGTTATCAGGTGTTGTCACTGATTAGGAATCTGGTTGGAACAAAAGCCTGCAGCCACAGGGGGTCCCCAGGACCGAGTTTGAGAAACACTGATAAAGACCTTTGATTCCTTGAAACATAGTAGTTAGAATACAACCAGCTAATATTTCTGGTTTTAGTATTAATGTAACAGGAAAATAATAATCTTTTTTCCTAAATTCAGCAGAAGAGTTCAGCACAGCTTCACACACACACACAGTGGAACCATAGGGGTGGGGAGAGGTAAACCAGTTCCGACTAGCTGTGAGCAAAATCAACACTGTCATCATGGTGTAGACATTAGAAACCTGAAAACTAGCTAAAGACCAGAACTTATCCCTCTTGACCACATTGGTTGAAAGATAAGAATTCATAAGGTTATGAATTCCCGCTTCATTCAGTAAAATTTAGGCATAACCCGTTTCATACAAAAAAGTACAAACTGGGAAATAACAGCCTGCTTAATTAATGTCGGAGTCCAACTAAAAGAAGACATTGGTGGGGATGGAAACATGCAGCACTTTAATATCTGTTTATATACTGCATTTCACATCTTTCTGTCTATCCATATATAGTACCTTTCATATCTATCATATGATGTGTCACACATGTCTATCTTAGAGTGCCTTTCACATCCATATATCTATCCAATAGTACCTCTTCTATCTATCTATCTATCTATCTATCTATCTATCTCATAGATGGTATGCAATTGTAGATCATAGCATGAGTCCATTCACTAATGATCTTTTAATAATGCACATCTTTCTCCATTAACTTTACAGAATCTAATAAAAGGGCTTTATTCTCACGCTCTCCATTATTGATAGGTGACAAAAACACTGTGGAAATGATTAGGGAACCAGGATCCTTGAAAATTCCTACATGTAACATGAACCTATAAACCTGCACACACATACTGTACTCACGTACTGTGTACACAAACAGTATGATCCTGTCAGGGGCTTCCATACACACTCATGACGGTTTCTTTTTTTGTAACCTCTGCTCACTTTAGCTCCTACAGCTGATCAGAAGTAAAATGGACGTTTTAAGTTTTTTCCAGTGACCAAACATCTGATTTTTGCCATACAGTATGTTTCCTTTTTAATTAGATAAATACAATCTCAATGCACTTTCAGTTACAAAGACTTAGTACAGGTGTTTGTACGTACATATGCATGTCTATACTAATTTATTTTTTGCGGCAGAAGCACAGGCAGGTTAAGTGACTTGCACAGTGTCACACAACTTCAAGCTATTTCCGTATATTTTTAAACCTGATAACATGTCTGGTTATGTTACCTTCTCATATCAAAGAAATGGAAATAAGTGCCCTGCTTGTTGTCATTTCAGCCTCATGAAGCGGTCACAGAAGTTGAGCAGGTCAGGAGCTTACTTATGTTTTATTTCAGGTCTTTCATAATTTGTGTATTTTGAAAAATCGCAAAAAGCCAACGGAAGACACAGCCCTTTTCAATCCACAGAAGTGCATTTTACTTTGGCAAATGCTTTTATCTGGATCAAATCTCAGCTGTGTGAATAAACAGGTACAAGACATAAAACAAGGAACTAAATATGCTGAGGTGGACCGTGGAGCAAGTCCTAAACAACTGTGTGCCCAAGAACAATCTGCCAACCCACCCGATGCTCTACAGACTGATCTTGGGTACCCACTCACTCAAAGCCACTAAAGAAGCCTGGTGCCTCACCCTTTGGGTCAGCGGGAACCATGTCATACTAAAAAGAGAAAGAATGTCAATCCAGGACTGCCACTGGTGTACATCCACAGTCTGCTCAGAGACTCAACAGCTTGGAAGGAAGAGAAGGAACGGGAATCAGAACATAAATCAGTGAGAACACATGCTGAAGGAAAGAGCCAAACCAAGCTGACCCCAAGTGGAAGTGCACCACTCTACCTTGGACATTAAGTTTAAAGAAGGTCCAGAAACGTATTCATCCGTCAGTTTTTGGTACCACTAAGGCTACTGGGACTCCTCCCATGCATTTCCTTACAGCGGCTTTGTAAATTATTTTTTATTTACTGTTTAGAAAATGCAACAATGGGCTTTTAGAATGTAGGATTCACTAGGAGCCAAGTGATCAACCATGGGAAAGACTGGAATGATACTTTTGGCACAGAGGCACAGCACAATATATGCTATAACATAAACGTATTGTGGAGTCACACACTGCTGGTGGAACACAGACGTGTTGTAGTGTTTAAGGCCCCTGACCTCAGGGCTTGACCATAAGAAACAGTACCAAGTTAGAGACTGTCCGATGTTTGGTTTTCATATATATTATATTGTATGTAAATAAAGTATACTTTTAAAAGACAGAGCAGATCAGGGTGTGGCTCTCTTGACTGTTGTAAGGTGTTGTCCAGTTTAATGCCACCTTCATCATTCTTGCAGAGCAAGACAGCGGAGGAGCTGCTTAAAAGCATTTTATCATCAAAACACTTTAATTTTACAGGTGTTCTGAAGCAGCACAGTGGTTGCTCTTTTGGTCACACAGCTGCAAAGTCATGGCTTCAAATCACACATCTGGTTACTGTTTGTGTGGAGTTTCCACATTCTTTTGTAGGGCAGACCGGCAGTACCAACTTTGGTTTGCTTTGGCACACAAGTCCTTTCCTTAAGAAGCAGCCGCCAACCTGTCTATCATTAACATTCAAGTTCAGCTCAAGTTTTGGGGCTGCTATGAAATGCACTTTCTGAGTCTCATCTGATAAGACCAATCAATTACAGGCAAAATGACATTCAGAGATGTCTCCACAATGCACCATTTAAACATTTGGTAGGTGAACAAATGATAGGCACCTTTGATGGACAGAACTTTGCATGAATTGTCAAGCAAAAGATTGGGCTAATGTGTATCCAAAAAACCAATGGCAAACCATACAGTCCTTCTTTTATAACCCACTGCAACCACTAGATCTGAGCCCTCTGTGCTCTCGGGGTGGCTGTGACTTTTACTCCACAGCAGAACTCCTGTTGCCTAGGGTTTGGCTGTAACACAGACTGGAGACTGGACTATAAGAGTGGAAGACCACCTGTAATGAAGTTGAACGAGGCTGCCACAAGTCCAAACCTTGCTATAGTAAAGTAAGGTGCATAAGCAAGAGAGACCACATCTAAAGTGACACGTTCATCATGCTAAAGATGGGAAACAAATGATCACTGACTGCCCAGCAGCCATAAATTTCATGCTTGTAAACAAGGACCACTGTATGTGAAACCTCTGAGAAAACTGGAGCACTGCCTGCAATCAAAGAAGGAGAAGAGCTTCTTAACAAACAAAGAAAAAGTACATTGAACATCCTTTCAAATGTGCCAGTGAAAACCAATCCAGAAAGACTGGGACAAAGCACCATCTAGACCAGTGTTTGCCAAACTCGGTCCTGGGGACCCCCTGTGGCTGCAGGTTTTTGTTCCAACAGCTTCTGTTTTTAATTGAACTGCTGGGCTAATTAAGTGATGTGTTATTTCCCAAGTTCTGTGTTTAGGGAATAATATAGAAATTAGAAAACTAAGTTTGCTAAAAAAAAAATATTAAAATGTACCAAGCAGTTATATAGGAATAATGTATTTTTTTCTTTTTAAAAGTATTTTCATTCTACTTTTCCAGGTGTTCTAATTGTTTAATTAATCCATTATTGACTAATTAGTGGGTCTGACGCTAAAGTACTTGCAGCCTTTGATTATTCAGTGTTGTTTGCCAGCGTGTCTGCTCTGCTCGTTTTAAATTGTCATTAACAAGATACAATGAAGGGGGAAAAACTGCACAGAGAAAGGGCAAAATATAATGAATTCAACAAAAGAGAGTCTATAGCAAAATCATAAATATTTCTAAATGTCTTATAAATGTAAAAATCATGCTGCTGTGCTTTTCTGAATGTAGAATAAAAGAAAAATAATATCAGCTAATTAAATGAGATCAGTGTTATCAGGTGTTGTCACTGATTAGGAATCTGGTTGGAACAAAAGCCAGCAGCCACAGTGGGACCCCAGGACTAAGTTTGAGAAACACTGATCAAGACCTTTGATTCCTTGAAACATAGTAGTTAGAATACAACCAGCTAATATTTGTGGTTTTAGTATTAATGTAACAGGAAAATAATAATCTTTTTTCCTAAATTCAGCAGAAGAGTTCAGCGCAGCTTCACACACACACAGTGGAACCATAGGGGTGGGGAGAGATAAACCAGTTCCGACTAGCTGTGAGCAAAATCAACACCGTCATCATGGTGTAGGCATTAGAAACCTAAAAATTAGCTAAAGACCAGAACTTATCCCTCTTGACCACATTGGTTGAAAGATAAGAATGCATAAGGTTATGTGCCATTTTCTATAGGAGAGAAAAAGATCAAACTATGCTACTGCAGATTTATGTTTTATGTTGTCTATTATCATTCTTCTGTTTATACTTCCATATATCCATCTGCCATTATCCTTACTTTATGAAGAAATTGTATTACTTGGTTTACTGCAGCAAACATGTTTGGGTATTTTGTTCAATAATTGTCTATCACCATGTCCGAACCACAAAGAAAGTGAAAGTTAATTAATGTGGACTTTCACCGATTTCATTCATAAATTGTAAAGATCTCTTCAAAGCTCTGGTGTCCCAGCTGGAAGGTGAAAAAGAGATTCCACTTACACACGCATACCACACTGTGTCTGCCAGCATTTTCATCCCTTATTCTTCATAAAGTGTTAGTTAAGTAAATAAGAGACTCTAAATGAGCCCCACATGTAGGCCCTGCAGTGGACTGGTGCTAAATCCGGGGCAGGATTAAGTGGATCTAAAATTGGAACCTTGGGGAATATACGACTTGATTAGCGTTTTGAGTCTTTACTATCATAAGACTTAAAAAATCAAATTTAATTTACAGCTGGCAGTGCTGAACATTCCAAGCAGTGATACAACATTTATATTTTTTAACAAGTTTTTCCTGTATGTTTTAACAGAGATGCCACATTGTGATGCCTGCAGACCATTCGGAGATGCTGAGAAAGAAATGCAACAAAACTTTTGTCAACATGATTTCAGTAAGTACATTTCTAAAGTCAGGATCACTAATAATAGAGAAATATCAAAGTACCATGTCTATGTCTGCTTGCATCCTCACACATCAATAAAGCGATAAGCAGACAGTTGGTAGCTGCAGCATTTTTTGCCATGAAAATTCTTGTGGGGTCATACCAGAATTGTCCAATATGTGTGAAGACTTCTGTAATGTTAACTAATAATATTTGTACTACTTTGCTAACGACTTTTGAAACATGCAAGTTGATGCACCTTAAACATCGCAAATAATCCATCAAATAATGGGATGTTGGGCCTGGTGTGCCTCACTGTGTGGGCATCAGATCATTGTGATGTCCTCTGACATCACCATCATCTGACAAAATACAGCTATGTAGAATTAAAAGCTACTTAAATCCCATGGATACAGTGGACACTGCAGGGCCAATTGGTCCAGCTGCTCAGCCAAAAAAACATCTTGAAACACTTAGCACAAACTTTTACATACTGCAAGAGGATGGCAAAGAAGAAGTGGGATAGTCAGAGAGATGCATAAAGTAGACAAGAGTACAAGGAGATAAGGCTCAAGGTGAAGAGAGAGGTGGCAAAGGCTAAAGAAAAGGCGTATGATGAGTTGTATGAAATGTTGGACACTAAGGAGGGAGAAAAGGACCTGTACCGATTAGCTAGAAAGAGGGACCGAGCTGGGAAAGATGTGCAGCAGGTTAGGGTGATAAAGGATAAAGATGGAAACGTACTCACAAGCTAGGAGAGTGTGTTGAGCAGATGGAAAGAGTACTTTGAGAGGCTTATAAATGAAGACAACGAGAGAGAGACAAGGTTGGATGATGTGGGGATAGTGAATCAGGAAGTGCAATGGATTAACAAGGAGGGAGTAAGGATAGCTATGAAGAGGATGAAAAATGGAAAGGCCGTTGGTCCAGATGACATACCTGTGGAAGCATGGAGGTGTTTAGGAGAGATGGCAGTGGAGTTTTTAACCAGATTGTTTAATGGAATCTTGGAAAGTGAGAGGATGCCTGAGGAGTGGAGAAGAAGTGTACTGGTACCGATATTTAAGAATAAGGGGGATGTGCAGGAGTGCAGTAACTACAGGGGAATAAAATTGATAAGCCACAGCATGAAATTATGGGAAAGAGTAGTGGAAGCTAGGTTAAGTAGTGAAGTGATGATTAGTGAACAGCAGTATGGTTTCATGCCAAGAAAGAGCACCACAGATGCAATGTTTGCTCTGAGGACGTTGATGGAGAAGTATAGAGAAGGCCAGAAGGAGTTGCATTGTGTCTTTGTGGACCTGGAGAAAGCATATGACAGGGTGCCACGAGAGGAGTTGTGGTATTGTATGAGGAAGTCGGGAGTGGCAGAGAAGTACGTAAGAGTTGTACAGGATATGTACAAGGAAAGTGTGACAGTGGTGAGGTCTGCGGTAGGAGTGACAGATGCATTCAAGGTGGAGGTAAGATTACATCAGGGATCAGCTCTGAGCCCTTTCTTATTTGCAATGGTGATGGACAGGTTGACAGACGAGATTAGACAGGAGTCCCCGTGGACTATGATTTATGCTGATGACATTGTGATTTGTAGCGATAGTAGGGAGCAGGTTGAGGAGACCCTGGAGAGGTGGAGATATGCTCTGGAGAGGAGAGGAATGAAGGTCAGTAGGAACAAGACAGAATACATGTGTGTAAATGAGAGGGAGGTCATTGGAATTGTGAGGATGCAAGGAGTAGAGTTGGCGAAGGTGGATGAGTTTAAATACTTGGGATCAACAGTACAGAGTAATGGGGATTGTGGAAGAGAGGTGAAAAAGAGATTGCTGGCAGGGTGGAATGGGTGCAGAAGAGTGTCAGGAGTGATTTGTGACAGACAGATATCAGCAAGAGTGAAAGGGAAGGTCTACAGGATGGTAGTGAGACCAGCTATGTTAAATGGGTTGGATACGGTGGCACTGACCAGAAGGCAGGAGACAGAGCTGGAGGTGGCAGAGTTAAAGATCCTAAGATTTGCATTGGGTGTGACAAGGATGGATAGGATTAGAAATGAGTACATTAGAGGGTCGGTTCAAGTTGGACGGTTGGGAGATAAAGTCAGAGAGGCGAAATTGCGTTGGTTTGGACATGTGCAGAGGAGAGATGCTGAGTATTTTGGGAGAAGGATGCTAAGGATAGAGCTGCCAGGGAAGAGAAAAAGAGGAAGCCCTAAGTGAAGGTTTATGGATGTGGTGAGAGAGGACATACAGGTGATGGGTGTAACAGAACAAGATGCAGAGGACAGGAAGATATGGAAGAAGATGGTCCACTGTGGCAACCCCTAACGAGAGCAGCCGAACAAAGAAGAAGAAGAAGAAGGAGCCATATTGTTCTAAATAAGTAGTTACATTGAGCATATGATAGAAAATTGAGAAAATAAAATGTTTAAGATGACAAAACTGAGGATTGTTATAAGCTTTTTAATAAAATTTTAAATTACTGAGGGGAAGCTTAAAATGTATCTTGCACAATATCTGGTGGCCCTTAATCCAGAAACGCCACTTATTAGTATCATCCTCAATTTGAACTGTGCTGATGATTAGGAATCTTTGTAAATGACAGGAGGCCACGAAGTCTTAGTACCTCATCTAGGTGGTTTAGGTTACGTGGCCTAGTCGATAAGCAGCTAGACTAAGGAGCAAAAGATTTCAGGTCCCATACTTAGCTTTTTGTTCCTTATCTATCCTAAACTTTATATCAAAATCTGAATTTATTTCTGTAAATGAAGCACCTGTAAAGCACTGTGAGATTGTATTCAGCATGTGGAAACATGCTCTGTTCCTACATCCAAAAGATTTGCAGATGATGATAATGTATTGATTCTAATTTGCCAGGACATGAGTTAGAACAAACTGGAATGAGAGCATTGAGGTTTTATGGGGCAGTCCATGAAAACAATACAAATAAAATCTACAATTTACAACAGATATAAATGTGAGCACATACCTGTATTGATTAGGCAAGAGCAAACAGAACTTCACTCTACATCATTGATTCCCAACCTGGGGGTCCCGAGCCCCACCAGGGCCAAAGCCTCACAGTGGGTCGCGAGGACCTCTCCATTTTAAGGGGTGCAAAATGTATTTATTTAAACATTTGTTTATTTAACGTGTCTAGGTATTTAAATTAATGTTTGTGTAACATAAACAACTAAATTTGTAGAAGTTTGTATTATTTCTTTATAAAAAAAATAAACATTGCGATATCGGCAATGACAAGGACGTTATTTGCATAATACTATTAGTATTCACAGAGCAGAGCTAGCATGCAAGCTAGTCTAACCACAGAATTATGAGGTAAAACAGTAAAAGGGCTTTTTGAAAATTGGCCAAGCCTCAGGGAGAAGAAAGTATTGATTGTCTCAGAAAGAAAAAAAGGACTTATCAGGACAGTCATTTGGAGTTTGGTTTCATTGCGTCAATGGACAAAGTCAAAATTGAGTGTGTCATTTGCGGTGAGAAACTGGCAAATGAATGTATGAAACCCTGCAAACTGAAGCGACACCAGACTACCAAACAACCAAACACCCGGACACGGTGGGTAAACCCAAGGAGTTTTTCCTCCGAAAAAAAGAAACTGTGATAACTAATAGGCCCCAGAATATTAGGGAAAGTTTTGCCAGGGCTGGAAGTGACCAAAAGCAAGCAGCTATTGCATCATTTGAGTGCTCTCTCCTTATTGCACAAGCCAAAAAGCCACATAACATAGCAGAAACACTTATTAAACCGGCTTGCATTAAAATGGCAGAAATAATGTGTGGACCTCAGGTCACTAGCAAATTCAAGACTGTACCACTGTCTAACAACACGGTGAAAGACAGAATTGATAGAATGGCTGGAAACGTTGAGAACACACTGACAGAAAATCTCAAAACGGGCCCGTTTTCCATCCAGCTCGATGAAACTACCACTGTGGGAGGGGAGGCAATACTGATTGTATATGTACAGTACATCGACAAAACCGAATTGAAACAAGACATTCTTATGTCTGTCAATCTAACAACCACCACACGAGGAGAAGATATTTTCTGTGTTGGTGACACATACTTCACAAAACACAATCTTCCCTAAAATAATTTAGTTGCATGCTGCACAGATGGAGCTGCCTCTATGATGGGAAAGAATAAAGGCTTCAACAGTCGTTTGAAAGAGAAAGCGCCCCACTGCCTGGTGTTTCTCTGCATGATACACAGACAGGCGCTGGCCAGCAAACACCTCTGTGAGGAACTAAATGAAACCTTAAAGACTGTTGTAAAAATTGTGAACTTTATTAAAGCTTGTCCAGTCAACAAACAAATCTTTGCACAGCTGTGTGAGGACGAGGCCCACCAGACACTCCTCTTCCATACTGAGGTGCGCTGGTTGTCCCGGGGCAAAGTGTTGGAGTGTTTCATTGAACTTTAAAATCCGATAAGAGACTTCCTGATCCTCCATAACCAGAAACTGCTGGAGGAAATGACAGCTGATTTTCTAATTAAGACATCATACCTGGCAGAGTCTCGATAATGAAACAAACAAACGTACAGTATGCAGGGTGCAGAGACCAGTATAATGGTGTGCAAGGAAGCAGTGGATGCATTTTTGCGTAAAGTGGAGTACAGAGTTCTAGAGCCCTACCCCTCTTTAAATAAACAAGCGGGGGGAAATTATCCGAATCTTTGATCCGCCAGTTCACCCACCACATGGAGTAGAATCAGGAGGAGATAATATCGCAGTTTTCAGACATAAATGAACACGTTGCAAAAGACGCATGGGTGATGGACCCATTTCTCGCGAAAGAGGAGGATGTGGAATATTTTCAGGCTGAGGACGAGCTCATAGATATTAAGTCAAATTCTCTCTTGAAGAAATTCTATGATGAGTATGGATACATGCGGTTTTGGCTTGTGAAAGGACCTGGCTTCGCTCCAAGACTTGCAATTCATGCAACCAAAAGATTCATCCTGCCGTTCACAACGACATACCTACCAGAGACTGCTTTCAGTGCTCTTGTCACCATCAAATCAAAGCCATGCAAAAAGCTTGACGTGCACAGTGACTTTCGTTTGGCTGCCACCAAAATCACACCTGACATCCCATCACTGGCCAAAGAGTTACAAGCCCAAAGCTCACATTAAATGCCATCCTGTTTGTAGCCTTGAAAAGGAACAAGTTCATGTGTCACAAGTTCATTTAAACATAGGAAAGACTGGATGATATATTGCAGTATTCACAGGAAATAATCTGTTCATAAATGTAATACACACTATTAAGCATGTTATTGCACATTATGCTCACTGTTTGGCTTCAATTTACATGTAGCCTATTATTTTTCTTCTGTACTGTTACTGTTATGCATTGAATATAAAAGATCAAAACAATTCAAAAGTGCTAGGGCTATTTTATTTTTTCTTAGTAATAGTGTTTGTCCGGGATAGGGGAAGGTGGTGGTCATCAGAATATTCACTGGTAAAACAGGGATCCCTTGGGGAAAAAGGTTGGGAAGCACTGCTGTACACCATACACAGGTACTCAACAAGCACAAAGAAAAGAACAGGCCATATCTATTAAAATGGGTAAGATGCACCCATGAACAAATGGCCTCACGTATACAGAAAACCCTTAATACAGTTCAGTGCAAGGGATGATATAAAGTAAAACGAGATTAAAAAATAAATGTTCAGACAAAAAACTCAAGAATATCTCAACTGCATTTTAGTCTTCCACCGCATGCAGCTAAGAAAGCTACCAAATTATTAGTGAAATATTTAGCTATCAAAACAATTCACTGTAGATAAAGAAAAACTGCACCATGGCCGACATGTGATAGTGATAGGTTCAAACACACAAACAAAGGCAATGTTACACCTCTGAACTTACCATTAGGACAGTTGAACTTGATTAGTCTGGGAATTGAATCTCCTCAAGATTCTCATTCTTGTCGTTTCTACATTCTGTCACAAATTCTGGTGTCTTGCCCTAATATATCACTACATAATTAACAGTCAGGGAGAAATACATTTAACTAATTTGTCAGCCTCGGCAAGGCACAACAAAAACTGTGAAGAACTATGTCCACATGAAGTTCTGTGTGTTGTGTATTTAGCTTACAGAGTGCTCATTGAGGTACAGTTTAAAAATCCTGATGTGACCCAGAGCTGTTACACCTGCCAATATAGGCTCTGGTCCTTGAATCCTTGAACCGGATTATTCGGGTTTACAAATGGAGAGAAGGATTTAAAAACCTGAGCTCATATTTATCAAGCATCTCACAGTAGGAAAATGTTCATAACTTGCTCAAAAATCTCAGAGTGACCCAAACTTGGTCTTACTCAAAGGAGAAGTAGTAAAAGCATTTCATTCATTTTCCTAATTTAGGAACCTACTCCTCCTAACTTCACCAGGATTTTGGAGAGTTCATGTCCTAACTCATTAGGAGCTGCCAGATGGCAGCGTTTAGACATAAATTGGCACCTATACCCCGGGAAAGGCTTAAATGTGTTGTAAACACTCAACGACAACAAACTCTTAAAAAGATATCGATCTTCCAGAGATGGAACAATGTTCATAACAAATCATGATCTCTCCATCTACATGGAGAAGTCATGTGCTGTCAGACAAAATTAAAGTGTTAGTAATTTTATGTTATTTAGCCACAAGGAAAAGGCATCTTTGCAATTGAGATTATTTAGGTATGTCACAACCAAACACCTTGAATTTTGCACCAAGCTTTGAATGCCCTTACAACACATGAGGTAATACACAGATTTATACATTTTCTCACTATCAGAAAATGAGTAAGGGATCTCTGTAGCCAGATTGTGTATGATGTAAGAAGAAGAACTGATTGACTGATGTTAATCATTTAGTTAATTAATGATCAGTTTTGCCTTTAGCAATGCCAGTCATTAATTAAATAATTAGGTATGGCCATCACTTTATTTTCTTCATCTTTCGCTGTAGGAGGGATCCTCCAGCCTTTAGACTTACAGTATATCAAGATAACTGAAGCAAACTCATTTTAAGAAACAGAATATTACAATTTACTGATAAATACAATGATTAAAGAAATATGATATCCACATATATACAGTACAGGCCAAAAGTTTGGACACACCTCCTCATTCAATGCGTTTTCTTTATTTTCATGACTGAAGGCATCAAAACTATGAATGAACACATGTGGAGTTATGTACTTAACAAAAAAAGGTGAAATAACTGAAAACATGTTTTATATTCTAGTTTCTTCAAAATAGCCACCCTTTGCTCTGATTACTGCTTTGCACACTCTTGGCATTCTCTCGATGAGCTTCAACAGGTAGTCACCTGAAATGGTTTTTACTTCACAGGTGTGCCTTATCAGGGTTATTTAGTGGAATTTCTTGCTTTATCAATGGGGTTGGGACCTGCAGTTGTGTTGTGCAGAAGTCAGGTTAGTTGGACGATCATTTATTTTTCAACAGGACAATGACCCCAAACACACCTCCAGGCTGTGTAAGGGCTATTTGACCAAGAAGGGGAGTGATGGAGTGCTGTAAATGGTCATGAAAATAAAGAAAACACATTGAATGAGGAGGTGTGTCCATACTTTTGGCCTGTACTGTATATATCGACATATGCAACAGGATGCAATACAGACAAGATGGACAACCATAGAAAAGACTAGCTGTTTGCTGTCTGTTTAGAATTCTAATTTATCTTGATAAACGGTTTTACCATACCAAATCTTTAAGGATGGCGTTTGATCCTGTGTGGAGTTGCATGTTGTTGCACAATGTTCAAGTGAAGAAATGTTTCTTGTGTTGGAGTTCACTCTTAGTTTGACTTCATTGCCCTTTGTTCGTGGTGTGTTGTGATGCTGCCTTCCTTAATTTGCTGTTAGTCTTTTTGTTGTGTTCTATGCAACTTCATAGGAAGATGTGTTACTGTTTCTGGCAGATGAGTGTAGGTGCTGAATTTCTCTTCTTGAAGTAATGGCTGCTTTTTGGTCTTCTCAGACTGGGCTTAATCACTGGCTCAGAGCTTGGCTTCGCAGAGTGAATCTTAGAGCTAGTTCAGGGCATCCATCTCCAAGGCTCTATGGAAAGTAGCTTCCAGGCCAAAGAAAGTTTGTGAGCTTTTTGTTCAGCAGACAGTGGGTGGCTTCTCACAACAAAGACAAAGCTTATTAACTTTCAGCTTCCCCCACAGAGACAGAAGAGATGAATGTAGCTAGTTTTGAAGGAAGGTGTTAAACTCTGGTGATCGGATCAAAGTCCCTTCCAGTTACAGATCCAGTGCCTGGTTATAGGTGTGCTATTTTGTTCATCATGTGCAGCCAGAGTTCACTTTGTGGTCACAATCACCATCTTTAAATGAATGTCCATTTGGGCACCTTTTTGTCAGAAGGAGTCTCTGCAGAGGTGCTGGATCAACTCTTACCAAACTGCTGGTAGAGCAGCAATTCAGCCATTCATTCTGGAATGCAGGTAGGGGTGCATCTCTGTTAAAGTTGCAGTCTCCAAAGACTCATGTGCTACTAAAAGCCTATCAGAAAGGGCAATGACCACTTTGTCCCACATCACAACTCCATGTGAGGAAATATAAAAGCAGCAGACACAAATCATTGCCTGTAGTGTGGATGAGTACACATATGTAAGTCAAAAGTGACATCACAGATATTAATACACTGGTGATCATGGATCCAAATTGTACTGCAGTAGTCAGCATATTACCCCGAACATAGATAGAGTTGGATGGGTAATTGACGGCAAAATGTCATACAGGTACACTAAGCGCTACATTCCCTGAACCACTGGAACATTGCCATTACACCTTACAAGCCTGGGAAGGTTCAAGAAGGTGGGAGAATACTCCTAGGGCATTGAATAAATACAGCCTCACAGAAGATAAGGGGAAAACACAGAGAAGGACAGGACATGTGATTCTGGAAGATGATCGGGAACACTGGGAAGAGTGAATGTGACTTTATAAAGAGCACAAGAATGGCCGGGGAATTTCCCATGGCCATAACAGCAGGAAGGTGATTCATCTGAAAGTATGGATGTGGATCATTCGTTGTTAAATAAAAATGCCTGTTATCAGGCTTCACCCTTTTTTGGTGTGCGTGTGTGTATCTCTGGTCTTTCCATCTCAATGCTCATTACATTAAAATGTATAACGTTGTGAAGTGGCCATAATTACGTGCAGCTTAGTGCAGTATCTTAACCTTATTATGTTTCTATTCTCTACTCTGATTGTTATTATTACTATTATATTTGTGGTGATGCCTTAGTGCTAGGATCAGAAAACAACAAAACATTATCATGAGTGACAATTTGTGGCAAGGGGTGCCATAAAATCAGGACATCATTCATTCTCAAATGTGGCCTCCTACTCCTTGCTGGGAGTGGGTGCAGGACACTTCATAACTACTTCTCATGTCCTGTTCTGAGGTAAGACACATTCTTATCTTAGTCTGACTATTAGTGCAATTCCAAGGAGTAACTCTGAGATGCTTGACAAATATAAACACAGATCATTAAACATAAAATAATAATGAAGTTCTCGTAATCGTGATTGATTCTTTTCCTTTTGTTGTATAGTGGTGAAGTTAAAGGTGAAAGAGTCCCACATAAATGGAGGCAACCGAAAGGTGGTACCAGAGGGGCCAAGCCATGTCATTCTGAAGAAGTTAAACCGAGTAGAAGAGGAGGAGATCAACAGGAAGGCCTTCTTGTTGCCAAAGGGTGCCACTTGCACATGTGGGGAGCTCCTGGAACCATCTACTACAATATTGGCTCTTGGCAGAAGAGCAGGAAACAAGCTGCTGCTCAACAGGATCATGGGTTGGCACACAGGAGATGGAGAACTGAAGAGGTTCTTGCAAGGAATCAGAAAGCTGCAGTGCTGAGCGTGGGGTGAGAGGGCCGTGGAACTGAGGCAGGCTGTCATCTTTGATGGAACCAAAGAAGGAAGAATTGTTTAGCAACACTGGTGGAACTCGCTTCACAAATTTGTAAAAGTTGCTTTTGACTTAGTTTGCTCAGATTCATGCTCTGTACTATACTTGCTTCACCCCAGTCAAAAGGGGTACAGCCAGCCTGTAGCATAGACAATGTATGTAGATGTAATTGAGGATGCATTACTGGATTGTGGAATGGCCGATCTAGAATAAACAAACCCGGTGAAATGTTGAAAGGGGTCCACTTAGATGGATCCAACCTTGGACAGCCACACTAAACCTCCGTGAAAAGCTACAACAGCTGCAGTAATCAGTTTTATCAAATTAGAGAGAAGTGCCTGCCTTTTAACCCCACAGCTACCACTTACTGACCCATTTCTGTGAATATAGCATAATTCTGTTCTGCACAATAGTATCAGTTTATTTTTGTAAGTTTTGCTTTTGTAATAAATTTGGTTAATGTAAATCATATTTGAGAATTTTATTAAACTATGTAGAAGTGGTCTAAGTCACTGAATCACAAATCCAGAGTCCTGGGTTGAAATCTTATCGTGATCATTGCTAGTGAGGAGTGGGAGTCTCCTTCCGCATTTCTTTATGAATTCATACAACCAAAGGCAAAGGCAAATGTTATACCACTGAACTTACCATTAGGAGAGCTGAACTCAATCAGCCTGGGAAATTAATTTCCTCAAGACACACTCATTCCAGTCACAAATTCTGCTCTGGTCTTACTCCAAAACATTACTACATAACTGAAAGACAGGGAGAAATACACTAAATTAATTTGTCGCAGAGCCCAGAAAACCTGCAGATTGGCAACTCTAAAGCAGCACCATATGAATGTGTGGGTGTATTCCATATGGTCAATTGGTGTCCCATAATTCCTGCTTTGTATCTATTTATGTCCCAGAGATGGAAAAAGCAGGTTCAGAAAAGGAAAGGGCAGATCTTCAGTTTTGCACCCCACTTTGACTCATGGCTGGTATGCCAGTTCTGCTGATCATCCAGGTTCTCTTGAGTTCCCTCCTACCAAGAATACTTTGGAGTCTAATGGAGGCTCCTCTCCTGGATTGTATGTGTTAGTGCCATTCCCCTGGCTGACAACCCCTACCTATGGCTGTTATTCTGATTGTGACATTTTTATTAAATTTTGAGTTTTTGTCTCTTTTGCTATGCTTTGTTTGTCAATGAACTCTAAAGAATATAAAAACATAAGGTAAGGTAATAGCAGTAGCAGTAATGTACTAAAGGGATGTCTAACTCACACTCCACACTATAACCCTACACTATAACCCTTAGATTCAGGTCTAGATGCAGCACCGAAGGTGTCATTAGATCTTTACTATCTCCCTGCCCACTAATATAAATAGGAAAAATGTATCACACTGTCAGCATTGCATCTCAAAGCACAAAAGTACTATAAGAACAAAATCTCTTAAACATTTAGTTTAGTGACATTTTGTTGAAGCATGTCATCATCACTCTGACTTGAAGTGTACAGTGTTAGAGGTAGTCAAACGCACCGCAACCAGGAGATTTTAGCATTTCCCTCCTTTGCCGTGAAGCGTCTTTGATCTACAAGTTGAACTTGTTAAACCCAATTGGCCTTAATAAAGCACATGACTACAACTGTTTTCTTAAAAGTTCTTTTCCTTGTCACTCCTTGTGCACATCTGCTAATATACATGGCTGACAGAAGCCTCCATTACAGTCCTATACTTTGGTCAAGCTGATGTGTTTCTATCCAATTTTCATTTGTTACCTTGGTGTTACATTTACACTCAGCTTAGCATTTTTCTTCTCAATTTTAATCTATTATCCTCTTCATATTATTGATTCATTTCAGCCTGTAGTTGAAAATCCAATAAAGCATTTCATCCATTTGTGTTTAGAGAAAAGCCAAGCAAAATGACACCTTTTATTGGCTAACTAAAAAGATTACAATATGCAAGCTTTCGAGGCAACTCAGGCCCCTTCTTCAGGCAAGAGGTAATACAGAAACTGGAGTTCCCTGTGTTTATATCCACACTAGAACAAGAAACAACATTGGTAAATCTTTAAATGAGACATCTTAAATGTAAAAAATTAATAGATTCATTAATGAAGCTTTTATATTGTAATCCTTTTAGTTAGCCAATTAAAGGTGTCATTTTGCTTGGCTTTTCTCTACATTCATAATGGCTAACATGGTACAACACCCTAGTACTTCCTCCATTTGTGTTTAAACTTAACCAACTATACAGATGAGCCTCTGCTAGCCCATTATTCTTTCTTATTTTTTGTGCTGCCCTGATTTTTTTATTAATTCTTTTACAATTGCTTTTTTTCTGTTTCTATATGTACTGGAATTAGTTTCTTTGGTTGTTACTTAGTTCAGTGTCCAAGTTCAATTGAGTTTCCATCACTGGTTTAGCCTTTGAAAGATCTCTTTTCCTCATACAAAAGGTATTCAGTTTCACTGTTCCTTTATATCTCTTTCTCTTCCTGGCATATATAGATATTCAAATCTTTATTCACTTCTTTTTATTTAGAAATGTTTGCACATAGCCCTGAAGAAGAGTGCGTTGCCCTTGAAATGTTGGCCCACCTCCTTTTTGATGACTGCATACCCAGTGCTGCCACATTCCTATTTGACGCCTGTGAAACTACAGGTCTGGAAGGGATATTTCTATATTGTTACAGAAGACAAGGGTTGGCTGACATCCCTGCAGGGACATCTTTGTAAAGGAAGGGTGGAAGAAGATGGCCACCCAGTGCCATGTGCTCCCCAGTATGATAGGTGGCAGCAGCTCTCTGGGTGGTCTCCCATATACAAACCCACAGGGCTTAATGGGAACTGGAGTTTAAATGGGCAGGCCCACTGGGTATTGAGCAAGCCACCAGAAGAAGATATGGGGAGAAGTTTTTCTTATTTTAGGGAGGTTCTACCTGACCCAGAAATGCTTCCTGGATGCAACATGGTATCACTCCTAGATCTGGTATGAAGGATGAAGCTCACAGAGGAGGACTGGAGTGAGAGAAGGCAACAAAGAGTGAGGAGAAGGATTTTCTATAATGATGTTGGACAAAGAAGCCTGTATTGGAAAGGCATTCATGCAATAAATCATTTGTTTACACCCAGGGCTTGTGTCTGTATTATTGCGTGTGAAGTTTGTGATGCTGGAATGCCCCTATAATATTTACTGTACATTGTTTTGAACATATATTTTAGTAATTATTTTGTTATTTAGAATTTTTTCTGTTTATATTTTTCCTGTTGTATGTATACAACAGTGGTGGCTGCTAGCTTTTGAAACAGGGGAAGCTCATATTAGGCCTTCATCATAAAATTCATTATGTTATTTGTACGTAAATTCTGCCCTCCGTTCCTTTTGCAGAAAATGGTCTGTGACCCTGTCGTACCAATTGGCCGTCTTTTCCAGGGACTTAACCAGTTTCCTCTCAATGGCCAGGAGAGCAAGGTTGCTCAAACGATCTTGGCCCATCGTGTTGCGGGTGTATGACTTGACCCGTTTTAAACAGGAGACGCTCCTCTCTGCACCTGCTGATGTAGCGCCAATTGTTGCCACTAACGACAACAGCTTGTATAGCTGAGGCATCGCACTATCCAACTCCATGTCTTTAAAAAACACCAAGAAATCACACAGCTTACCCCTGCTCCCCTGTAAGTCATGATCTGAATATAGTACTTGAAGTTCAGATCTCAGTCTCCCAGAGTCAAAGAAATGGCCATAACTTTTCAGCACACTTTCAAATGCCTCCTCTGGAAACACTTGTCTCATTTCATCAAATATCCCTGGGTTGACTAATTCTAAGAAGCTCATGCTTTCCAAATTTGAAAAACGCTGAGAAATCTGCTCCATGAGATTGTCTAGGATGGCCATGTACAAATTTCTGTAGCGGTCCTGGGGATCCTGTAATTGTGACAGACGGCGCTTTCTAATAGGTTCATCTCGAGGGTCTGATGTGAGATTTGCTGCTTTTGCATAAACTGCATGATAAGCCTCCTCTGACCTCTTCTCCTTGACAAAAGCAAGGAGAGACCCAGTTCTTTTTTTTGCAGTAAAGAACATCCATAGCCCTTTGCTGGACAATATCAAAGACAACATCTGCCTCAGAGAATATTTGTTCATATGTGTACAACATGAACACAAACTCAAAATCCTCCAGTTTCATTATGAAGCCTTTGGCAGCATCTAATGTGTCATCATCCATGCTCTCATCCTGGGTAATCTTGTCAAAAGTCTGCAGGAGGCCATCATAATTGTTTGCCACAGTGCTCACTATCCGTGATGTGAAATTCCATCGAGTGGGAGCGTTTCTGGGCAATCTTGAAGACCCTGCAGACTCAAGAAAAGACATCCTTTTTGTGGACTTTGAAAAAAATGTGGTGAACCCAGAGAGAGATGCAAAAAATATTCTTGACTCAGGCAAGCATTTAGCACCCTGGGACAACACCAGGTTCAGTCTGTGTGCATAGCAATGCACAAACACTGCACTAGGGGCTATTACTTTAACTTTGGCCTGTAGGCCATTGAGAGATGAAGCAAAGACAGCAGCCCCATGGTAGGTTTGTGCCACAAGTTTTTCTCTAAAACCGTAGCCCTGCATGTTCTCGTTTAAAACTTCAAACACAGACTGAGCATCTCGACCCCCTGACACATCCAAAAATCCAATGAAGCACTCTTGAATTTTACCTGCACTATCCACATATCTAACAATGACAGACAGTTGGGCATGGCAAGATATGTCAGTTGCTTCATCCACCTGCCATGCAAAAAAAGGAGCAGTCTGAATTTCACCTTTTATATGATCAGAAACAGTAGCTGCGAGAGCAGAGATCAAGTCATTTTGGATTGAGTGGGACATACCAGAAAACACAGCTGATGACTGAAATTGTGTGGCCAAGACAGAGTCATATTTAGCTAATGTTTCTGTAAATTCCCTGTAATTCCCCTTATTTGCTGATTCACTACTCTCATCATGCCCCCTGAATGCCAGCTCCTGACGGCCAAGCAAGGAAGTCACATCAATTAGACGGTTTAAGAAGGCCCCTTTTTTTTACTGTTTCATTATGTTTTGCCACCTGAATGCAAAGACCTTCATTGATTGCATGTTCAACCCTGATCCTGCCCTGACAACTTAACCTTGCACATGAACTCACATGTTCTTTGTATTTTTCATGCCTTTTGTATGCCCTGTCAAAGTTACACAGATCCCCAAAACCCACGTTTGACCAAACACATCCCATTCCCTGAGAAGGTTTCATCAAGAGGCATGGCCAACAGTACATTTTCTTTGTCACAGCACTTCCAGTCAGCCAGTTCACCTTGTCATACCAGGAGAGCTGAAAAGACCTGTTATTTTTCCTGATTTTTGCACCAGATCAATCTTGGGCGTTGGTCTGCACTCGTTTAATTCTGAGTCTCTCCTCGTAAGGAAGACTACTAAATGGTTTTGCCAAAAGCAGGTCAACAATATTAGCACCGTCTGCCATTATGCACAGCTTGCTAGCTGGCTAGTTTCCCCTTCCACGAGCTACTTTAATTATATGAACGAACTAACTTTACAATGCTGAAACAAGAAGCAAAATCAAGAACGCTATAATATGTTTTTTTTTATTATTTAAAGAATGATTTGTACAAACAAAAATGGTTTATATCACAAGCAAACAATACAGAGTGCAGCAGTCTGTCGTACAACTTCACCTGCAAATCCGCATGAGACTGAACTCGAATCTCTGTAGTGCTGATGTATACTTAAGACATGCTGTCAATCAAAAAAGGGGTTCCGCCCTTTAAACAGCTCCTCCAATCATCATGCAGCAGCCCAGCGCCCTGGCCCGCCCACTGCTCCATTCACTCCCTGAGAAACTGAGCTTCCCTGGAAGTGACGATTTTGGTGCATTTATCCAATTATCATCCAGCTTTTCTGCAGTGAAAAAGCTCCTCTGTGCTTGCCCATAGAGCTAGTGAAGCTGGGCTTCAGGAGGGTTTAACTTGCTGTGCTGCACGGAAATGTATGACAAGAAAATCGCGTCAAACAATCTACAATAAATACCTGATTCTGAACGAGCTAGTCATGAAGATGAACGCGTTCTAGCGCACTTTTATTAAAACCAATATAAATACGACAGTGCATATATGAGCATTTATTTTCTGACATAGTAGAGGAAGCGGAGCTTCCCTTGTTGCCTTAGAGCAGTCGCCACTGGTATACAAGGACTTATTATATTTATTGGTTAAAAATTTGTCATTGTTATATTTTTTTTTTCTATTTCTTTCCACTGGATGTATACTGTAAGTGCCAGGCAGGATTATCTGGCATCTCACCTGGGAGAAAAGGGAGACCTCGGTAATCATGTGGACACCTGCAGGACATGATGGGAGTTGTAATATGAGAGTCATCAATGCCTTTACTATCCAGGAACTGCCTAAACAGTCTGGCCACATGAGACCAGGCACTGTCCTGCACCAGGAGGAACCCAGGGCCCACTGCACAAACATAAGGTCTGACAATGGGTCTGAGGATTTCATCCCAGTACTTAACAGCAGTTATGGTAGTGTTGCCTAGCATGTGGAAGTCAGTGTGACCCCACAAAGATATGCCTTCCCAGACCATCACTGATCCACTGCCAAACCAGTCAGGCTGGATGACGTTGCAGACTGCATAATGTTCACGATGGCGTCTCCAGATTCTTTTACGTCTATCACATGTGGTCAATGTGAACCTGCCGTCATTTGTGAAGAGAACGGGGCACCAATGGCAGAGCTGCCAGTCGTGGTGTTTTTTGGCAAATGCCAATCAAGCTGCACAGTGAGGGGCTGTGAGCACAGGTCCCATTAGAGGATGTTGGGCCCTCATGCTACCCTCATGAAGTCTGTTTCTGACAGTTTAGCCAGAAACATGCATACCAATAGCCAGCTGCAGGTCATTTTGTAGGGCTCTGGCAGTGCTCCTCCTGTTCCTCCTCGCACAAAGGAGCAGATACCAGTCCTGCTGCTGGGTTGAGGCCCATGTCCAGCTCTCCTTGTGTAACGGACCATCTCCTGGTAACTCCTCCATGCTGTTGAGACTGTGCTGGGAGACACAGCAAAACTTCTTATAATGGGCACATATGGATATGGACTACTTGTGCAAACTGAATCAGCTGCGGGAACTGCCTCATGCTTCCAGTAGTGACAAG
>JANRMT010062834.1:24935780-24990901 GCA_026402145.1 Polypterus bichir lapradei | reverse complement strand
GCAGACAGTGATGAACATGAGGAATGGTTTCGCTAGGACACTGCAACAAGTTTTTTCAGGGATAATGGAATCTATCAATGCTGGCCAAATATTGTTGGAAACTTAAAGAAGAAGCATCAGATGCTGAACACAAATGAAAATCAGCAGCAAAACTTATTTAGCTCAAATGAACGCATGCGATGTGTCAGTGTTATCAAATGATTAAACACACTAAATTCAGCAAAGGTTTCTTTTATGTTTCTCCAAATTCCTACATGGTACAGTCATTATGAAATGATATTTGTGTTCAGCATGATCATTTCAGGAAGAAAAATGTTGCAAAATAATTGCTGTCCAGTGTATTCAGAGTTTTTGATGTAACAATGTTTAACAAACTACATGTGTGTTTAGTGATTGTTAGTTTTCCTGGTTTCCAGATTTTTATTTTCATTTGGATTTATCTCCTAGTCTCTTCCATATTCCTATTGCTTCTGGTCAGAACATAAGGTGTGCAGAGCAGGGTGACCAAACTTGTTCTTTAATTCTTTGTATTCCTCATTCAAGTAACTTTTGCAGACATTGCACTATGCCTGTTGTTGCATACATGTCCTTGCTATCTGTACATTGGTGAGCTATATTTATTCGACAATCACATCAGTTGTATTGAAAACAGACATAACATCTGTCCAATCAGAAGTCCTCTAATTGTCTATACCAGTGCAAGTGTTAGCAGGACAAGTTATTTTAGCTTAGCATGTGCCCTATGCAGAAGTGAAAATCAAGTCCTCAGACAGAGAACCACCAGCCCAGCATCACCACAATATTTTGATGTTCTGCTTCTGCAAATTGCCGTGCAGCTCTCAGAATTATTTCTGACGGGTTTTGATTTCAACTTTGTGGTCTTGCAGTTGGTGTGTGTGACCTATGCAATAATCATGCAGCCTGGGTGATTTGAGGACCTGGAGAGGCCGTCGTCCTGCTTCTGTGGAGCTATATGTGTAAGCAGAATTATTGTGGGTCAAATATATGAATGTGCATTAAAATACTGGCCTCACATAGAGAATATGACAATATGAAAAAATGTAAGGCACCATTATAAGCCCACCAACCAATCACCACTCTCAACCCCTAGTCACACAAACAAGCAATCCCACCTGTCACTATTTCCAGGGGAATCTGGTTACTCTGGTTTTGAGGCAGCCCACTGTAATAGGAGGTTGTTGTAGGATGTATGTATGTACAGTATGGACTACTGGAGACTAAGGATCAATTTACTCTGTGACAAAAGTAAGATGACCTATAGTCAACTAGCTTGAAAATCTGCATACAGAGAAGAAAATGCACGAGTGAGGAATTGTTTCAAAACCAGAAAAATGACCCACTTACCCAGAACAGGCCTACACAACAGAGTGTTATGGTGTTAGAAATGGTATTTTGTTTTCCAGTTTCTTTGTGTTTTTTCAGCTTTTGTTTGGGAATCTGTACATGCAAATATATGAGTTTGGGATGCCAAATCCATTTTTGACATCTGTTTCTAGTTTGGAACTTATTTTGAGAGGATCAAAAACATTTTGCATATTTTCTGAAGCTATTTCATGGAGTGGTTGCCCATAAGATGCTTTGGAATGTCTTGATGCCAACATAGCAACGGTATGAAGGTCAGCATTACACACTTTTGGGATATCTGAGATTCAGATTCTCAAAAAGAACTGGCTTGTGTGTTTTCTTATTGCAGATTTTGGTGAAAGATGTCTTGCTTTGTTATGCTTTGACTTCATTTTTATTGGATTAGTGTTTAGGATTTTGCCTGTTGGTTACGCTCTCTCTGGCTATAAACTATGAGTATTCCAAATATGTCTTTTGCTTTTGGTCCCTTCTAAATCATATCTGCTTTTCTGCCACCCAAAGCAGGACAATACAAGTAGCTGGGGATCCCGCCATGGCCCTATGCTGGTCCCAAATAATGTACTGTGGTACATCCAGCCAAAGTTAGTACAAATGATCCTGAAAGGAGGAAATGATACACATGGACATAAAGTGGACATTAGATGGCATGTCCTACATAAACTGCATCAGCGACCGAACTAGCCAGGGGAGGACATGTGGACATTTCTGGGAGATAATGATAGGTGTGTGTGGTCAGGAATCATCAGGCTATTACATGACAGGATCTCTTTGACACACCATTGTACAGTTTAACATCCTTTACCAAGCAGCAGACTTAACCTACTATTGAAGGCAATGAAACCGCTGGCTGCGACATCCGTGTTTCTTGTAGTGAACCATTTGAGAATACTGAACGGTTTGCTCTCCACATCACTTTAAGGTACAATTACAGTAGTCATTATACACCAACATAATATTGGGCAGAAGATGATTCAAAACTAGTCCTTGTAAGTACAAGTTGCTCAAGTTCCAACACCAGTTCAAACACAGTCAGCAATGATAAATAGTAAATGGCAGACATCATGATGTACACTCACAGCTTTTGACCCATAGTTAGTGTTACCCATAAATCCAATCAGGGCTCCACATTACTGTAGTCTTGATGCCAGCACTGCATTGGCCTTCATCATCAACTGCTACTCCTCTCATGGTTTTGACCCTCTGAGATCCTTTCCATTGAATGTAAAAGGTCTTTCTGTTGCCATCATGTCTACTATTTACTGGCAATGTTTAGCAAATCATGCAGAGCAACACTTGAGATACAACTGGTTACATTTCTTATACTTTCCCAACTGAAGCACAGACAGCTGAAGTGACTTGCTCATGGTCACACAGTGTCACCACACTACATTCCCTATACAGCATTGTCACCCATCTCATCCAAAATGGGCCACATGCCCTGTGCTAACCTCCCCATTCCATGATGACCAACAATTCAAACTCATTCTTCTGTGCAGTGAATGGAGGCAGTACTTATGTCCTAAAGTCTCAATGACCCGACGCTGTGCAGCTGTCACCTTTCAACACTGACCCGTATACGGCATACTCAGTTAGCAGTCGTAGGCATAACAATCACATAGGCCAGTCTCATATGCCAACTGTCATGTGGATTAACCTACTGCTTCTGGCTGCAGCTAATTTTATTATTATTACTTTATAGCCTGGTTAGTAAAGGGGAGCTGCAAAGGACATGTGGTTGTTAAGACAATGTCCTGTAGTGTAAAATGTTCAATTTTTGAAATTACAGACTGCTAAGTAATTAAGTTTTAATTTTGCTCAAACAAACCAGGATGAATTGAATTTACAGGAAGCTTAAAGCAATTTAGCTGCAGGCTCAATTCACATTTCAAAGAACGTATCTTCCTTGAACATTCTTCCTGTATTGCAGCAGTAATTTACAACTTTAATGCATCTGCTTCAGTCAGCTTATAACTATAGAATGGAAGTATAGATGCCAAAGGATTAAAGGCATTTCAATTAGTTTATAGCTTAGGAAAAGAAAGGACTATAGGGGTGTGTGAAAAGATCAAAGACTTTGAGAAGAGTCATTTACTATAAAGACAGCCGGCCAATCAAATGTGCACAATGCCATACATACATGTGAAATTTTAACATAAATATGGCTCATCTGGGAGACCAGGGGAGGTGATGAAAGTGGAATGTCATAAGAAGTGACATCAGAGATTGAGACACGAGACAATCTGATCTGGACGCCGATTGGTAAATGAAAAAGACCTCCAGGACAACATCCACCCTTGACAATGCTGATTTTGAGTAAGCTTTTCTAAGACTATACCTGGACTTCTACTATCTATTTTATTTTCTAGTATACTTTTCTTCTATTGGTATTATTGTACTTTAATACATGCTATGTTGCTTTAACATTTCTGTAGTATGGCTTTTTATCTAGAGTGACTGAAGTAATAAAGTAAATATTATGGGACCAGGTGCAAACAGAGCTACCATTTGCTCGTTTTTGTGACATTATTAAGGCGGAAGGGTTGCACCTCAATAAGAACACCAACTACAGTAGAAGTAAGATGTTGGTTGGTTGGTAAGTGGCATATAGCCAAAAAAGTGTTGAGCCATCGTGGATTCCAAGGACAGCCCAATGTTTGTTAGTGCTAGTGGCAGGCATTTGGCATCCCTGGTTAGAGTTTAATTTATGTTTTGTGTCTTTTTGCCTTTACTATGTTGTGATTATTTTGTGGGTGGTCCCTCCAAGATGCGGAGCCACTTGGCATCACCATCCAGAAATTCTTCCACAGTTCATTTCGGATGTGCTAGGGAGTCGGTGAGTTTACTCTGATTTTATTGGCTTTTTGGATTTTTGGAACATACCTTACTCCTCTGTTTTTGAATATTTTTCTGAATTACTATATTGGAACTTTGTTTGAATGATTGTGTTTATGGGCAATTTTTTTGCTTCTTGTGTTCCACAGAGCTTTGATGTTATTGAAGAGCATTTTGTGAAAGTAAACTTTGTATTTCATAAAGTTTTGGTGCCGGCCCTTATTACTAGCCAGGGTTTGACGGTGATACCCCCTCTAGTGGGCATTTTCTGAAGTGCTTTGTCCTAGTTTACGACAGAATCACCATGTTTACTTTTGTGTGTGCGTATGGTAGACAGTTTAAGGGCTCTAGTTATGGTAGAAGTGATGATAGAGTTGGTAAGGCCGTCAATCTTTCATCGTGCAGAGGGAAGAAGAGAAAAGGCATTATTTTACAGCACCAACCCCTGGTTCAATAGGTAATTACCATTACTAGAGCCCTGAAGCTGTCCATCTACGTACATGTGAGTGACAGTACTTATGTGAAGGGGGGTCATATGTGGAATATTGTAGGGTTATCTGTGCATAGGTTAATCTTAAGGTTTGGGAATAGACCAACCTATTAAACAGACTTGGTAAATCTCACAAATCCCACAATAATACAGACAACATGTAGCAATATGATCCATTTGGGCCTTATGGGTTGACAAACAAAGTGTAAAGCCCTTGTAAATAAGCTTATTATTCACAGATGTACACAGAAACAAATTAATCTGCGGGACTTTAAGACTTGAATTTTTGTCCACTGCTGTCAATAATAAATTCTAAGAATAACACAAGGGTGCAAAAAGTTAGGCAGAAAAATACATTCCAGTGAGTTATTACATATAGCATGTAACAATAGGGTGGTCAACAAACCAGTGCATAGAGCTGACTTTAATCATCTCTCCACACCACTTATTTTTGTCCATTAGACAACTTGCTTGCTTGTGTAATTTTAGCTTGATTGTGAAACATTTAGAGGTTTGTAATATTACTACGTAGGTACTCTTGTGTGGTGCTTCTTAACTGGCTAAGTGATAAGTAAGCAATAAAATAAAAATAAACAAACAGAGAACGTTCTACTACTAATATTGCATTCAACTAAAACTAAGAACTCATAATCTCTAATCTCCAACTCGTTAAAATGGAAACAGAATGTTTGCAACTCCCAAACTTAGTGGACACAATGTTTTGATGTAATTGCTCCCTTGGTCAGGTGTAGTGGTGTCATCGTTTGGCACTGCTGCAGCTCCTGGTGATATGGCACAGGATGTGGGATGCACAGGGTGGCCATTTGGGTCTATTTGACAATTTGTATGCTTCTTCTTTTGGCATGTTGTCTTTCTTTTTATTTTATTAACAAAAAAATGATAACCCAAAAAAAAAATTAACTCAGTCAAAATATCCAGTCTTGTGTGACAGTACAGATCAGAACTTGCAAGCTCGGGCCTGGTCTCGCTAGTCTTATTTTTTACAAACTTATGATGTCAGTCCAAAATGTGACATACACTATGATCAGGAAGTACAGAAACACTTTATAAGTTTAATTTGTTTATTTGAACAATTTACTTTAAATTAACCACCTCAATCCATGGGGCGGCACAGTGGCAGTGCTGCTACCTCGCAGTAAGGAGACAAGGGCTTGCATTCTGAGTCCTCCCTGCGTGGAGTGTGCATGTTCTCCCTGTGTCTGTGTGGGTTTCCTCCAGGTGCTCACAGTCCAAAAATAGTACGATCCTAAATTAACCTAGTGTGTGCTTGGTTTGTGTGTGTGTGTTTGCCCTGCAATGGACTGGCATCCTGCCCAGGGTTTGTTCCTGCCTTGTGCCCTATGGTAGCTGGGATAGGCTGCAGCAGACCCCTGCAACTCTGTTCAGGACTAAGTGGCTTAGAAAATGACTGACCTCAATCCATAATACTGAATATTAAGAACTTAAATTTTAACTTTACCAGAATGAACAGTAAAGGACAGTTGCAAATGTGCATCAGAGTGCCTCCCCCACTGAGTTCCTCCCATGTATGTAGTTTCACCCCAGGCCGAGAGGAGGCGTTGACGCTAACTATGTGGTCTTTCTTTTCCCCCACAGTACAGAGAAACCATCCAGTTAGGTAGACTCCACCCAGTCCCTAGGCCATAAGAGCACGACCGCCTGAAAGGAGATGACACTTCATGACCGAGCAACTGAAGAGACAGAGCTCCTCTGTTACCTAACAGCAAGATTACTTTGCCCCCAATATTACAGGAACCTATCATTTGTTGTGATTTTGCTGCCATTGTGTGTTTGTTGTCTTACTATTTTGTTTGAAGTAAACTGGTACAGCCATTTTTTGCCTTTCTTGCTCATCAGTTTCTTCTTTGATCTAGACTACAGAACTATTAATTAATGTTTGTTGCTGAAACACCAGCTTTCATGGGGACATCCATGCTTACTTTTCCACCTGGGTAGCAAGAACACACAATGGTAGCAAATGATGCAATTGCAACTTCTGACTTCCCATCTCTGCAGTGTGACGAATACAACATTTGGATGGAGTTTCCAGAACTTTCTGGTATTAATTAGGAGTTTCAGAAACGTTCTTGTAGTAAGGGGGAGCTCTTTATTTTGGCTCTTTTTGATGACAGATTCTATGCAGGAACAAAGGAAAAGATGATACACACACCAGACCTTTCTCGACATCTCAAGATAACAAAAGAATCTATACAGCTGAAGTTGGAGTATCTGGTAACAGAAGGAACAACATCCTTCTTTGATGTGATTATGGAAAAAGGCAATGCAAGGACTCGACTGTTTCTCCAGAAACCACCAGAACACTGGACAGTTGATCCAATCTTCAATGAATTTTGTGAACTGTCGGCACACATGACAAAAGTGAAGGACGCAGCCGAAAGATGAGTAAGACTCATCGAAAAGTACAATGACATACTGACAAAGGAAGAGGAACAGAAACTTTATTTTTTGACTAGTCACAAACCATCACAAGAATTTTCCAACTTCTTCAAAGACAGTGCTAATATTGTAGACCTACATGTGTGAAACAGTTGACTGCTGAAAAACTATAAGATTGAGTGACCCCTAATTATTGCTTGTTTTCATTAAAATTTGTTGTGTTTATTATAACTATGATAAAGAGTAAAATTAGCCTTGTGGAGAATTTGAACTTGGAGTTTTAGTGGACCCCTGGCTGGGTGTCTGTTTGTATAGAGTTTGCATGTTTTCAAAGGCTGGTTAATGATCCCAAACTGTTCAAATGTCTGAGGGAACCCTGGGGCATCTCATCTTGTTTTGATCTCCCACAGCTCATTGGATATAAAGCCTGATGCACATTTCCAGGCATTTGATCTGCCTACGCCTGATAATTTGATCCAATGTGCTTCGGTGCCTGTGCTGTTACTCTGCTGTCCATCAATTATTCACAGACATGCCTGAGCAGTTACAAGGGAGTTTTCACATCTCAGACTACAAAGGAGCAGCTTTAATCTGCTGTCTTTCATTCGGCCATCATCTCCACGCTGGTGAGTCCAAAAAGCCTCAAACTATTGAGAATGCTACTCTAAATGCTTTGACGCAAGTGTGTGTATGTTTGTCAGCATGCTCCATGACAGTCTGTACTCAGCTTCTTGTTATCCCAAAATTGGTTGAGTGGGCTAGAAAATAGACAGAGGGTAGGAGGTTTGATATTCCAGTGTTGCAAAACTGTCCACAAGATCAGGAGAGCACAGATGCTGTTTGTCTGGTGGTCTTTCATTTGTTTTTGCTGGTGGTGTTCGTGATTTTTTTATTGTGTCTGTCAAAAATCAATCAGTTAACAGCAGCACAACCCCTAATCTCCTTTGAAGACATGAAGTAGTGTGTGTCTCCAAAACAACACCTCGTGCTGAGCTGCGTCAACTGACTGTCATGAAGTGACAACGGCATTTACCTGCTTCTGAAGAGAGCCTCTAAACACTTGGTATTTACTACTAAGTGAATTCACACAGTCAGTTTGATATTTCTGACAGTCAAAATACAAATTAAACTGAATCTTAAGCCTCCTTCTGTCTTTAACTGGTGCACAGGGTTAGCAACGCAGCAGCTCACCACAGATCAGAACTGCTGACTCAAGGCTTGCAGAAGAAGAGATAGAGGCCATATCTTTGTGCAATCTAAAAGAGAGTCAAGTGTGCACACCTCTACTGGCCTACTAAATTGGCTGATAGTGTCAGAGGTACTTTTGTGGCTTGATTTCTCATCAACAGACACAGGCGAGTGGCTTGTCAGACATACAACACGATCAAATCTGGACAAGGTGCCACTGTCAGTACTTGATCTACTGTAGATGCGATAGGATCACAGTACAAATGTGAGTCCTGATTGTTACATCTATGGGGCACAATGAACTTCTTACTTGCATGTGCTAATCAACACCGAGATCCAAATCAAAATGTTCTTCATCACATTCTTGAACATGGTGTAGTAACTCATGGAGCAGGCTGAGATTCCAGGTGTAAGTGGCATTTTGTAACTTCCAAACTTAGTGGACACAATGTTTTGATGTAATCGCTCCCTTGGTCAGGTGTAGTGGTTTCATCGTTTGGCACTGCTGCAGCTCCTGGTGGTATGGCACAGGATATGGGATGCACAGGGAGGCCATTTGGGTCTATTTGACAATTTGTATGCTTCTTGTATTGGCATGTTGTCTTTCTTTTTATTTTATTAACAACAAAATGATAACCAAAAAAAAAAAAATTAACTCAGTCAAAATATCCAGTCTTGTGTGACAGTACAGATCAGGATCTGTCTAATGTTTTAGAATTTGCTTAACAATGGGTGTAGTGTAAATGTTCTAAATGACTGCAGTTCAACTAGCATACTTAGGCCTTCATTTGAAATATGTTAAGGAGGTAGTGTGAACGGGGGATGGCACCAGATGGGACAGTCAAAGAAGCTGCCATGGGCATTTTACCACTCAACACAAGCTGACAATCCAGAAACATGAATCAAAGTTATAACTGGTGAAACAAGTAAGAGTTGTAGCACTCGGGCAGACATGAAACTAGGAATTTAATTGTACTCTACACACATAGCAATAGTACTACTACTATTCTTAAGTCTACTTAAGGCGCCATTTCCTTATCTCTAAAGAAATGTTTCTGAACTTTTCTGGTGCCGCGACCCACATTATCCCATATACAGTAAGTGTTTTTGCAACACTAATCGCAACAGCTAATCGGGTGTAATTACCATTTCCCACTTGGTGAATCGAGTGTGATCGTCAGAGTGGCTCCCCCTTAGTGAATTGAGAACAATCTTCAAAGTTGAGGGGTCCTGATTGGTAAATCGAAAGTGTTGGATCGGGCGTGACCCACCACAACCCACTTCACAACCCACTAACAAGATAAGCAATAGCAACTCAGGGCCAAAGAGCAGGAGCCTGCGACCCAAAAATGGGTCATGGTCCAATGGGTGAGAAATACTCTACTCTACTCTAAAACTAAGTGAGGTGCCATTATATACTATCATCTCTTTGGTGTGCCATTGCTTATGAACAGTTTGAAAAATAATTGTTTGATGTTACACTTGTTTTTTGTTTTGACACTTGGAAATAAAATTGCTGGTTTTGTTTCCACAACATTTTGCATCTGTGTCTCTCAGTCACTAATCTATTGGTTACGACTCTGGGTGCCTAGAGACTGAGTTTGTGCAAGGGGGTCATTGCACAGTGCATCACACAACCCCTAATACACCGATGAGATACAATCATCGAACACCAAGGGAATTAATGAGAAGCACTGAGGGCTCACGCACCAAAAGGGAGACTGAACAGCAGCAACTAGGCCATTGCTATTAGTGTTCCGCTTATTACCTGTAATAATCTTGGTTTATGGGTGCATTGGGTGTACATCCATTTTGTTTTTTATTGACTTACACTTTCATCACTATTCCTTCATTTGGATGCCACAAATTTGTTTCTCATTGTATGGCCCCAGTCCTATTGTTTAAAGCTGCTATGAACATTGTTGGTCATGTGACATGGAAGTGATTCTGCCATTTGAGCATTGGAGCCACTACAAAACACAAATAATGTAATTCTTGGACAGTTAGGGGTACTTTAATGTCATTAGCTCCTGGATCTTTTGCTTGGCTTTTCCATAACAACTTTCGCTATGTTTTGCCTTGTGTGACTGCTGCACTGAACAGGGACTACTTTTTTTGATTCTGTCAAGTCAGTGAACTCTCAGATGTCTAAATTTAAGCACCTTTTTTGTCTTGCAGAAAAAACGGAGATGGTTTCCCCAGCAATTGCCTTGGCTTTCATTCCATTCCTGTTAACGGTCCTCATTCGATACCGGTATTACATACTGCTCTTCTACCGGGCTGTGCTTGTGCGTCGCCTGCAAGATTTAATAACGGGTCGCTCTCGGGAAGAACGCGCCTTCCAGTATGTGTTTACACACGCACTTCCTGGGACTGCAGAGAGCATACTGGACACATTTGATCACTGGTGCACTAAGATAGAATACATTAGCAACATTGGACCAAAAAAAGGTAAGAACCAAAGATTGGGCTCAAATGGCACAGCTCCCGGTCCCTGTGTTTAATCCTGGGCCTGGTGTCTCAAAGATGAGTATGTTTGGCTAATTGGTAACTCAAGATTCAATCAATTTAGCAGCATTAACAGTATACACTATCACAGGACACTTTATAAAACAAAGAAGCAGTGTCTGGTCTTTGCCAGACATAGTACTTGGAGTTCTGCCCAAATAGTTCAATTGTTGTCTCATCAGAAAAGAGAATCTTTTTCTTCATGCTCTTATGTCTTCTACCCAAGAGTGGCTTTTTGTCTAGCCAATCTATCATAAACGCCTGATTGACAGAGTTCTTCTGAGATGGTCTTCCTTCTGACAGGTTCTCCCATCTCAGCAGGACTTCTGAAGCTCTTTTAGAGGGACTATTGGGTTCTTGGTCACCTCTCGGACCAAAGCCCTTCTTGTCTGGTTACTCAGTTTGGCTACACAGCCAACTCTAAGAATGGCCCCAGAGGTTCCAGACTTCTTCTGTGTCACAATTATTGAGGACACTGGGCTGCTAAAATCATTCAAAGCTTTAGACCCTTACACTCTTACCCTGATCTACACTTAACCACAATTTGATCACAAAGGTGTACAGAGAGTTCTTTGGACTTCATAGCTTGTTTCTAACACTGACAAGAAGTGTGAATTGCGGGACCACATATACACAGATGTTTGTCTTTCTAACCGAGGTCAAAGCAATTTAGTTTGCCTCTGGTGGATACCAATCAAGTTCTAGATATATCTCAAGGAGGATACACCTGATCACAACTTCAGTGCCACACTAAAGGGTCTGAATATTTATATGAATGAGATATTTCAATTTTTGCAAACCTTTCTGAAAACTTCTTTTCACTTTGTCATTATGGGTTATTGAGTGTAGAGTGATAGGCACAGATGGCAAATTTATCCATTTAAAATAAATCAACAACACAGGAAAGTGTGTAAAAAGTGAAGGGGTCTGAATACTTTCTGAATCTACTGTAATGCAGGCACTGAAGCATTGAGGAAATGGCATCAGCCTATAAAGCCGAGGCTGCCATGCCAATTAATCCTTGACTCTAATCCTCAATGTGACTCTAAGCAAGTTAGTTCATCTGTGTACAATTCATTGTGAAAATAAATGTTGTGAATATATAAATACTAGGGGGTTCCCCCCTGCTCACTTTGCATGCCAGCCACTTTGCGTCTCTGCCGCTCACATTGTGAAGGGGGAGGCTGAACGCACCCCAAGGAGATTCAGTCGCTCCTCCAAAACCCCCTCTTAAACGGTGATACAATGGGAAACAAATACAGTTTTTCTTTTAACCTCGATCAGCTGCTGGCTTGCTGCTGCTGCCATGCCACATGATATGCATCTCGTGCAGCGCTTCGAACATTTAAAAGCCTGTACAGTAGCTGTCCTACTGCTTGTGTTTTATTTCCAGCCCTGGGCGTTATTAAATCTTTTGGCACAAAGTCCTATCTCGTGAGATGTGAGTTCTTGATATTTTTTAGTTTATAATTTAAAAACAGAATAAGAATCTGAAAATCTAACAACATCACATTAAAGTTCGATAAATTCTGAAAAAGAATGCAGCCAAACATATATATGTAGCTTTTAAAATAAGCCCAATTTAAAGCGTGACAAAAAACATGACATTAAAAACGTCACCGTTGCACTTTAAGGCTGAGAATTTTATATACGGTATATATAGAGTAGATATGTATCAGTACTCTGTAAAGACACTGGGATGGTATTTACTATAAAGGTGCTTAGTTTAAGGTCAGGTAGGCCATTTGAATAATAAACTGCTATTTTTCCCATTTAACAGGTAAAGTCTTGGACCGTCTCATTGGAGACATGGCTCCAAAGACAGTGCTGGAGTTGGGTACACACTGTGGCTATGCTGCTGTCCGCATTGCCCGCTTATTGGAATTGGGTGCCCGGTTATACACCATCGAAATGGACGAAGAGAATGCCAGAATAGCGGAGAAGATTATTCGCTTGGCAGGGTTTGATGATGACACGGTAAGCTTTTTGAGTGAAGCTCGAGTCATATGCAATAAAGCAGTGGTTCTCAAGGTCAGTCCATGTCGGAAACACCACCTCCTGCCCCATTATTCTCAGCACTGGCACTCCCTGGGGCTGCGTGCTCAGCCCACTTCTGTTACTCTTCTGACTCACAACTGTATGGCTGCACATAGTATTAAAACCATAATTAGGTATGTTGATGCTGAGGCGACCTTAGTGGTGTGCAGGACCTAGGGCTGACCAACCCCACGCGGGGCCGGTTATGTCAAACGCTGTTACTGGTATGTGTGGAATGTATAAACTTGCATGCAAATTTAATAAAAATAATGTTAACATACACCGGGTTTTCTCATTACAGTATTCAGCTATATTTTTGCAAGATAACATACGGACTTTATCAAAATACAACTGGAGAATATAACAAATTCGCTGGAAAGGGACACACGGACCTCAAAAGCGGGGCCCCCTTAGGCACAGGGGGCCTGGGGCAGTCACCCCACTTGCCACCCCCAAACGCTGCTCTTGTGTTGCTGATACAACGGTGGTGGGTCTCATCAGTAATGGGGATGAGACAGCTTATGGAATGCAGATATGAAAATTGGCGGACTGGTGCAAGTGCAACAATTTGTCTCTTATTGTGGACAAGACAAAAGAGAAGCTGTCCATACATGACTGCAGACTGAGCGCTCTGCAGTGGAATTGGTCAAGAGCACCAAATTTCTTATTTTCTTAATTAATATCACCTCTATAGCCAGGAAGGTGCAGCAGTGAAAAGCCTATAACATTGTGAAAGACTATTCCTTTGGCTTCTTTGTCCCAATTCCATAAGACAGAAAGTACTGTATTATCCAAACCAGTTTTGGCAGGTTCGTCAGCAGCTTCTACCCCTTAGTTGTCCAGACTCTGAACTCTGTGCTGCCCCCCTGACCTCTGATCTGCCCCAGTACTTTATTTAGATGCAGACCATCTGTTGCTTTTATCATTAGTTTCTTTTATTACTTATTAATATCTATTCCTTTACCTTTCATTAATTTATAGTATAGCATATTATAGTTCTTTACTTGTCTTGTGCTTATGCATCTGTTGCATCGCAGTCATGAAGAGCGTTATTTCATGCCACTGTGTGTTGCAATGCAGTGTATGGATGGTATGACAACAAGGCCACTTGACTTGAATTGTATAACACTAGAATTACCAGAGCCTACGAAAAAACTCGTAGGTCCGTCCCACCTTAAATCGCTTCTTAAAACAGTTCTCACCTCTCCGCCAGCGTCTTTTGTTAATCTAAATGTGCTGATAAAAGAAAAGCTGCAAGTAGCCGGCTATTCCACCCCCCCCAACGACTTAGAACGTGCATAAACTTCTCCCAGCTCATGCCTTGATTAATTATCGAGGAGTGAAGTGGAGTTTTAGAGTGGAAATAATAGATCATCATTTGGAATACACGCATTTCACGTGTGTTCCGTTTCTACAGTAATCCGTGTAAACACATTTTTAAAACAGAAACGTTTTTCATATTGTAGTAGTAAATGACAAAATGTAAGCATAAACTATATAATGTATGAAGCCTGAAGTCCAAATATCACACACATTCACAAAAGGTACAAATATAACAGAACAAGTATGCTTTTATAAAAATAGAAAAAATAAAGCAAGTTACAGTAGGCGGTTGATACGACAGCTTGCGTGGTGCAATGCTAAGAACTGCTGATTTCCGATCCGTGCTATATAAAATCATCACATTCAAATATTAACAATTCCCACACACCCTTCCTAAATTCACGACATGCGTACTTGTTGCAGTGTACACATCTCTCTGTGCTGTGGTTCCTATTACACTGAATGAGCACCTGACATTGTACTTTCTTCCCTATACAAATAACATTTGAGTATAGCGCGTCTCCAAATAAATCCCATTCGAGCTATAGCGCGTCTCCAAATAAATCACATTTGAGTTATAGCGTGTCTTTATGTGAAAAAAGCAGTGTCAGATTGGGGGGGGATCGTGAACGCGACTGAGAGAATGGAACTGAATTAAAAAAAAAGCTAACCTTTACAATTATCATGCATTTACACTGGCTCTTACAGACTGACTGAAATCAAATGTATGTTTTTATTCTAAAATAGTTCAATACATGCAATATTATTTGAAAACGAACAGCGTCAGATCGGGTTTGAATACACGCTGAGGTACAGCAAGTCTGCTGCGTTCTGGTAATTCTAGTGTTAATTAGGCTCGGAGTTCAGTTAAAATGAGAAGTTGGTCAGGACGAGGACCTGCAGCCACAAGGCTGAAATTGAGAACCACTGCAGTAAAACATTGCTAGTGACTAGGAGTCTAATAAAAAAGATTTAAAACCAAATCTGCAATCAGTGGGCTTGAAGCATCAAGACGGAGTGATCTGGGAGAGTCAATTCAGTTTATTTGTGTATTGCTCTCTTTGGTGAGTGCAGGCGTACAGTGTAGAGAGAAGTTCTTGGGTAAAATTCTAATTTAAACTTTTCAGATTAATAATTACATAATGAGGATACATAGAGACACAGATTTGTTTAAACAGACAGGAAAACAAAGTAGTCTGAAACTAATTAACATGAATGGAGCCCAGCCATGCTTGTGTATTATTTGTTGTACTACTGCCAGTTGACATTGGATGAGAGGAAAATTTAAAAATCCAGTCATCAGCATCCCTGGAGAAAATAAACTTCTGGGGGTAATGTTGGTATTAAAAGTGGATTAGGGAAAATAAGGGCCAAAACTACTAGCGAACAGGGGGTCAGAAACACCATAACGCTCAAACTAAAAGTTACAGAGGCTGAAAAATTAGTAGCAAAGACCTACACCTTGGGTCAAAAATATTGTAATACTAAAATCAAACTGAGTGGCAAAAATCAATGTCAAATAGGTTAGGAGCACACACTGATACAGTGCATTGCCGCACCCACCACACAAGCTCAGGATCCAGATTCAGACCCAAGTGCAGCCCTGCAATGGGTGCCACCTCAGCACCACACTAGATCAGCTGAAGTTGAATAGTGTGAGTTTTTTTATGGTGGCTGGAGTGCCAATCCTGCCACCAACCCCCAGGTTTTTCCCTGCAGGTTGGAGGACCTACATGCAGGGATGGATGTAGATTAACGTCATACCCAGGACGGAGCAATTGCAGGTTATGAAAAAGTTGTGTCATAGGTACTTTAGAAAATTCAGAAGCTTGGACTCTGAGCATTATACTCCACCCTGTTTTACAGGACTGGTGGCGTAATGTTAGCTGTTGTGTAACACTCATCACTTGTCCAGAAACCAGTCATAGAAACAGTACAAATATGGTGACATCCATGAAAACAAAATGGTGACGCTTGCATCAGTACAGAACTAACAACATATATAATAATAATGATCTTAGAAATCAATCACATTTCCAAAGCTTATCACAGCAATACCACCATTAACATAATGATAGAAAAAAACATCATTGGAGCAAATTTAAAAATACAAACTAAGCACAAAATTCATCATCTGTGTACCTAAAACCTCAGAATAATGGTAAATATGGATGATCAACAATATATGAACTCTTTCAAGCAATCCTGATGTCATAATCCTGGCCAAAACAGACTGCAGCACCGTGTGAAGCATTAGCATTCACCACGTTAGACAGAGATGGACACTATGGTGGATGGCGTTCATCACTGCGGTCTCACTGCCCGACTGAGCCTGATCACGTGGAGTGTGCACAATTTCCCAGTGTCTATATAAATTATCCCCAGGAGCTGTGCTCCAATTTCCTCCAAAATCTCAAAACCTGGATATGTTAGTTGATTGAGCCACTCTAAATTGACCTGATGTGAGTGGCCATCTATTACAATGAATTTGTTTCCATTCCTGGCTTCCTTTCTGCCTTGCACGGATGCTGCCACTTGCTAAAGATGGAGTATCCTATTTAAAGTGGTTTTACTAGATTGGCAAAGAATTCCAATACCTGCTCTCTCACTGCTTGTATGGGTTTTTTTCTTTTGGTTTTCATCCCACAATCCAAATGCTAAATTCAAGTGCTCTATTAAAGATAATAGTTACTATGCTTTTTGTGAAAATAAAGAGCAAAATCAATGTGTTGAATGCATATCGCTTCGCTCCAAAAGCATTTCAACTAAAAAAAAATGGCATTTCAGGTTGACTAGGTTATATGTTTTATTTTGAAGAAAGGTGAAAGGTCAATGTTATGTCACAACTCAGACAATCTGGGCAGCTTCTTTTTGTCCAAATTGTCCCAGTTGCAATTCCAAGTCTGTCAAGTATTCATGGGATATTTTTGACTCAACAACTCGAACTGACCTTCTGAATGAGAACACATAAATCCTGCAAAAGATGTGTGGGGGTTAACTGGCAACTCCAACTGCATCTGGTCATGTATGAATGTGCCCTGCAATGAACTGGGTGCCTATGAAGGGCATGAGTGTTGTTAGCTCCAGCACTTATAAGGGCTGATAAAGCCATTACCACATGACAATAGTCAGATGGAAAAGCAAGGGAGGGTGCCCCCTGTGAAGTTTTCACAATGCTAAATGAAGGATCAATGGCTGGGCTCTCAAATTCAGGAGCTAGAATATACAGTATGTTCATTAGATTTGTATGAAGGAGTGTTCCAATTTATCTGGGGCTAAATGCTTTAGATCGTGGGTTAAAGCCCCGGAAGTCCCTCCCCAAATGACACCACTGGTCCAGGGATGATTCTAACTGCCTGAACACTGATGTTGGAATATGGCGCTGCGATATAACTCCTGAAGCCCTGGATAAATGAATGTGCCTTATGAGGCCTTGGCATTCTGTCCACGCTGGGTTGCTGTCTTGTTTCTTACGCCGCCTCATTTCATTAATTCACGTCACTGTTGACTGATTATGACCGAACCTGAGAATTGTTGTGTGCAGAAGTTTGCCACATGGAGTTAAGACCAGACTTGCACTGAAAAGGATCTGTTTAATGAAGATATACACCCTCACTCAAACTGTTTAGCATTTATATATCAAACAATTTAAAATGATATAATACACAATTAATCATGTGATATAAATAATCATAGACAGACTATGGAAAGATTTAACACTCTTTGTGGTAATGAGTCAGTGTCTATACAACATTTTAAAAAGACAAATCTGATTAATTGTTTCCAATTTTTTTGGCTGTCTTCTATTATGGTTTAAGAAGCATCTTATCTTACAAGATTCAGCAGCGGGTGGAGGAAAAAAAAAAACAGCCAAAGTAAAAAATACTTCATAAAGTTCACCTACCAGCATGGTGACACACTGGTTGTACTGCTGATTCACAGCTGCAGTTCAAGTCCCGAGAGAGTGGAGTCTTCAGGTTCTCCCACGTCCAGGTGGTTTTGCTATGGCTGTCATGTTAGTTGGTAACCCCGAGTTTGTGCTGTCTGAACGTGTGTGTGGCTGGGTCCTGCGAGCGCCCTGGCTTTCTCTCAAAAGACTGTTCTGATTCTGTATTGGAGTAAAGATGTGCATAAAAAGAAAGGGAATTTTCAATAAAACTTTCCATTGACTTTTTCATTCAATTATAAAGTACTAGTAATGGCAGTGAATACACTTGACTTGAGCATTCCTAGTTTTCATTCTCTTTCTCTGTACGTTTATCATTCGTTTGCTCAGAGGTTGATTTGTTTGCTGCTTCCTGAGCAGCTCTTCTTTTCTCCACCCTAGCGGCCCGCTGCTTCTCTTCTTTCGTTGGCATCTTTTCGTGTTAAAACTGATTAAGTCAGTGTTTGTGTTGCAATTACTTAGTACGTTTTCTTTAATTTTTCACTTAAGCTGGCACTTAAATCTTCAATCTGCCTCAAGAATGATTTAAGATATGAAGAGGCAGGGGAAGTGATGGCGAAGGTGGTGGGGATGAGAATTGCGTCCGTACAAATGCGCTGCATAGCCGCCCTGCTGGCCACTGCCAAGAGTTGATTCTATAATAAAATAAAATAAAAAATAAAAAGAGGAATAACCTTGGAGGTCAATCATCACCCCAAAAGCGTATAATAGACGTCACGTAGTATATGTGTTCCAAATTTCAGGTTAATAGTTCAAACGGTTTGCGAGCTACAGGTGATTTAAAACCCTGGACAGACAAATGGACAGCCATGGTAGCGTATTATATATAAAGATTATAACAAAAAATGAAAGGCATCCTGCTATATGGAAAAAACAACCCAATCATAATTTTTTTTTCATTGTGACAAATCAAACAAAAAGGTCAAATTAAATTACAACACGCCCTTGAAAGCTGCACTGCCTGCCCACTGTGGAGTGCCATTTGATACCAAAAGCCCATTGTCATAGGAAATGAAAGACCTGAAGGTACACAGAATTGTACACAGGGGTGCAACAGAAAAAAACTGGGAAATTCTTGTAAAATTCTGTAAAGCCTTTGATTTTTTTTAATTAACTAAATGCAAAAAGGCATAATGTACACGATTAAGGAATTGACTTGATGAGTAAGGGAACACCAAAATACTCACGTAAAAATATCAGTCGATAACCTGAGAATTAAAATAACACCACTGAATAATAAACATTGGGAGCACAAAAACAACAGAAGAAACGGCTGTTGAAGTCAGACAGTTTTCTAAACCGCCTAATCGTGACCAGGGTCGCAAGGGTCTGCTGGAGCCAATCCCAGCTAGCACCGGACACAAGGCAGGAACAAACCCTGGACAGGGTGCCAGTTCATCACAGGGCAAACATACACACACTAGTGCCAATTCAGCATCACCAATGTAACTAACTGAAGCACCTGGAGGAAACCCACACTGACACAGGGGGAACATGCAAACCCCACCCAGGGAGGACCCGGGACGTGAACACTGGTCTCCTTACTGTGAGGCAGCAGCGCTACCACTGCGCCACCAAGTCAGGAAATGGCACACACTAATGGGGGATACTGCAGACAAGCATACTGTGTCATTTCATTACAGATGCTTTAGGGTTACCATTTTTTTGGGATGTTTGACTATGCAACATTAAGTGTTTAAACATTTATTTCCTAATACAAATAATTTAATTTCCCAATAAAATATGTGTGAGAATTTTTTAAACTCATTTTAAGTAAAAATGCCAACCTTTCATCACCTTTTCTTTCAGCATTTAAAACTCATTAGGGAGGCTTTGTTTATTGCCACTGGCACAGCACCAATACAAATAAGGCATCGGTGTTAACTTGAGGTTATTTGTAACAAATAATCTGCCTGAACACGAGAAGCTGTTTTTGATCCAGAACATTACTTCAGCCACATTATTTTTTCTTCTCATGTTTTGCCATCTTCAGATCATTCAGGCACCTTCAGAAAAATAAATTCTGGGTAAAAAATGAAAAAAAAAAACCAAAAAACACCCAAGATGAAACTCTGCCATAAAGCTCAATAATACAATCTTTTGAAACAACACTCTAACTAACATTCTGAGCAGAGTAAAAAGGCACTACTCGATCCAGGCTTATGGACCTCTTGTGCGCTGTACAAATTCCACATCCTCAGTACATTTTTTCTTTCCTATGAAAGGACATTTTGCATCAAGTGCATTTCGTCCCTTCATTTATTGAGGTCTACTTTTCTTTTATAGCAGCATTTATTTATATAGCTGTTTTTATACTTAACTTAAATGTAACTCAAAAATGCTATACCAGTAGTAAATAAAAAATAAAATTATATAATAGTTAAAACTCTATTTTGTGAGTTTCCAATGGTTATAATAGTACTACTGCAAAGCCCAATCTTGGAAAATTCATGTTAATGTTAGAATTCACATAAGGGCTTGCTTAATTTCACATGTGAGGCAATGGATTAAACAGTATCAGGAGCAACTAAGGAGGTACTGAGTGATTTAGAAATTGTAGAGGGAGACATGCTGCTCGGATTAAATCAAATCAAATCAAACAAATCAACAGGAGCAGATAATATTTACTTTCTTAAGGAGACGAGCGAGTACATATATAAACCCTTGAGACATATTTTTAGGAAGTCAGAGCACACTGGGGACATTCCAAAGGTCTGAAAAATGGCAAATATTATCCTGTTATATAAAAAAAAAAAGGATGATCGGGCAGATCCAAGCAATACAGGCCAGTAAAGCTTAATGTGCATCACAGGAAACTTAATGGAAGAAGTTATTAAGGATAAGATTACGCAACACCTGGTAAGGACAGGAGTTTTACTGAACAACCAGCATGGGTTCAGAAGAGGGAGGTCATGTTTTATGAACATTCTGGAAATCTTTGAGGAAGCAACAAAAGGATATGATCAAAGTGGAGCTTATAATATTTATCTTGACTTTCAGAAAGCATTTGATAAGGTTTGGTATTTGATCAAACTAAAAGAAGTGGGAGTTCAGGGTCTTGCTTGTAGATGGGTGCAGAATTAGCTAAAAGGTGGGAAGCAGAGTGTTATGGAGTGAGAAGCCTTATTGGAATTGGTGAAGTAAAGAGTGATGTCCCACAGGGGTCAGTGCTAGGGCCACTTCCATTTTAATATATACTAGCCAACCCGCGGCGTAGCATACGCCGCATAATTATCAACGTGAACAGCCAACGTGGCTCACAGCTACATGTGAACTGTAGCACAGACCAAAGCGAGTGAGGATGTGTTTGGTGATGTGTTGGGGGCGGGCACATGACCGAGCAGTGCGCATGCCTCAAGAGCGAGGGTGGACGCGGGAGGAGGGTGAGAGTTGGTGGGCGGGGCTCTGTCGTGCGTTCCCCATGATGCAGGAGGAGGGTTACAGTGGGCGGTCGGGGCTCAGTCATGCGTACCCCATGGTCGGGCAACTTGGTCGATTATATATATCGAAAAGCAGCTGGAACCGAAAAGAACAATGAAAAGTCAACGTGGCTCAGAGGTGTATGTGGACTGTAGCACAGACGAAAATGACTGAGGCAGTGTTTGGTGAGTTGTTGCGTGCGGGCACATGAGCAGGCAGTGCACATGCCTCGAGAGCGATGGTCGACGCGTGAGGAGAGTTACAGTTGGCGGGCGGGGCTCTGTCGAGCATATCCCATGGTCTTAGAGTTGGCGGGCACGAGGGTGAACGCGGCTCTGTTGTGCGTTCCCCATGACGCAGAAGGACGGTTAGAGTTTGTGGGCGGGGCTCTGTTGAGCGTATCCCATGGTCTTAGAGTTGTCGGGCGGGGCTGTGTGAGTCGGCGTGTCCCTGACGTGCGTATCCCATGGTCTTAGAGTTGGCGGGCATGGCTCTGTTAGAGTTGGCTGGCGGGGCTCTGTGAGTTGGTGGGCATGGCTCTCTGTCTTGCGTGCGTCTTGTGTGCCCTTAGTGAATTATATACATATAGATATTACAGAGGTACTAGGACAGCATACAGGCTTGGGCAAATTTGTGGAAGGTGAATTTTAATGTTAGTAAATGTAAAGAATTACACATAGGAAGTAAAAATTAGATATCAATACACAATGTAAAGTTTGAAAATTGAAAGCACATGTAAATACTTAGTGGTGTTCTATAAAGACAGCTATTGTGAAGAAATGCATAGATTACAATGTGCGATTATGTGGTATTACTTTTAATTGATAAAAGTTGAAAATTGTCATCCAAGCTGAAGTCAAGCTTCAGAAAACACCAAATGCAGAATACCATTTTATAGCATTGCATAAGGCCTACATTAAATCAGTTTTACTTTTGTTTGATGCTCTTTAATGTAACTGAATTATAAAGCTCTTAAATTAATGAATAATCATTTTTTATTATTGAGGTCAGTTAAACATATATAAAAACCTAAAATAGAAAAACGAACAAATAAAAACTGTAAATACTTGTGTAAATAATAAGCGATGACTTACTCTACAAATGACCAATGTACTCATTCCGTTCATGCTGACGATTTAAAACAAAAGAGAAAGAACTGCTAACACCAGCGTAACGGGGGACGTGAAGAGACTGTACTCTCAGTATCAGAAGATCTTACACCCAGGGATGTGTAACTTAAATTCACGACGACCTCTTTCTCCGCCTAACACACTGAGGTGCCGCTTCAGCCTCTACTGAACATTTCTGACTTCTGCCCAAAGTTCAACGCTCACCTTAAAATATGTAATTACCATAAAACACGTGTTTCGTAGAATATGAAAGGGAGGATGACAGATTTTTCAATCTTTTATGTAATATAGCCGGACCAAAATAAATTAAAAACGAATGAATTAGACAGGCAGTTGCTAATAACGTGACGAGAGCGCCCTCGTGGTGTCAATGGAAATACGAGGCTTCCAGTGTTATTCCAGCAAATTTATCTTTTTAATTTCTCTTCACTTTAAATGATTCCCGAATACATTTTTAGTTAACGAGAACAGCAGGTTTATTTAGCGTCGCTTTACATGAAGCTTTACAAGCATGTGACTGATGACGTTCGCCTCAAACGTCAAAGATGCGCCGCCGCTCTATGACAGCTTCGAACATCTGCGTTCTCTATCAGTGCTGTGAAAGAGGATATGAAATTACCGCTTGTATCTTGTACAGAGAAAATATTGAAATAAATTATGAGTCCAGAAGTGTGGAACCTGTTATCCTACAATAAAGAAAGTACCATGCTGTACCATTCTTCCGTACTTGAACTTATAACGTGTCATTAATACTGTAAGCACATTACTAAAACTCCCTTATGTGTGCCCAGTTCCAAAAGCACATGCCCCGTTATGATTGTCTTTTCCGTTTAGGGTAATAATTCTCCAAGAATTGATAGAAAAATATTATTACAGGTATTTCACATTGTGATAAAGTTGTCATAAAGCTGTAAAACGTGAAACATGTCACATTATTTCTTATTTTAGGTGGAACTAATCATTGGGCATTCAGAAGATGTGATTCCTCAGTTTCGAGAGCGATTTGGAGTGGACCGCATAGACTTTGTGTTTATGGATCACTGGAAGAGATGTTATCTCAGAGACCTCCAGCTGCTGGAAGAAAGTGGACTAATAGGGAAAGGGAGCATTATACTAGCAGACAACGTGATCTTTCCTGGTGCACCTCATTTCCTGCGCTATATTAAATCATCCGGCTTGTATCAGTACCGCATTCACAGGGCCACCCTGGAATACTTCCCAGGTATTCGAGATGGTATGGCAGAGCTCACTTACATGGGGACGACATAGACTCGACTGAAGGACTGGAGACGTGAGGGTGAAATTGAGAAAAGGAATGAGTGGCTAGAACAGGCAGTACTGTAACTGCAACTATTGCCTGTCTTTAAAATGCAAAAGGAACACCAATAGCCCTTCTTGCAACAGGCCAAAATCGGATGCCTTTTATTGGAGCTTTTCCGTTTAATTAATTTTATTGTAACATATTGTACAAATATCGTTCTAAAACTAAGAGAATTAAATTTTTGACTTTTTACATAAGTGCAAAGTTTTCATGATAAGAAATAGAGATTCTTGTTTAAATTACAATCAGATAATGCGCATACTTTTGTAAATTGCAGATTTTTAAATTTCATGAATAAAATTAAAAACTGAGCTGTATTTGCTTTTGAATGACCATGCAGCATGAGTTTAAATGGGAGATTATATTAACACTAACTTGTGGGATTTCTACAAAGAAGGATTTTGATCAGAGGGGGTATATAATATTATCTATTTGGATTTTCACATGAGGGGCTTGTGATTCAACTACAAGGTAGAAATCTGAGGTGCAGTGCGCAGGTGCAAAGGGAAGCAAAAGGTTATGGCGGTGTCTATCAGGGGTCAGTGTTGGATCCACTGCTCTTTTTAATATACATAAACGATCTGATAAGAATATGTCAACAAGCTAGTCAAATTTCCAGATAGTAAACTAGGTGAGATGGAAGTTTATGTAGAATCAGCTGAATCATTACAGATGAACCTGATCAGAAGTTAGACTTGGGCAAATAGCATTTAATATTAGTAAATATAAACTATTACATGTATGATGTAAAAATGTGATATTTCAAAACACAATGGAAGATCTAAAACTTAGGAAGGATTTAGGAGTCATTGTTGACTCGTCACTATCAATTCCCAGATCGTGTTCAGAAGTCATTAAGGCGGCTAACAGAATATAGCGCCCTGATGTGTACAGTACAAGTCCAAGGAGGTTCTGCTCCAACTTTATAACATGCTGGTGAGGCCTCAACTGGAGTACTGGGTGCAGTTTTGGTGTCTATGATATAAAAAAGACATAGCAGTGCTAGAAAAAGTCCAGATTCCGGGGCTGCAGGGGATGGGTTATGAGGAAACACTAAAAGAGCTGAGCCTTTTCACTTTAAGCAAAAGGAGATAAAGAAGGAAATATGATTTAATCTTCTTAAGGGTAAAATTTTGCACAAACGTTAGGAAGTTTATTTTTTCACACAGATAACCATAAGACACATGAAATAAGCTATCAAGTAGTGTAGTAGACTTTAGGAGTTTAGGGACCTTCAAAACTAGCCCTGGTGTTATTTTGGAAGAGTTAAGAGGATAGTACTGTCTAGCTTTGTTGGGCAGAATGGACTTTTTCATCTAGACTGTTCAAATGTTACTTGCAGAGAAATCTGTGTGTTAACCTGGTTTCTCTAACTGGAATTAGGGCTTACATGGCATTTTAGTAACCAGGTTTCTATGAATGACCAGGTTAACAGAGTGCATGTAACCACACTTAATGATAAATTTCAATAGTATTTCATAGTGGGCTCCAGAGTTTGTCTACTGGTGCATTATTATTCACCGTTCTTGAGGTCATTGGGAGTTTTAGGTCTTTTAACATCAAACACCCACACCTAGGTGACCGAGCCAGGGTTGATCAATCACCAACTTGCGCTCAGGCTGTGCTTTCTTCCATCACTCTCTTCTCCTAATCCATAGTCACCTAAAGTCACAGGACACGTCAAACTGCAGGACTCCATGACGGCTTTCCAGCGCAGTTTCACATCTGCAACATATCTGACAGTAAGTAATGTGTTGCTTGACAGTCCCAATGCTGCATGAATGCTTTCCAGGCACAGCAATCTCCCCCCCCCCCCCCCCCCCATTTCTTATATTATATGTTAACAAGACATCAGGCAGATGAGCTTCTCTTCTGTTTATAAGGTCCAAAACACATGCTCCTTATTCCTCCTAGCTGCATTATATACATTGTATTTCCAGCCAAGCACACATTATCATTTGTCAAGCACACAGAGCCTCCTCTATGATTTAATACAAAATTAAACCTGTTGGATTTTGTCAGGGAGAATCACAGACTGGTTTGACTGAGTTCCTCCAATTATGTAAGATTATGTAAATGAAATCTACAACTGAATATTACTGGAAAACCTTTGTAATGTTATGGGGCCTTTAGTAAGTTGTAAGGTTTAAGAAAATTTACAGTGTATTATCTACTGTTCCAGAGGTTCATGTTCACTGCCTGGGATGCGGAGGATAATGTGGCTATTCATTCTTTCAACATTTCCTTCTGGAAAGTTCATAGCAGAGGAAAACTGAGCAAACATAATGTTTTTGAAGAACCTTCCCAAGGATCTTCTGGACTTTTTTCTTCACATTGTGATTGTATGCCAATTTTAACCAGTTAGGCAGTGGTTTACCAAACCTAGACAGGTGAGAAACAAGAAAAATGATGAGCTTGAGTCTCTGTGGATCGCTCTGTACTCATCCTGGGATGTCACAGACAGTCCATATACAGGTATGTATATCCTGGCAATGACTGTTGAGACTTTGTACGTGGGTATATAAAGCTCACCAAGTTAAGTAAATCAGCTGTGCAGGAGTCTGAATACTCCTTTTCTAGGTAAGTTAAGATTTTATTCTAAACAAACCTTGCCTATTCTGGATCTGAATTACTATCCTTTACTTCAAACATGTAGGACAGGCTTCACTGAGGACATGGCTTCTGCTGACAATAAAGACTTCTTGATTGACTCCATCATGTCACTAACTATGTTTCCATGTTGGGACCAATTACCTCATCTTCCTGTCAGTATAATGTCTCTCAGCTGTTCCAGGACTTTTGGTGAACTGGTGCTATTGGAGTTTATACCCACCCTGAACTCAGACGAGATACCTTCTTCCTTCCTAATACATGTGAATGTGCCAACAATCATCTTGCTTAGGAAAGTTGCTTCCCCCAGCATGAAGTTCCTTAACAGATTTCTGTGCTAAGAAATTTAAAAAATCATTTACTATTAACTAAGAAGAAGCACGTACTATTAAATAAAAGAATCATATTTCCTATTAATTTATATACCATTTTAAAATGAAGAAGCAAATGAACTCTATGTGTAAAAAGCATATTAAATAATTTACATACTAGTATACAGAATTGTCTACATACTGTATGTGTATGGAAATATAACTTTACCTTTTGCTAGGAGTAGCCAAAACACTATCCATTTACACTAACGGCCATTAAATGTTTGTTGTTATCTGTGGTGATGCACACCACATGACAAAAATGTGTTTCTTGCACTCTTTGCAGCTTCTTCCAGTTTGTAATGCTTCAAGATATAACCCGTTTGCAAGCATTGCGTTTGCAATTTCCACTCGTCATCAATGTAGTGTAGAGTCAAACCCATAAGGGACTCCACTGCACATATCACAGATCTGTGGTTGCTAAAAAGTGCTTAATTTGTGTTAGATCAGCCACAATCTTGTTGTTGCATCTTTTGTGCAGTTTGACAAAGATTTTTGGAAAAAAGTATGCATTTGACGGAACATTATCTTTTTTATCAAGCACCCTTAGCATTTCTGAAACTACCCTGCTCAGCCATATGTAACAGAACAATACCTTTGAGTAGATTGCACTGTATGTGATGGAATCAGCTATTCCTTCGCTTTAGCTATAGCTGGCTGTATAAGATGGTGCATCTGTAAATGCCTCCTTAATGGATGGTTGCTTTGTGGTATTTCTATGTATGAACAAGCTGGTTGGCTTCTGCAGCTACCTAAACTTTCATCATACACTTCCTCACACTCTTTTGCTTGGACTGTTTCGAAAAAAAAAAAATAATAATAATTTGTAGTTTTTTCTTTCAAGATTAACATCACTCTGTGGTAGTTGTTTCCGGCACCTGATATTGATCAACATCACAGACTTTAACACCAAAGTGATTCCACATAATGAGCACATCACCCATCCTGGATATTAAATTTTGCTCACTTCGTGTTTATCTTGAATTTACATTCTCATTGTCATCCCACTTTCCACTGTTCATTCAATTCACATAACTGCAGTCTGTTACATGGGATAAGTCAAGACTCCAGGATCACTTGATAAAATAATAATTCTCTGAGTGGCTGTTGGTTACTGTAAAACAATTGAGGGAGGACTTCCTCCAAGTTCAGCCACCTGAACTCTATTTTGATATAATGTGCGGTAACATTGTCAAAAATATATAACTGGCACACTCAACAGGGATACCATAAATAAACTGGCGAAATCAGTGAAAAATATTGTCCAGCTCTGTGCTGCACCAGTACCCTCTATGGCCAGAACTGACCAATACTTATTACTTTTTTTTATTTTCATTATGGCCACTCTTCCCTCTACTACTTGTCCACTTTGTATTAATGATAACAGTGATCATCAGTGAGGCTAAAGACAATGGTTCTCTATATATTGATGAGGTTGTCATGACAAAATCATGAACTACCTGACTGATGGGTAAATAGAGGAATAAAGTTATTTCTTTAATGAGGAAACAAATGACAAAGAATGACAGACATTCCCATCACATACCTTGCAAGTACAATCAAAGTATTCTAGGTAGAGCATTAACAGGAAGACACCAGATCTATCCTCCATTCATTTTTTAAGCCAGGCATTTTACACTTTTAGCATTATCTGTTTATTATAGGCGCCCATGGAATATTAATTGTGATTTAATCTCTTTGCAGATTTGTAAGATGCAATTGCTTGTCACTTTCTTTCTATACTTTTGTTTGCTATAAAAATTCTATCACATGTAGAATAAATTCTATGTGTTGCACTGCATGTACTGCTGTGTCTGGCTCAGCATGGGCCAGTATTGGAAAAGAAGTGAATGGAAAAACAGGATTAGATATCTGATCTCTTGTCTACTTTGGCCTGGAATTCTGACAATATTGATAATATGTTAAGATATAAAAAAACACACACACTCACACTGCATGGTATCTCTTATCTATGTTTTTAGGAGTACTTGTGAGGACAAAAGCACTGAAAGATTATATAAACTGGAATGACTGAAAATGATTATAATCAGCAGACTAAAAAAAACTGAAAGCAACAATAGGCACTGTTCTTGCAAAGCTGTATCTGACACACAGCAACCAAACAAGAGGGTTCTTTCGTCACAAAAAAATATGTATTTATATTTATAAAATTATGTATTTATTGATATGAATATTATTTAAACATCTCTATGGTTTGCTGTATAATATGGATACAAATGATGATTATAAAACATCATGATCAAACATAATTTTAGCTTAGTATTATATAGATTAACGTTATTGTAACTATAATTTTCTCTTAAATACTTCCAGTGTGCCTGGACACGTTTCCAGTTTATGAAAATTACCTTATAGCTGATCCACCATTTATACAGGTATCCTTTTTTACTATAAATATGAAGTTTGTTTTCTACAAGGGTAAATAAGTGGACAGGTCACTCTGACCATAGCTATAAAACTGGTACAGCACTAGATGTCAGCAGTGGCCCAGAGCTCTTCTTACCAGGTTACTGTTTTTTAAAAAAAAAAAAAAAAGTAAATGACTTAGAGAAAGAAGACATATTAACATATCATGGTTCACCCACAAACTTATAGGCTGGAAAAATGAAGAGAGAGACAAACAAGTGCTCAGCATGACAGCAATATCTATAAGAAACAAACCCTTGTGATTTACAATGATCTGTGCAAATAACCCAGGAAGTTAAATACTATCAATTGTGAGAAAAGATCAAGCCCGTGAAAAATAGAATTCTTTCAGTAAAGATATAGAGTGAAACATGCACCAGAAATATTTGCTACTTGAGTAGAAAAATGGTATTCACCCACCTTTAGCTTAGAAAAAGAAAAAAAAATCTGTTCAATATATTGAAACAAAAGGAGCAAAAAAAAAAAAAATACTGTAAAAAAGTAATTTATTAGATCTGTAAATCAAAAAACAAAGCATATATCTCAGACTTATAAACAAAATCTTCTTTATGGCTACAGTTATAAAACAATTCTTGTTACTCTGGTTCAATATTACATTTCAAGAGCCACAATCCTTAACTTTCCAATTAATGTACAATCAATTAAAAATAAATAACTGTACATTTGAGGAAGATGGAAAATGTCTTACAAGTCTTGTTGACATTTACAGTAGCAAAATGAAACTGTACTATTACACCTCTCCAGAAGGAAAATGTTCTTGACCAAACAAGAGTGCCCAAGCCTTCCGGTATACTGATGTACTGTAGAAATGAAATCATCTTCAAAGTGAAACAGAATGTCCTCTTTCCTATGCCAAGCTCCATCCTATTGTTGGGATCTCTGTAGAGAAAGAGAGTCTAGATCATCCACTGGTCCTGGTCCTGATCAGCCCCTTCCATATCCACCTAGAATAATAGACAGCACACTATCACAGTATGGCTTTATAGAAACCCACACTAATAATGAAATCAAAGAAAAAGAAGCTCAAAATATAAATCTCTAAAAACACCTCACTTGTGTTTGGGAATTATGTGAACATAATATATACAAGATGTATAGACATTTACAAATTATGTTTTTAATATGAGTTCCATGAGATTTAAATAAAGAAAGCTAGACTGCAAGTTAATATACATAATCTTATGTAATTTCTACAACATTCAGAAAATCAAACAGTTTTCCAACTAAAAATACACTCCTTTAATCAATCTCTTAAATAAAATGAATAAATAAATGAACTGCAGGCTCTTACACTAAGCAATATCTCAAAAATCTTGAATGTATCGGATTCTGGCAGAGCTCAACACATTTTTAATAACAAAGCTTTTTATAACAATACATATAGAAGTGTCTTCAGATAAGGACAGTAATCTTCCAGACAAATGTCCCAACACCATCAATAAAATCATCATTTGATACGTTCCCATCTTAGTAAGCTCACCTCATTTATCTCCCCGTCATCTGGGGACTCATTATAGTCATTCATTTCATCCATATCCTGCATATCTTCATCATCTTCTGAATCTTCTTCACTGTCTTCATCGTCTTCATCATCTTCTTCCTCTTCATCATCATAATGCTTTTGAGAAACAAGCACAAGCAAGTAAAGGGATTTTTTAATTTCTTTGTGAAATAATTACCTCTACCAAATTTTTATCTCTAAAAATATAAAGGCACTAGCTGTAATCTGTACATTGTGTGCAAAAAACTGCACATACAACACCTTATATATTTTAACATATGACAATTACTCATCAATGACTGTTAAGCTTAAAATGCAACAACTCAAAGGAAGATGTATGCTCAGAAAAACACACACCAATACCAAAGCCCTTAAATATTTGCTGTCTCCCACTGCTTTAATTTGCAAGTGTAATTTTTCCCTAAATTTATGGGCTTTAACTTTATGGGCTATGCATGCATGTATGTCATGCATAGCCCATAAAGATTTTTTTATTTCATCTTTACCTATATATAACTAACAATGATTAACAACTTCTAAACAACAAGGCCCAATGTAATTCTTTGGTCTAAAATATAGGTATATTCATCTTGATTGTTCCCATCCTTGTGTTATTTTTCTCGACTTCACCTCTTTATACCGTTTGGCTTCTTATGTTCAGGGACAGCTCAAGTGCTCTCTACTGGTCGCTACATTTACAGTGGCGTGCAAAAGTATTTTACTCCCTGGAAAGTTATCATAATTTTCTGCATGACAAAAGATTTTTACACATATTTATCCATTCAGTATTTTTTATGTGAATTCTTATGCTGTAACAAGACATTTCTAAAGTCAAAATAAACAATTTTGTGTAGATATTTAACTGAAGATGAAAAATTCAAAAGTTAATGTTTGCGCAAGTATTTAAACCTCTGGAATTGAACACTTTTGCACACCACTGTATAAATTTTTTGACATCTTGATACTAGCATCTGGCTAAAGTAATCCCTTCACTATCCCAGAAAACTTTTAAAGTCTTTAAAAAAATTCACACCATATTTATAGTCAATAATTAACTAGAAAAATATGCACTTACCTCTGAGGCTGGTTTTCCAATAGGCACCAAATTGTTGTCTTTCTCAGCAATGCTTTGTAGCTAAAAAAAATGGTTAAACAATTGGTTATTGAATAGAAACACAATGCAAACAACTATTATTAATGTACCAGCATCACATATTTACTGTTAACACTACCTGCATCAAGTATGAAGGGATCAGGCTTGTCAGAGCACCACTAAAGAAGATATCCAACTCACCCAGACATGTCAAGGATATGTAACTTATGTATTAAACTTGACTGGTCTATTGTAAATAATATTCATTTACCAAATTACTTTTTGTACCCTAGAGTAGAGTGGACTACACACATGATAAACAGTAATTGTAAAGCCTTTCATGACATGAAAATGAAAATCTACTGTATATATATATATATATATAAAACAGTTCCATGACTGACTGACAGACAACGCACAGACCAAACCGCTGGACCTAAAGGGCTGAAATTTTGACAGTGTATTTCTATAATGACTTGGATAACCGCTAAGAAAGGATTTTTTGAAATTCCATCGCTAAGGGGGTGAATTGGGACACCAACACGTTTCTTGCCACTGAGAAGAGGGGCGAATGACACGGCGCGCATGTGTGGAATGAGGAAGGGGATGCTCAAATACAGAATAAGCCTATAGAATGGTTTTGTGAATGGGCCATTTTGACTCCAAAAAGCGATCAAGCTGCGTTCATTAACGACATGTTGCTTAAGTCCTTTGACGGATAAGAAATGGTCTACAAGTCGATAGACACTGTCTCTAATGCAGATGAAGCTGTTAACTATCCGGTAGAGTTTTCAAATTCCCTTAAACCACCGGGCCTTCCATACCATTGGCTTACTCTGCGGAAGGGCACACCCGTAATGCTCCTTCCGAATTTAAAACCACTGAAACTGTGTAATGGCACTAGACTGCAAGTCAAAGCCCTGAATAAAAATTTAATCGAAGCCATTATTTTGACCGGGTGTGCTCAAGGAGAAAAAGTGTTCGTGCCGCGCATTCCTCTAATATCCAATGACCTCCCCTTTGACTTTAAGAGACTGCAATTTCCCTTCAAAGTATGCTTCGCCATGATGATAAATAAGTCTCAGGGCCAAACTTTGAAATACGATGGCGTAGATTTAAGGGAAGATTGTTTCTCCCACGGTCAGTTTTACATAGCTTGCTCACGCGTAAGTTCACACACGAGTCTGGTAATATTAGTGCCGCCAAATAAAGAAACAAAAATATTGTTTATAAGGAAATCCTCTAAAAATCAATTAAATATTTACACTCCCACGGCGTCAGAAGTTCCACGCGAAGAAAGTCACGGGCAATAACTATAACTTCACATATATATTTCCGAAAAAAAAAGTATATTAAAACAGAGTCCCGCGCGGACGAAGTCGCGGGTAAAAGCTAGTAGTCTTATAAAAGATGGCATTCTTTACTTTCACTCAACACTCAACTGTGTTACTACAAATCCAAAGTGAAGGAGCACTGAACATAACCTGAAAAACAACATTCCATTACCTGAACATTTTGGAGGTCAATTGTGCACAACCATCTTAAGGCGATAAACATTTGAAAATTATTACATTATGCTAATCATTTTAAAGAAAAAAGAAGGCTTTCTTGAAGGAAGTTCAACAAAACTCTATTCAAACTGAAAACTCTATTCAAGATACAGTGTATTTCAAATTCTGTCCATTTTTGTCCTTAATGCATGTGACAAATTGACTTACAAATGGGTAAATTTATGGCATCCAGAATGTGAATGAAATTCCTGCATCAACTCAAGAAAAAGCGATATGTCCACTGCTATTAGTTTGTACTAAAAAGGGTTTACAGGGTGCTGCTCACTGAAAAAAAAAAAAAAAACAAATTGGGTTTTCATCACCATTTACTAATTGCTAATGCGAAACCAAAACTTTTTTTTAACATTAGTGCTTAAAATGTGTATGTTGGTCAAACGTTCCGTATCCATATAGTTTTTGTATTGTGTGTTATGAATAAAGATATTGAAGGTCAGTTTGATGATATTAAAAATCATCACCTGTAACAAGCTCTTTTCTTGTTGTTTGGCTGCATGTCTGCTTCAGTGTCTGTGTTTAATCTATTTATAAGGTCAGGAAAGCATTTATTAACTGCTTTCCAGCAAAAAGACTACACACCAAAGCACCACAGTGTAGAAAATCTTACTAGCCATCACAGAGTGGAAGAATATGTGACGGATGTTATCAAACAGATTAAAGGAACAAGTCTGCCACGGTGGAAAATGGGTGTCAATATTAGGCTCCTATGTGACATAGCCCCCTGACTTGGTTTTCTACCCAACTATAAAAAGTCAGAAAAAATACTTGGCATGCAGACTTTAACTTTATAAAAAAAATTATAAAACCAAAACTATCACTGATTTATAGATATAAGGGTAGAATCTAAAGAAAAGGTACAAACCCATGACTGGTGTTGCTGCTCCTGCTGCTGAAGTTCATTCTCATCTACACATGGTCGATCTAAGTTAAACCAGAGGGTCTCAGTCATTCGAGGGAACAAAGAGGGGAAGAGTGTTGACATTCCTAAAAAGTGTAAGTGTGCAAACAAAATTTTAATTTACATTCTCCATCTATAATTATCTGCCTACTGTAGATATATATACTGTATTTTTATGTAAACGTTACTGGCCAACTCCCTCCAAGTCTGCATAGAGGAGACTGAATTAGCTGTGGCTGTTTGATTACCTAGATGATGCAAAAAGCTTTAAATCTTACTCAGCTATCCTACCTTCCACTGTGACCAGTCTTGAAGTCATACTTGACAGTTGTCTGATCTCTGAATTACGCACCGTTGCTATGGTCATATTTGAACTCTTCACCAGTGAAGCAAAGCCAGACCCTAACCTTATCTCTCTAGATTATATGTTGAATCATTTCATTAGGCTTTTATCACTTCACAGTTTAGCTACTGTAATTTTTTTTTTAATTCTCTGCCTGCAAGGAGTATAACAGATTACAAGATGTTCAGATTGCTGCTGCCAGAAAGAGCCTAGAAAACCTGCACTACCTTCAAGAGCAATTCTTTTTCAGATAATGCCCTTTATTCAACTCTTGAGGCTGTTTCCAGTACTATGAAAGGTCTTAATTTGGTTCCCTTTTAATTTTCTTGCAGGGTACATTTTAATAATGTCTCTACTCAACCTTTTGGGCCACTTGTCTAGTCTTTTTATTTTTGGCCCGAGATCAGAATGTCTCTGAAGTGACATCTCTGATTATTTATAGTTAAAAACCTCCAGGAATGGAAAGAGAAACTTTTTTTGTTGTTGTGAAACCGACATTACATAAAATAAATGAAATATTCTAAAAAATTAAATAAAAAAGTAAACAATAGCAAGACATCAACCTAATTAGTAGGATAGAAATTCAGAAAAAAAACAAACTGTTATAAACCTGACACCAACTTTCAAAGACATCCAAGCCTACATTCAACTACACAAATAATTATTTTTACAAAATGATGGAGGACAGTGGATTAATAATGGACTACAAATGTTAAAAATCTTAAATTTAGAAAGACTTAAAGCAAAATCTATATCAAACATGAAGTAGATTAATTTAGTAGCCTAAACTCTGGTGGCATACTACCAATTGTTGCTGCATTTTAACTCCAGGAGTGGGACCAAATGCCAACTTGGTTATTGTCTGCATGACACTTGCATCCCAAGGACATGCCTGTTGATTACATAGCATCTATAAAGTGGCTGGTCCAGGATTTTTTTCTGTCTCGCACTTAATCATGCTAGAATGAGTCAAGGAGGAGGTGATGTGATTCAAGAATGTTAAAGGGGAATTACAAAATACAGACAGTGAAACAGCAGATGCTCCAAGCTCAAACTTTTCTGAGGTCTTCACAAGTGAGGAAGTACATAACTTCCTGGCAATAAATGGGATTACTACTAGGTACCGAGTGATTTGGAAATTGCAGATGGAGAAGTACTGCTTGGATTAAACTGAAATCAAACAAATCTCCAGGACCAGATAATATTTATCCTCAGGTTCTTAAGGAGGCTAGCAAGTACATATTGTATATAAACCCTTGACACATATTTTTAGGAAGTCACTGCACACTGGGGAAATTCTCAATGATAGGAAAGTGGCAAATATTATCCCATTATATAAAAAGGGCGAGAGGGCAGATCCAAGCAACTATAGGCCAGTAAGCTTAACATGCATCACAGGAAAATTAATGGAAGGAATTATTAAGGAGAAAATTGAGCAGCACATGGCAAGTACAGGAGTTTTACAGTCAGCATGGATTCAGAAGGGGGAGGTCATGTTTTACTAACATGCTGGAGTTCTATGAGGAAGCAACAAAAGGATATGATCAAAGTGGAGCACATATTATTTATCTTCACTTGCAGGAAGCATTTGATAAGATGCCACATGAGAGATTGGGCATCAAATTAAAAGAATTGGGAGTTCAGGGTGATGTTTTTAGATGGGTGCAGAATTGGCTCAGACACAGGAAGCAGAGGGTGATGGTGCAAGGAACTTCATCAGAATTGGCCGATGTTAAGAATGGTGTTCTACAGGGGGTCAGTGCTGGGGCCACTGCTATTTTTAATATATATATAATTTGGATAGGAATATAAGTAACAACAATATAACAATATAAGTAACAAGCTGGTTAAGTTTGCAGTTGATATCAAGATTGGTGGATTGGCAGATAATCCTCTCGGTGCTGCCTGCTACTGGCTAGTTTAGTAAGAAACGCTGAAGAGAAATTTGGACTTGTTCAGTTACTCTGAAGGAATTTCAGGAATGATTTTTTTTAAGGTGCATGGCATTATTCCAAACAGTCAGGGATTTTAAAACTGGCTATCTTTGCCCCTTAAAAATTAATTTCCCACTATCTCAGTATATAGGAAATGTGAATAGTGACAAACTGACGTGTGTACAATAGTTTACACTAACAACAGTAAGTTGTAAGTTTTCATGTATTTATTTCTATCACATACTGTAGATCTGCTACAGCTTTTAACTATTTTTATTGTGGAAATTCGGAATTGTTGTTCTTTTAATACTTTGCACATTGACGTTTTTTCCACTTTGCGGTTTACTGGGCAGACTTCTAGTACATGGCAGGCTTACATTTACTTATTTGGCTGACGCCTTTTTACAGGGGAACTTATAACTTTTATGTTAAAAATGGTTAAATTTTTTTTGGTTTTTCTATTTGGAATCAAGTAACTTGCTCATTGTCACAAAACGTCAGTAGCCGGATTTGAGTTCACAACTTCAGGGTTTGAATTCCAAACCTTTAACCCACTACTCCACACTGTTGCAAAATCAAATGTCACAACGAGTTTTAGATAATACCAGAGACCAGAGAGGAATGCCCACACAGCCTCTAAAGAGCCCGTGCCCGCTTCGGAATGATGCTCGGGGTGCTGTGGGCAACACAACAACTACTGCACCACCGTTCTACCAAAAATACACCTTTTACTGCAACTGTAAAGTGGTGGCTAAGATGGCGAGACTCTCATTTATTATTAGGAGCAGGTGGCGCACCCACAACACGACGAACAACCTGGATTGGGACCCGAGTGCTGCGAGTGACACCTGCCACCAACCCCCGAGCTCTCCCTGCAAGTTGGATGATCTGCTTGCAGTGCTGGATGCAGGTTAACGTCATACTCGTGACGGAGCAATTGCAGGTTAAGGGTTAGGCTCAAGGATTCAACGGAATAGAGTCACTTCTGACGTTTACAGGATTTGAACCGGCAATCCGGCGTTTCTGGCGCAAAGTGCAACATGATTGTAATGCAATGTTTTGAATCTACCAGTACTGTAACGGAAGAAAACAAAGAGCTGATCGAATCAATGCTTAACGAAGTGATATGGAAAAAAACTCTTGGTAAAAGCGAAAGACAAATACGTCAATAGTGTGGTGCACCCGAACTACATTTTTTGTACTCCGTATAAGAAAATATGCCAAGGATCAAAAAAAATATTATTCAACCATATTCGTTTAAAATATTTCTTAAAGTGTCACATTTTATGAAACTTGAAAAAGATTATATTTTCCAGGATTTAAGTTACATCACAGTTGCATACAAGACTGATCACTTTTGTCCCTATATTTTTTCCTTCTAACCCGCCGAATTTCAATAGTGCCCAATTTGTTCTAATATTTATAAAGAAGCGGAAGCGTGCGTTAAGAGAGAAAAACGACTGATTAACTAAACTTGCAAAAACAATAATAATCACATTCTTACCTCCAGAATACAACACCTGCACTATTTAAACATCAACCGTCCCATTCGCGACTGTTCGTGTACGTCACTCAAATGAATCCCCCGTGCTGCATCTTACTCGACGTTACTTGTTCCGTGCTTGGAAATCTAGGAGACACAAGACGATGTGGTTTTGAACTCTAGTGCTATTATTATTATTATTATTATTATTATTATTATTATTATTATTATTATTATTATTATTATTATTATTTATTATCCACCCATCAATGCCAGAGCTGCACCTTCCATTAGTATTTTTACATGTAGACACATATTTTTCCTTTAGCTTTTTGGGTCAATCTTATATATATACTTCGCTTTTACTTTATATATTAATGTCTTTGTACTAATCATATGTTTGTTAACTTTTGTTGCCCCTTTCCTCGCCTATTTGTTTTTAATGCGCACAGCACTTTGCTAAAGTCATTATTGTTTTTAAATATTCTTAATATATACAATTTACTTGCTTGCTTAATTCTGTTATTAACAGGCTGTGGGTTATTTATTTCCTTCAGCATATTTGTTTTCTAAACTGAACAATTAATGGTGACCTTATTTTTGAGCATTCACAAACACACAAAAACAGATACAGGCAATTAGGTTACATTGAACTCGAATAAGCTTACCAAAAAAATCAAATTTAAAGCAGTTTCATGACAAACCAAGGTCAATTAAGGGGTAGCAGGGTTTGATTAACATGTCTAAGATATTGCATTTCTTGCCTCTTCTTCCAGTTGAAATATTCATGCTTTTTGTTACTTTCTTATACATTCTTGCAAATAATAGCATTCAGCTTAATTTACTGTCAAAAAGCATTAAAATTACAGGGAACATTGGTCACCAGCACAAATCAGCCTGGCTCCCAAACTCATGAAACAGGCTATGTGGCCTTCATGGGCCTAAAAGAGCCTAGACTTAAATTTCACGAAAATTGGGAAGAGAATCATCAAATCCTTGTTTTAAATGCAAAAAGAGTTTCTTTATGATTAAGGATTGCAAACAAAAATATAAAAATGTTCCAAAAAGATTTGCCTGCAAGAGGTAAGTCAAAATCATACTCTCTCTGAGTAGCACATTAAGAGAATGAGTCATACTTTTATAACTATTGTACCACTCTCTCCTAAATGGTCTAACAATGAATACAATAAATCAGCTACAATTATTTCAAAATTCTGCTGCCTAAGACCATAAGGAAAGGACAAATGCATATCTTAAAATCCTTACACTGGCTACATGTTAGTTTTTGTAATGATTTTATTTTTTTTTTATTATTAGTATATAAGGCACTATATGGCCTTGCACCAGATAATTTCTTAGAAATGCTTTTGGTTTATAAACCAGGAATATCTTTCAGATCTTCCGGTTCTTCTCTCTTAGCTGTTTGATGAAGCAGAGCAAAACCATTTGGTGATGCTTCTTTAAGCCATTATTCTCCAAACTGTTGGAGCAATCTTCCTGAGGTTAAGAGAGAAGCTGAAAACATTGATACTTTTATGCGTAAACTGAAAACTCATCTGTTTGCTCCAGCTTTTGTACTTTATTATTTGGTCATGTTATTATTTTACTATCATTTCTTTTACTATGCATAAATTTAGTTTGTAAACCCATTTTAATTACTAATGTTGCGTCAGTCACTCTGAATTGCATATGAGTTGTTTGAAAGATGCTATATAAATAAAGTTTGATTGATTGATTCAGTGTAGCATAACAGAGATGAAAATCTGAGGCCACCTGACAATGTAGCATTTTCCATATATATACCGTACAGTATATTGCATTCCATCATATGCAGTGTTGTCTTCAGCTGCTGTCTGGGGGTTAAATTTCAGTTGTCAACAGGTGTATACAAAGGGAGTATAGCCGCCATCTCTCGAGTAGATATCCACCAACAAACTCACCGTATCTGGCCTTTTGACACACTGCCAAACTGGCCCAGGTGAAGATGTTGTGTGTATTCCCAGGGTAATTTGCAACAAATCCTGCATGGTTCCCTTGAGCTCTATTATCTGCCTTCTTCATTTTTACACAGAAGACAATGAAATACTGTATATCTAAGCACACATCTCACTGGACCCTTCCCATCTTCTTATCTGAGGAACTGCCTCCAGGATATTAAGCATGGATGGCATCTAATCTTTTTATTTTAAATAAGGTTAAGATAGATAGGGTCCAAGGGTACTCTTTCAAAGGGTTTCTCCTCTCAATTTAGATGGTACTATTTCTGGTACGGTTTGTAATCTTGCTGTTAGTTTTGATTCCACACTCTCTTTCCAGACACATTTTATTTCTTTAACTAAATCCATCCTCTATCACCAGCATATCATTGCTTGTCTCTGCTCTTCATTAATTTTCCATGATGCAGAGATCCTAATTCATGCTTTAATTACCTCACAACTAGGTTTTCTGTAATTCATTATACACTCATCTCCCTGTCAAGTCTCCCAGCAAATTGTAGTAAATACATACCTCAGCAGGCAAGCTACTGACCCCTGTCAGTTAATCCACACATGCCACTCCTGTTTTTTCCACTTATATTGGCTTCCTGTACTTATCTGGGTTCAATTTAAACTCCTCATACTTTACACCCAAAACAATTAATGCATTTCTCTTCATATCTTTCTGCTCCTCTTAAAATTTATACATCAGCTCAATCCTTTAGGCTTTCTGACACTGGTCTTCTCTGTGCTCCTCACGCTGTTGCAGCCAGATTATTTGCCAGTAGCCATACCACCTGCACTTCAGAACAGGTAATTCACTGGAAGCTAAGTGTGTTTGGGCCCAGCCAGTACTTGGATGGAAAGAACATTTAGGAAAAAGCTTAGTTTTTTTGTGGAAAAGGTGAGGCCTGGTCTGTCTTGATTTTCATCTCAACCCTGACAGAAAAACTTCAGGGTCTTCAATGACACTATGAAACCCTGGGTGTTAAGGACACATGCTGTAGGGTGGTAAGTGTCCAGAGGCATTAGAAAAGAGAAGAATAATCAGACAATGAAAGAACAACAATGCAGGCAAAATTCATGGCCAGATGACTGCCGAACAAACCAAAAATCACAAAAACAAATTTAATGCCTACCAAAAAGTTTGTAAACAAAGAATCCTAATGCTAACTTCTAACTACCACTAACACAAGATTTTTTTTTTTTTTTTTTAAATTTTAATCCAAAGCAAGGATGTCTAGACATGCACATTGCCACTTTTCATGGGTGAGGCATAAATAACGCAATCAATCACATGACCTCCATGGCACATGACTGACAATGGGCATGGCGATAGTAAACAATACGGTCATATTGAAACACAAAACAAAATGGTGGCAGCTGCTAAAGATTTTTTTCTAATATGAAGTGGTACTAAAGTAACATCACCAACTGATATCACCATCACAATGGCACTAAAGTGCTACAGCTCCTTCTAGTGAGCTCAGGTGTTCCTACACCCTCCTAGACCAATAGAAGCATACAGCTGAGCATCAGAAAGGTTGTCTGAGATGTTCTGAAGCACCGATTTGCTTCACCTTCCCAGTTCAGTACATTCATGTGGGCTTCCAATCGGTCTAATCGAAAAATGCAAGATCACTGTTAATTTGTTATTTGGTTTGCAAAAAAGGCAATTAAAACTAAAAAGCATTTTTATGAAAATGAAGAGCAAAATATACTTATTGAATAAGTATAACTTTGTTCTAAAAGCATTTCGATCAAAAAATGCAATTTCGGTCTGACCAAGTTATATGCTTTATTTTAAACAATTGACAAAGGTAAAAGGTCAGCATTATGTTATGGCTTGGACAATTCGAGCAACTTTGTTTTGCCTGAATTTTCTGAGTTGCAATTCTGAATCCGTCGGGTGTTCAGGTTGTATTTCTAATTAGACAACTCAGATTTACCATCTGTCCGAGAGCACGTATATGTTGCTCTGTGGTGATGTACTACCATCTAGTGGCTAGTAGGACTCTGTAAACACTAATCAGGGTCCCAGATTTTAGTGTAACCCAATGTCGTATAGGTAGCAATACGTATATGGTATGCATAAAATACCACATATATATTACAGTTAAAAAATATGAATATATACATTGTCAAACATGTGCACATGGGAGATGGTTTACAGGCTCAGATAGTGTCATTTCTCAGCAGGACCAGGGGTTGGCGCTGCCTTCTAATACTCTCTCCTTTTGTCCCCCTGCTGACAGACTGAAGACTGTGCCTCCCAGTAGCACTGCCTCTGTTCCTCCCTCTGATTACGTCACTTCTGGCACCAGATAATGATGTCCTATCTGGTTGCTTCCTGAAATTCCACCTCTTCCTGCTTATGCAATATATATACCAGAGAACCCAATGGTTAACCAGTTCCATTTTTAACTCCGTTTTGTAAAGATGTGTTTGTGGTTTTTCAACCTGCTTTTTTCAGTATACAAGGTGGCCATCCGCAAACGTTTTTTCTGCATCCAACTTTTTTCTATCACAACATATATAAGTTTCAGTATAATAAGTTTTTGTTTTTCTTTTGTACGCTAGTGTTATTTATGGGCTAGAGAGGCTGTTGCTCCAAAAATAGACATAGTATACCACTAAGGGTCTCATAGAATATAAAAATGATACTGATTACAATGCCATTGAGGTCAGAAATACATTCATGCATTTTTAAATCTTAATCTAAAGCAGAGTTTCAGAGTACCAAAGACAAGCAACATTGGGCACAAGGCATAAACCATACCAGGCCATTATAAGACACAATGCATAGAAATTCACAAACACACACACACGTGTCCTGTCTGTTACCTAAATATAAATGATGAATCAAGCAGCACATTTTACTATGGTTTCTACCAAAAATAGAACTGTTAAGGTGCTTGAATCCTGTGCTTGTGATTGGCTCCCTATCTGTGAGGGCTTTCCTTTGTCCACTTTGTTTTTCTCCCGATTTCCAAAGACATTCTGGACATGCTAAATGATGATTTCAAACTGGCCAGAGTGTGGGAGTGTGAATCAGGGGCCCTTTTGTGGACTGGAATTTTTTCCAGTTCCTGCCTTACACCCAAGGCGGCTGGGATTGGCTCCAGTATTGTGACTCTGAATTGCATTAAATGTTATGGCATTAGTTTCTACTCTACTGATTTACCCAAAACATGCATTATGCATTTTAATTGTTGTAGGTTTATAAAGACCAAATCGATAAAATCTAGGAATGCATATAGTGCCAGCATGCTATTGTACTTATACACTGATAATACAACACAAATGCAGGTACATAAAAATAATAGGGCAGTTAATTGTATTATCCTTTGGATCAGGACTAATGGAAAAGTCTAGGGGTAATTATCCAGTGGTCTGTGTGTGAATTTCAATGCTCCAGTACATTGACAGATACATTGTGATGCAGAAATTTGTGTCACCCTTCAGATGAGACATAAAATAGTAGTTCTCAAAAAAGATCCCTGGGCATCTTTCAAAAAGACTAGGGTGTTTCCCAGGTCCTGGCTAAATTGCCCACCACAGCCTTGTCCTTTCTGGCCCCTGTCCCTTATTTGCTAATTATCTCTCTCACCCCTTCACCACCCAATAGCTAATGTGTGGTGAGCATAATGCCGTGTTTCCCAACCTCGGTCCTGGGGGCACACTGTGACTTCAGGTTTTTCTTCCACCCAGATTCCTAATCAGTGACAACACCTGATAACACTGGTCTCATTTAATTAGCTGGTATTATTTTTCTTTTAGTCTACATTCATAAAATCACATCAGCATGATTTTTACATGTATAAGACATTTAGAAATATTTCTGCTTTTGCTATAGATTTAAATGCTTAACTCTCATTTGTTTATTTCATTAAATTTTGCCCTTTCTCTGTGCAATTTTTCCCCTTTGCTGTATCTTATTAATGACAATTAAAAATGAGTAGTGCAGACATACTGGCAAACAACACTGAATAATCAAAGGCTTCTAATTATTCAGTATCAGACCCACTAATTAGTCCATAATGGATTAATTAGACAATTAGAACACCTAGAAAAGTAGAATGAAAATCAAGATGAAAATATTGTTAAAAAGAAAAAAATACATTATTCCCATATAATTGCTTGGTACATTTTAATATATATATAAATATATATATATTTTTTTTTACCAAACTTAGTTTTCTAATTTCTATATTGTTCCCAAAACACATATCTTGGGAAATAACAGAGCATTTAATTAGCCCAGGAGTCCAATTAAGAACAGAAGCTGGTTGGAACAAAAACCTGCAGCCACAGTGTGCCCCCAGGACCAAGGTTGGGAAACACTGGTATAAATGAATGCTACACATTGGTGATAGTTGAAGTGGCTCCCCACTATATAAATGCAATGGAATAATGAATTGATTAAAGAATTGATTAATTAATTGATTAATTAAGTCTGCTCTAAATTTGACTTTTCTCTTAAGTGTCTTTTCAACTAGAAAAACTTTTAACACCATGTGGAGTTGTTTATGATACTGGAGGTAGACAAAGACTTTCATTATGTAGACACAGGCACATAACCACCACTTTCGTCATAATGCAATTCTATCATTATTCCTTATATTACAGCAAATCTGTTTTTGACAAATTACCCCTAGCCATTGTACAACTGACAAAATACATGCAACCCCTATATAAATTGTTTTAAATGTGCATTAATCCACCACAATTTTCCAGAAGCATTACTGAAAGTATGCGTTGTCATTCTTCCTTGAGAAAATTCATAATTTTGATAAAGTCAATGAAAACAGAGACTGAGGCACTGCTTTAGAATCACCAGTAAGTGCCCATTTGGACTTAGACTTGGTGAATTTGGTGAATGGGACAGTTATGGTATATGATTTAAACATGAGATGTGGCAATTTAATTTCAGGGGCAGCTGTGTATTGTTGCCCATGTGCTTCGACTCTTGATAGATGAACAGAAAGTTTGGACTAATTTTAGTTTAACATGATTATTATAGGCAATGAAACATGGTGTTTCCATTATGACTCAGATGCAAAATTGCAAAGCATGCAGTGGAAAACACCAAGTTCACTATGGCCAAAAAAAAAAAAGACAAACAAGCATGGTATTGAACTGCAAGCGTGACATGAGTGCTTTTTCTCTGCCGTGGTGAAGTCGGTGTTTTCCACTGCATACTTTGCAGTTATGTTTCTGGGTCATACCGGAAACACATTTTGTCGCAATAATGACCTTGTTAAACAAAGTTTATTTGCAAAAAGATTAGTCACAATTTCAAGTAGCTGCTGTTTCTGTTCATCTGTCAAAATCTGAGCCAAATAGACAACACTGTACGGCCCTTTCTAGAATTAAATTGCCACATCTCGTACCTGTCAAGGTCTTCAAACCATTCACTGACTACTCATACCATTGGGTCAGGGGTATTGTACCAAGGAAGATTCCTTTACCATCAGGACAGAAATGCTTCACTGCAACATGAAAATTACCCCTCAGAATTGCTTTGTATTTGTAGACATTAACTTATAAATTAATAGAAATTCAGGTTTGAAGACTTCGTCTGGTGTGTGTCACACATGTACTTGTCATCTTTATGAGAACAAGTAAAGAATGACTTATCTGACAAAATATTTTTTCCTGTTCTCAGGAGACCACTGTTTGCTTTCTTTACACCTACAGGCTTTCAAAAATGCATTTTTGGGGTAATGGGGCTTTTGTGGAACGTAAGCTGAGCATAGTGTCTTTCTTTGGGAATTCCTAAATAGTCTATTCCTAATTAAATTTCCAGATAGTGTCTGAGATGAATATTTGCAGTGTCATGATCCTACCTTTATCTTCCTGTCCTCTGCATCTTACTCTTACACCTATCACCTGTATGTCCTCTCTCACCACATCCATAAACTTTCTCTTAGGCCTTCCTCTTTTCCTCTTGCCTGGCAGCCCTATCCTTAGCATCCTTTTCCCAATATACCCAGCATCTCTCCTCTGCACATGTCCAAACCAACGCAATCTCTCCTGTCTGACTTTGTCTCTAAACTGTTCAACCTCAGCTGACCCCCTAATGTACTCATGTCTAATCCTGTCCATCCTCGTCACACCCAATGCAAATCTTAACATCTGTAATTCTGCCACCTCCAGCTCTGTCTCTTGTTTTTTGGTCAGTGCCACCATCTCCATCCCATATAACATAGCTGGTCTCACAACCATCCTTAGACCTTCCCTTTCACTCTTGCAGATACCCATCTGTCACAAATTACTCCTGACACTGTTCTCCATCCATCCCACCCTGCCTGAACTCTCTTTTTCAACTCTCATCCACAATCCTGTTACTCTGTACTGTTGATCCCAAGTATTTAAACTCTTCCATCTTCGCCATCTCTACTCCTTGCATCCTCACAATTCCACTGACCTCCCTCTCATTTACACACATGTATTCTGTCTTGTCCCTACTGGCCTTCATTCCTCTCCTCTCTAAAGCTTATCTCCACCTCTTCAGGGTCTCCTCAACCTGCTCCCTACTCTTATTACAGATCACAACTGAATCAAGAAACATCACAGTCCACGGGGACTCCTGTCTAATTGCTGCTGTCAACCTGTCCATCACCACTGCAAATAAGAAAGGGCTCACCTGATGTAATCCCACCTCCACGTTTAATGCATCCTTCACTCCTACCGCAGACCTCACCACTATCACACTTCCTTTGTACATATCCTGTTCAGTAAATTACACTTTGTCAGTGTGAAAAGTTAACTATTTTAAAAGTATTAATTTTACACTTTTCAGTATTAAGTCACTCTTAAAATTTGTAAGATTTTGCACCTTCAGTGTTGATTTAGCTCTTATCAGTTTGTGGTATAGGGTCATCAGGCATGGTTTACATTTTGGCATCAGGTTTTATGACCACATATCTTTTCTGACATCAACCATGGTTTTTGGAGGCGGGCCTACCATTTGATTGAAGAGTCCAAGCTACAAGGCAGTAGCTTTCCCATGTTGTTCTTTTCAGGTACTAAGAACTTACCATTCACCCTGTACTGTTTGCAAAAACCAGATGGCATGCAAAAAGGGATGTGACAGTGGAATTTACTGGAAAAGCAGGCTAGACCATGATTTCAAATTTAACTTTTATTTCTAAAATACTTGAAAAAGAAGAACTCTTGCAGCTTCAGTCTCATTACAATTTGTCTGCAATTCTTCAGCCTGGTTTTTGCACTGGTCACATTAAAAAACTGCATTAAATTCTGTTTCTGACAGCAATGTAATGACTTGAAGAAAATGCTACCATTCAGGGGTACTTTATAACTCTATTGACAGTTCTCTGATATTCTGTTCTGCGTAAAATTACTTTGGACACTATCAGCTCTACCCATCAAACTGATTTCAGTATATACAAAAAATTGATGATAATCCACCATTGTTAGCATTCAGAAGTTTGAGGTGATGTCTTGCAGGGCTCATTAATGTTATGGTTTTTATTTTACACATTACTGCTGTGAGATATGAATGGAAAAACTAATATTCACTTTCACTTGTATGCAGACAATACTTAGCTATGTATCTTCTATCATGTCCTTAGTTACCTGCATCAGTAGTGTAAAAGAATGGACGCTTGGTTAAATACTTGTATATAAATGCCAGAAAAGCAGACATGTTATTGCTAGGTGGAACTTATACAATATTTAAATTATTAGCAGGTCTAAACAGTTTCACAGCCTAGGAGCACACCAGTCTAAATTACACATGTATTATCACACCATCTGAAACCTACTTCTTCCAGCTAAAAATTATGTTTCCTTAGTATGCAGGATACAGAAATATTAATTCATATATTTATTTGTTTCTGCATTAAGGGCCAGTGGGCCAGAGCCTCATCAAATATTTTGCTAAATAAGTAATAAGCTTCCCCATGGGAAATTAACTTATTCTTAAAATGTTTATAGAAACCCTCAGCGATGTCTCCTTAAGTATTTTTTTCTGTTTTTTTATCATATGCTAAATGCAATAACTTACTTAGAAAATATTGCTTCTTGCAATATGTGAAATGGTCTTCATGCTGAATCACGTCAGGTCAGGTTGAGGAGCATGCACTGGTACAACACGTTGCTGCACCCACAACACGACGAAACAGCTCCCAGGCAGACACAAGGTTCAGTCCTACCCGCTGGAAATGACTCTCTATCTGCCGCAGCCAGTTGTGGCATGAGTGTCCCCTTGGCTAGGTCCAGCCGCTTGGGTCTTCAAGAATGAGTATCCTGTTAGCCAGATCACCCTGGAGGAATAGCACCACATGGCCATAGTGCAGTAACTGACGCTCCCTCACAATGCAGGTAATGTGCCTCATTAGGAAATGTGTGAGTAACTGCTTATTCAACACAAAATCAAACCAGCAGTACCCAAGGATTCTCTGAAGAGACACAGTACCAAATGAGTCCAGTCTTCATCTCAGTCACTGGATAGTGTTCATTTCTCACAACCATATAGCAAAACAGGTAGAACTAGGACTCTAAAGACTTGGACCTTTGTCCTTTTGCAAAGATATTGGGAGTGCCACACATCCCTTTCCAGTGACCTCATGTCTCCCTATGCTCTCCCAATCTGACTACTGGCTTAATAGGAAGAGTTACCAAAGACATGAATGTCGATGCCAAGGTAAGTAAACTTCTCGACGAGGTTGACAATCTACCACAGGCAAACACACTGCCAATGGCTGTGTCAAAGAGGTTATTAAAGTCCTGGATCGTGGTTTTTATCCAAGACACTTGCAGCCCAGACGCTTGGACTCCTCGCTCAGTCTCTTTAGAACCCTGATTAGAGCCTCCATTGACTACGAGAAGATCACAACATCATCAGCAAAGTTAAGATCAGTGAATCTATTTTCACCAGCAGATGTGCTACAGCTGCTAGACTCCATGTCCCTGCCCAGCACCCACTCCATGCAAGCACTGAACAGAGTAGGAACAAGAAAACACCCCTGACAAAGCCCTGAATAAACTGGGAAAAACGCAGAGGTTCTGCCTCCACTCTGCACAGCACTCAGAGTATAGAGGGCAGTGTACAGGTTGCCCAGGACATCCAGCAAGTTTTGGGGATCCTGTGAAGTCTCAGGATGTCCCATAGGTCAGCTTGGTCAACTGAGTTGAACACTTTATGAAAATCGAAATGCCTTCTATGGAAGAATAAGAGCATTAAGAAGTCAAAGAACTAAATAACAAGTTTCAATATCAGTAAGAATTGGCTTTATGGATGGAATTTAAAGGGTTGCAAGGGGGCCTGCCCCCCCTCAGGAGATGCAAAAGGTTACTAATGTAAGCTACAGATAAACAGTATTTTTTATATTCCATTTTTTTAAGGCCACAAACCAAAGCGAGTATTTTAATAATCAATGAATACAGTGATGTAGGTTTAGTGCTGCTGCCTCATTGGCTGAGGTTCACTCCCATGCTCAGAATTTGTGATTTTGCTCTGTGTAGGTTTCCTCCAATTTCCTACAATAGTTCAAAGGCATGCAGATTAGGTGAACTGGTGATTGTAAATTTCCCCCAGTGCCTGTGTGTTCACCCCGTGATTGACTGCCCAAGGTGTTGTTCCTGCCTGCACCAATTGCTTGCTGGGACAGGCTCCAGTAGCCTCTTTACCCTGCTCTGGTAAGTGGCTTTAAAAATAGGTGGGTCATTGAATATTAAAATCTGTCCTGACCTAAGCAACTCTCTCTCTCTTGCATGTCATTTATCCAAAAACAGAAAAACATTCTATACAATTTCAACCACAGATTAGGCTTTGATTCATATTTAGCTCGAGAGAGGTCACTTTAATCTGCATATTTTGTATTCATTATTTTCTTTTTACATGCCAGAGAGATGGTCCTTTAGGCAAACTAGTTCTTGGTAGTCAGTCAGAGCAACTGAAATGGCTGGACACATGCCTGGTGCTTATGGGCGTCTTTACTAACAGCAATGTGGCATTCTGAGCAAATCCACCTTTCATGTCACACTCCCTCTTTACAAAATATTAAAAAAAAAACAAAAATGTGATATCTGACTCTTTTTAAATGAAACAAATAAATAATTGAACACACTCCAACTTTTAAATCAGTTAACTAAGCTTGCAAATATATTGGAGTGTTACACATGCATACATTTTAACTTGTTAAAAATAAGAAAGTAATTATTTCGAGAAGATTTTTTTTTTAAAAAAGCAACATTTTCAAAAATGTAAATATCGTTAACTGTATTTGTATACTTTTTTGTAATTTTATTGCTTAAATGTGTTGATGAAACTGAGATGTACAATATATTGTAAATTTATATTACAAACAATTTACCCTATGTGACATAGGATATGAAATAAATATGTATCAGTAGAGTTGAAACTTGGGTGACATGGTGGCTGCCTCGCAGTAAGGAGACCAGAATTCATGTCCTGGGCCCTCTCCATGTGGAATTTGCATATTCTCCCTTGTGTCTGCCCAGGTTTCCTCCTACTATCCAAAGACACACAGGTTAGGTAAACTGCCAATGCTATATTGGCCCTGTGTGTGTGTGTTTGGCATGCAATGGACTGTTACCCAGGGTTTGTTCCTGCCATGGTTGCTGGAACTGGATGCAGTCCCCCAAACCCACAACCCTGGTCTGGATTAAGTAGGTCAGAAAATGACATGATTTATGAGACTCTAAAAACGTGTATTTTTTAAGGTTTGTCAGGCCATCACCCAAAATTTCAAATTTTGCCCTTAATTGGCTCCTATTTAAGAAAATGATTGTAGTCAAAGTGGTGTTCCTCCTGGATTGAAATTTGAGGTGCCTGAATTATCTGGCCATTTATTGGTTGATGGCTGATGGTTAAGGAAAATAAACGAAGTGCTCTGAATCGTAAACAGGCCCATATTCAACTATCAGCACTAATTTTCTAACAAAGAAAGTGGTAGGAACAAAAACCAGCAGCCACTGCATCCTTACGGGATCCCAGTTTGAGACCATGAGTTACAGGTTCCTGCATCTTAAAAAGCAAGCCAGTTAAAATTAAGGCAAAAGAACTTTGTTCCATTAGAGGTAGTATAACTGGTTACTAATTTTAAAAAGTAGTTTGAATAAAACCCTAAAACCATTGCAGCTCTGTGCTGAGTGTGACACACCTACTCAAAGAAGTAGAGGGCCTGATGAATGTAATTTGAAATTAGCCAACTAAATATGCAAATGTTGGTATTATCGGCACCGCCATCCTCGCTTCTTTCTTCAACGTTTTCAGCTCGTGTGCAGTTTTAGGAGTCTTTAAGGTGGGTGACGGACACAAAACAACTTCCAAATGTGCAGTTTTTAATCAAACATATTTTGGTTCATAAAAGATACGAACATCACGTTAAAACTTCACTATTTTCATTCGTTTTGTTGATGTAACTGAATGCGTGGACGCACCATTTACAATTTAACCCGTTTGAAGGCGAAAATGCAGTGTAGCTGCGCGTCCAGCATTTCACCAGATTGCCCCTTGTTGTTACCATATTATGTAGTGTGTTTGTAATTTATATTATAATATATAACCGTATTCGACTTGCAGTTAGTTAATGTGAACACTGGTAGAAGCAGGGGTGGTGCTAGTAGGCTCACTTTCGCCATTGTCCCACCATATAGCTTACATTTTTAATTCTTCCTAAAATGAAAATTAGCCTGTACTGTATAAATACATGTTAATACCCATCATTCTTGATTAAGATATAATTTACACCGCAAAGTCACCAGTGTTAACTAAATCACTAGAAAAAATGCATTTAACTCGTAAAAAGTACAGTATTGGGATGGCGATTGCTCAGCTTCCGTCCGTATGCCAAAGGTTAGAAAATTAGATTGACTTAAAGTGTTGCCAATCACAGCCACTCAAAACACGTGATCACAACAGGCACCTTCCACCTTGTAAGTTATTACATTAGTTGGGTTCCACTGAGTCCATTCATATGATTAACTGGAAAGAGTTGTTAAAAAAAAAAAAATCTGAATCACTACAATTACAACTTAGTGTAAGGGAAACGTAAACGTTGTCTCGACGAACAGCCGTGTTCGTTTTTTATTTGCGAATGAAACTGACAGGAGTGCAAAACGTGCCGGAGTCTGATGTTGACAAATGAAATTTAGGCGAAACTCCGTCGTCAGCTGCATTCACGTTAACGATGGAAGGTGCTGGAAAACATCCAGCCGCCAGATGCCGAAGGACCGGCCAGGTTGTTTAGGTATTCACTAGCCACCAAGTCAATCGGTATTAAGGTTTCTAACTTCTGTTATAAGGCGCGGCTCATTGATGCAGTAGATGACAGTGTGCAACTGGAATTGGGGATATCGAAAGACGCGATTTGGCATTTTTGTAGTAATCTAGTTGAGGATTCGCTCGTGTATTCGGAAAACGGAAACACGCGTAACAGGTATGCATACACAAATCGCAATGAATGTCAAAATCGGACTGTGCTGTTGTATGATGCCATAATAGACAAAATTATATCGTATGTTATTTAACCGTTTGTTCCTTTGGGGGGTTGTCTTACGGATCAACAAAATGTAGGCAGTCAATTTATCTTCATTTGTAGGTGAATTTAAATTCGTTTTAACAAAAATCATTCAAACTAGACGCGCAAAGAAACTACGTTAGTAAGACATTTGATAAGCGTGTATTTAACAGTAATTAAGATTAGGCCCATTCGTGACAAATTTAGGCCAACCCTGATATCCTGGCGCCGTTATTCGGTAGATCTCGGCGACTCGCAGTCGTGCTGCTTGCCCGAATCACTATCCGCTTGGCTCCGAGGCAATTCCGTAAGAAAAAGTCTTTCTCCTACCAGGTAGGGATTTTTGTTGTTAAGACAAAATGTGTGGCGTGAATGTGTTTGCTACTGTGGCAGCAGTGACTGCTGCACCTTCACGGGTTTAGCCCAATCTTCCGTTCATTGCAAATGAGGTTCTTACTTTTCTTTCTCACTTTGGTCACTGATGCTCTTTAAAAGGTGATTGCAGTAGCGGCAGCCTGGCGAGCGCTTAGGTAGGAAGACTAAATGAGCTTGTGAGGCGTGCGTTATTCAGCTCGCTTTTTTCTGATGTCTTTGGACGTAACGCTCCATTTTCAATTGTTTGTGAAGGCCGGTGTCTATTGCACGATTTGGGAAATAAAGTTGTTTCATATCTTAGATAAATTTATCATTAAGTATTAAACCTGATGCCTAAATATTTGAGAGATCTTCGCTTGTTAACATGCAATTAAGACAATCAGGGGTACAAGTACAGTACAGTTAAACATTTTTTGTCAAGTATTTATTTTGAACAATTCTAAATAGATGTCACTATAATGCTGTGCAAGATAAAACATAAATGACATCTATAGGGATGACTCAACAGCATAGTCAGGATTGCGGAATAATAAAACTGGGCCCATGGCTGAAATTCTATGTAAAAAAAAAAGCCTGACTTGTGAGAGGTGCATGTGTATTAAGTCTGAAATCTGGCTTGGTAAAAAAAAAAAAAAAAAACACTGCATAAGGAACAAACAAATTATGCTTTTAAAATACTGATATTTCTGAATAATTTACTGTTACAAATAAAATATCTTTGGGGAGTATGCATATACTGTATTTGCAGAGGATCACCAAGGTGTCAAAACATATATTGGGGGTCAGGTTCTAAAGAGAAGCAGGGTGATTGAAAATTTATCAAAGCCAGTTTATTTTTAAGATCTTGCTCAGAGAACTAAAATAGAATTAAAATGTTACACTTTTTATTTATACTTTAATATTCCATCAACTAAATGACAAGGCTGGGTCATCCTCATGCCTTGGTGAGCATGTTAAGTGTCTTTGTTTCCAATGGCTGAGTATTTTATGTCATCAATAGCTTACATTTGTTAACATTCAGATACTTTGGATAAGGTTTTGAGAGGACTGAGTGCTACAGAAAGTATGGATTTTTTTTAAAGAAGTGAAACTGATATGAACATATGATTCTTTGTTTCCAATGGTAATGTATTTTAATGTTCTTGCAGTGGTATATAAATTGAAAACACTGAACAGCTGTTAAGCTTCCAAGCTTTGCTTTAGAGCAAAATGTATGGAAGTACCACTATCAAACTTAATGAAGAGTGCAGTATTTTAATTTCACAAAATTTCACCACAGCCAACTTTGTGCAGTGTAGTTCTTAGAACAGTCACATTAACAATGAATCAAAGACTTTGTGGTAAGCTAAAAAGAGAAGAAAAAAAAAGCTGTTTTCTTAAGTGACGTCAGAATAATCTAGCATTTCTAAAACCATTCTTGCATATTTAGTAATATGCCTATTAAAGTTAATGAAAGTATGTTGTTAATATACTTAATACAAGACAAACGGGGAGTACAACCTGAAACTGTTTTAGATTTTTATTCTGTTTATTTTACAAACTGTATGGATCATGCAATGGCCAGCACTGCAGGCTCTTAACTCCTTAGTCCTGGGTTTAAATTCCAGCTTGGGCACAAACTGTGCTTAGATCTTGACATGACTTGATGGATTTTCTCTCATCTTCCAAGACATTTGATTGTCTGCTTCAAGTTAGACCAGTACAGGTGTATATGTGCAAATGTGCCCTGTGATGGACTAGTACTTTGTCTAGGGATTGTACCCATCTTGTGTCTAATGCTGGCAGAGGGCCTGAACTTAATAAACAGGATGCAAATCGAATGATTTAAAGAGTGATGTATGTTATTGCAGACATTTGGTCATTTTTGTATTAACACTTTTCTGGCTTTCAAGTCATCTTCTAATATGGAAATTAATTTGAATATGGAAAGCTAATCAACTGGGTGTTCCCATCAGCGCATATATGTATATGTGTATGTGTGTATATATACACTGTATATACACACACATA
>JANRMT010062834.1:24890464-24935380 GCA_026402145.1 Polypterus bichir lapradei | reverse complement strand
TTAATATGGTCTAGATGTAAATTTAAATGTTATTTATACTTGTCAAAAAAGCAACATGGTGGAACACTGGAATCAGTGTTCAACCTTTTTATGTATGGAGTATGTATACTACTGGTCAAAAGTTGTAGAACACCTCAGTTTTTAAGGAAAAGAACACTGTTTAATGTCTTAATGTTTCTGGAAATCAAGGCATAGAACAAATAAACAATGGTAAAAACAAAAGACGGAATCATTACATTTTCAAAATTGTATTCAAATTTTTGATTCAGCACACTTTCTGTAAATCCAATAAACTTCATTTCACTTCTCAAATATCACTGTGTGTCTCTCCTATATGATATATTTAACTGACATTTTTTATCGTAACAACCAACGATTTATACAGGAAAATAATGACTATTAACAAGGTTGCCCAAACTTTTGCATCCCACTGTATCTTCTATGTGCTCTATGTGTGTGAATCACTACGTGATTTTTAAACGGGCTTTCTTTTCGTCTGTCAGGACACAGAATCCATTACATTCGTGAAATTATAACTCTCTGAATAATTAAAATACTGAGAAGTATACATGATAACATTTTCATGATGACAGGAGCTAAAGCATGTTATTAAACATGGGAACATGGTGGCGCAGTGATTGTTCATGTCTCGACGGAAGATGCCTGCTGTGCCATATGTGACCTGTGGTGAAATGCTTTATTACAGAAGTACTGTCTTTTTCAAATGTACTAACCCCCAATTCCTGTCCTTCCTTTTCTTCCTCCAAATACCCAATCGCCACACAATCAGCTCTGTAATGGACCTTAAGCCATCTGTAAGCTTAGAACGCCGATTCTTCAAAACTTTTAAGGAACATTGAAATATCTTCATAGTACATGTTTAATTATTCTATCCATCTATCCTTCCAGTGTTGCGCCAGTTCCTGTAAGAATACAGCGCGAGGCAGGAACAATCTGTAAACAGAGCGCCAGCTCCTCGTTAGCACTGCGGCACCGTGTCCTCACATATTTAATTATTAACAATATAGATTATTTAAATAAAGTTAAAGTTTTATCTGTATAATAAACTCGCAGTTAGGAGACCTGGGTTCGCTTCCTGGGTCCTCCCTGCGTGGAGTTTGCATGTTCTCCCCGTGTCTGCGTGGGTTTCCTCCTGGTACTCCGGTTTCCTCCCACAGTCCAAAGACATGCAGGTTAGGTGGACTGCCGATTCTAAATTGTCCCTAGTGTGTGCTTGGTGTGTGGATGTGTGTGTCCTGCGATCTGCTGGTGCCCTGCCCGGGATTGGTTCCTGCCTTGCGCCCTGTGTTGGCTGGGATTGGCTCCAGCAGACCCCCGTGACCCTGTGTTCGGATTCAACGGGTTGGAAAATGGATGGATGGATGGATATAATAAACATATTGCATTTCATCTTAAAAATTATCATTGTCATCATATGTAAATACGTGCTTTATAAAGTGGCTCAGGTTGTGCAATATTATAACTATCGCAAGTTTACGGTGAGGTAATTGTACTTATAAGTACAAAGCATTCTACAAAAGAGCATTTGATGAACTGATTGAGTGTGTGTATGGTTCTTAGGATGAAACTGTTTGTGAACCGCGAAAGTCCGAACAGGAAAGGCTCTGAAGCGTTGGTCAGATGAGACCAGTTCAAATGGCGAATGGCTGAGGCAGCGTGTGCTTGATGCTGTATACCGATAATTCTCTTTCCGATCAGCTGCTGCTGTGATTCACACTCGGATACAGTGATATAAATACTCCGAGTGGTGCAGTGAGAGTAATATGGAAAAAGATGATCCGATGTGGCAACCCCTAACAGGAGCAGCTGAAAGAAGAAGGTGGTGCAGTGAGAGTAACAACACTAAAGCAGCTATTGTATTTAGAATAGTTTGACCATTCTGTGGACCATTATATTGTTACAGGTTAATTGCAATCAGATGCCTTAAACTAATAAACAATATGCGGTTAATTTCAGTGTGTTTATAAAGCCGCGTCAGTGATGTGAATGTGAAAAGGAAAGGGTAACCACACAGGAATTGTAGCACTGCTTTGACGCTGGGTGCCGCCAGTCTGCAAAACCAAGCGGAGAACTTGTGTACGACAGGGTATGAGGTACCGTGGAAATGTGCGTGGCTTTACACCAAGTTTAGGTTTTATACATCGCGATTTGAACATGGAAACGTTCTTACACAACATTTCTGTGTGTACACACCGATTATACATGAGGGCCCCTGGTTCTGAATAATGATGCGTCAGACCATGTGTGCTAGTGGTGCAGGTACTGCTGGTATGTTGAATGGTAACCAGAAATACTGTGGTGCCTTGTGTAGAGGTTTGTAAATGGCTAACTCATCTTGACAAACATAATATTATTGTTTGGTATCAACAAGGTTGTAATCGGCAAACTACAGGGTGGTCCAGATCTAATTATGCAGATGGATGACTTTGATTTATGCGGGGATGATTCCAGTTCGGCACAAAGACGATTCTTCATGTCGTCAGTTCACACTCTTCTCGATAGTCCGGGATTTTTCGGGTGATTTTCTATGTAATAACCTTAAGTTATAGCGTAATGAAAATTGCATAATTAGATCTGGACCACCCTATATACTACACCAAACCTTTCAAGATGTGGTGTTCAAGTTGATGAAGGAAATTGCATAGTTGTCTGTTTATTAAAGTAAGTGCTTCAAAAGTGCAAAGTAGAAGTCCTAAAAGATCTCTTATAGAGTATTGTACCTATGAAACCATTCTCTTAGAAAGGCAGCTAGCAAATGAGATTGACGTACAGGTACTACAGTAGTTGGAGTGGGGGTAAAAAACAATAACCCACAAAAGAAAAGTTGTGACAATCCTGCAAGAAATTTGGAAGAAATCATCATACAGTACCATACTAAAGTGAACTGCTTCTCCTTTGCATTCTATGAGAATCAATGAAAAATATATACAGGGGGGTTGGGAGCATTTTCTGATAGCACATTGCTGCACCCACAATACGACAAGCCACCTGGATTAGGACACAAGTGCAGCAGGTAATGCCTCAGTACCACAATGGAACAGAGTGACGTTTTTGCTCAAGGACCCAATGGAGTAGAGTCACTTCTGGCGTTTATGGCATTCGAACTGGCAATGTTCCAATTGCTGGCGCAGATCCCTAGCCTCAGAGCTACCACTCTGCCCCATGTAAACTATAGGCTTGTTTAAATAAATAAAAAGACCTTATTACTTTTTGCTGTATCAGTTTTTTATTTTCTGTTCTACTATTACAACTCATCTTCATGAGCAAATATACACTTGCTATCCAGACGAATAGCTTTACATTTTTTATGGGTGGCCTTTTGCATAGGACTTTATACGATATAAATCATTTTAATGCGATTTTTTTTTAATGCTTTTTTATCAGTGCATTTTTTCATACTGAACATCTTAAATGTTTTTTTTCTTAAAGTATTGCTATTGTTATGCTTTAAACTACTGTAATGTTTTTGTCTATGTAGAGTTGTAAATCATTTTAAGGATTCTGTACTTTAACAATGTAAAATCACTGTAGTAAATTAACCTAGTCTTCCTTATATAAAATCTGTTTAGTATGATTGAGAAATCAACCATAAATTGGACATTCCCCAACATTCACAGCTTAGCTAGTATGAAAAATACAGGCTCTCTTAATTTTAACTTAAAATATTTGATCATTATTTAAATGTCAAGTATAATGTATATGTAATGTTTACAGAAATTGACCGCTATACTAAGGTTAAATTGAGCTTAATGTTTGGGTAGCAGTTGGATTTACATTTTTGCTAATATTAGTGAGATCTTGTTGAAACATTTAATACCGCTACACAAGAAATTTGCAAGGCTGAGTTCATTGATCTTTCAGCTGTATTCGTGCTTACTGTAGATAAGGTGCAATAAAAATGGGAATTAGGCTGAGATGACCTGGAATAGGATTTGTATGAATGGTTGAGGGCATGGTAAATCACTGGATCACAACTCATTTAACTTTAATTTGAGTTGGCTGTAGATAAAGGTGTCAGGACCTCATAAAGGTGGTCAGGTGAGTAGGGAATGTTCTAAAAGAAAGTACAGAGTTCTTTTTGCAGGTTAAAGTAAATGGAAAGAAAAATAAGTCAAGTTTTTTGGAGGCAAGAGTCAAGCAGTTTTGTTTTGGGGTAGGCAAGCTAAATAGGAGTTGAAATTGCAGTGATGGCACACCTTTTACTGCATGAAAGGATCGTTTGAAAAAAGATGCTATATAAACTGGTTGCAGGAAAACCTTTCCAGTGCAGTTTTTTATGAGCATACAGTACATTTGAACACATAGCCACCAAATGTAATGACTGAATGACCTTTTCAGGGAAGCTATCAATTATAATTTAATTAAATTAAAACTGAGATGCATACAAGCTTTGAATGTTCAAAAGAAGTAATTGGACAAAAAACATGCACATGTTTGGAATATACGAGGGGAAACCAGGGGATCTAGGGAAAAACTTGCATAGACTTGAGGAAAATGGGCAAAATCTACATAGACAATAGTCAGACTTTGGATTTCCATCAAGGGTGCTGGCAGTGTGTGGTGTCAGGTTAACTGTTATGCTATCCTGATAAAAAGGTGTGCAGTTCTATAGAATGGAATATTAAGTTTTGCATTTCAAAAAGTATCTAAGTGTGCCTGGTACTGGATGATGATCTACTAGATCAAATGCTATGAAACTAGAAGAGCTGTGTTTACACTCGACCCTGATTTGTAACCTCAATGATTGCTTTACAAGTGCTCTGTTATATGTTTATTGCAATAATCTGAAATGGTTTAATAAGTATGAATAGTTAAACAATGCCTAGCTAGACCCACCTTCACATATTATGATTTAACTGAGAAGCTGAAGTGGAAGACCAATGTGCAATTGAAATTCAAATCTTTTGACACATTTGTTTATAAATTCATACATAGTTTTTGTATAGCAGGCATGCATAGTTTTTGCCCTCGACTCTTACAGTTTTCTTGGAGTCAAAGGAAGAGTACAAAAGATGTCGTTCAGTGGAATAAACGAAGATAACTGTATATAGAGTACACATGTTAAATGTAGCCATGCGTGTATATAACATTACATTCATAAAAATGTAGTGTCTCATCTTTTGACTAATAGCTGTCCCTTTGCTTTAGGGTCATAGGAAACACAAACTTTAAAAAAAAAAAACAAACATTGGAATAATATGATTGACATTAAAATTGTTCATATTGACATTTCAGCAGTTCATTCACGGAAATAAAAGGCTATTTGAAAACTTATTAGCCAATAGTTATACTGTGAGATGATATGGGAAACCCTGTTTTAATGTGAATATATTTTTTCACAAGAGAAAAATAGAAAAGCTCTGGGAACTTGGGTTGCATGATAGAGCATGAGTTTGTAAGTAGCTTGCATTTCAATGTGAGATATTGAAATATTTTGACATTGTATTGATCCAGATCACAAGTAAGGAGTTCCATTGTGAGAATACTATCTGTATCATGTACTGAATTACATTGTGTATTGTAAGCAAGCCTAATGAGGAATCTAGGGAACTTTTGCTGTTAAGAACTTACATTTTTTTGTTTTTTATAAGTGTAAATGATTGTGATTGTATTTCAGATTTTTTTTCACATTCATATTATCTTGAATTTTAAGCATATTTGCTTTGTGTAGTTGTGAAGTACCTATTGACTAACTGTAAAACATGAGAGAGATTAATTGGTTTAATTAATAAACACTTCATGTTCTGCAGTTTTCATTATGAACTCCAAAGAATGAGGGCATTAAGAAATGATATTCAACTTATCCACCACAATTTAAGGAGAACATTAACATTTGTCATGTTTCCCAGGGGTTTGGTCTTTTTGTAGGAATGATGGAAATAAAAATTAACTGACAACTATTTTTTTAATAATGCATATATAAAAAGCACCCAAGAGTCTGCTACTGCAGACATATAAAACTGCACAAAATATGGCTTAACATCATTTTTTACTTTTGTAAAGCATGAGGGTGTTTTCCACTATGTTGGGCATTGTTTAATGTGTTATGTCAGTATTTTTATCCACATGGTGTGAAGTTATCATAAAAGGTGAGCATGGTCGATCTGAGTTTTACAATGTTAAACCACTTGAACCCATACCATTATGTGGTGGGGGAAAAAGGCAGTATTAGGCTTAATCTGCAATAGGTACATTTCTTTGGTAAGGGTGGATGATTATGTATGTCTTTGTTTTCATTCTTTTGATATAATAGGTTGGTTGAACCTAAACTGAAATTAGGTCCATAAAGTTTATTGATAAAAACATGAAACACATTATTATCAAACTTTAATATGTCCAGTTCAGTTAATGTCCACTAAAACATTTCTTCCTAGAGGGTATATCTCAAAGTTTTTAAAGCACATGTTGCATACCAGATTTGCTTGTGGTTTAGGTGGAGCAAACTATGATGCTTGACTGTGTCGACCTACATAGCTCATTGTACTGTTTCACATATTTGTGTTTTTTTTTTTTTCCTGTTGACTTTTTTCTTTTGGATTCCAAATCTACCATTTTGTCTTTTTACTCATTCATGAAAATGTGCAAACAGCTACCACTTTTGAAAATTGAATGGTAATTAGTAAATGCTGTCAGTCTTTTTTTTTTTTTTATGGGGCCTGTACATTCTCATTTCTGTGGGGGTTTTCTTGGGGTAGTTGAATTTCCATGCATTTCCTAAAAAAGTACACTTTTATAAAGTATTTTGTTGAATAACTAGGCCTGGTATGAGTGGGTGTTCTCCTGCCTTTCATTTACTGTGTTGGGATAGACTGCTGCTTCCATGTGGCTGATAGTGGGTGGGGGTTAGAAAGTTAAAGGAGAAGAAGAAAATGGTGTGTTATTGCAGGACTGTGCAGTTAAACTTATTTATAAGCAGTAGTTCTCAAGCTCCTCCAGGGGACATCCTGTAGATGCAAGGTTTTCTTCTAACCACCTTCTGTTTTCTTTCAGACTACTAGCCTAATTAGGCAAGCAGTTATTTCCTGTTTTCTGTGTTTTGGCAACAATTTGAAAATTACAAAGTTAGGTGAATTTTCATTAGAATAATTATTTTCAAGATTATCATCATCATGGTTTTTATTCTGCTTTTCCAGGTGCTCTGGATATTTAATCCAATATTTACTAATGAACATGTTAGTGGGTTCTGACACTGAAGTAGTTACACCCAGGCTGTCTGCTCAGCTGTGCTCTGCTCTTCATTAATCGTAATTATTATGATACATTTAAGGGAGCAAACTACACAGAAAAAATGCAAGGTAATATAAAAACAACAAAAGCGAGTTAAACATTTAAAGCTATAACAAAAATACAGACCTTTCTAAATGTCTTACAAATTTTAAAAATCACGCTACTGCGCTTTTCTGAATTTGAAACAGTTCGAGGTAAAATTACTTGCTGATTGTATAATTGGTTAGAACAAAATCCTGCACATGGGTCCTCAGAACTGAGTTTATAAACCATTAATCTACAGTGCTAAATCTTTATTACTATTGCATGAAACGTTTATTGCATATAAAAGTATTTTATGAATATAAGTGCTCTTTTTCAGAAAGTTTAATGATGAAGTAGCTATATAAAAATTTATAGTTTATATAAAATAAACATTTGAATCATTGAGCATCAATGCTGAGAGTTTCCAGATCTTGGAGGTGCCCAAGCTTATGCTACGGTGCTGCTGTATATAAGCTAAATTATGCAACAGCGGAATTAGATTCTTGCCAAAAACTTTATGCTAACATAAATCAATGCTAACTGCAAAATATATTACATAATCTTCAGAAACATTTCTGATCTTCAAATAAATTTTGTGACATTTCTCTCTGCTCTGAAATGACCTTCTCTGTCTTTTGATTTTGTTGTAGTAGTAGAGTCTAGCCATATGTTTCAGAACTTATGATGTTGTTTGCTATGGAAACTTGCACAGAATATGGATAGTGACTAAAGATGAGACGTGAAGGTTTAAGATTCATGTTGAAAATTCTGACACAGGGAAAACTAGCAGCATCAATATTGAAATTAGCAATGAAGTGGAACTAAACAACATGTGAGAAGAAAAGATTGGAATGGTGGAGCACCCTAAACTGGAGTGGACTGGACATGAACGGTCAGAAAATTGTGATGGCACTCTGTGAAAAAGATACCAGAGATTTGAAAATACTGAATGCAAATCATGACTAAAGTATCACCTTGGGTTTTTTTTAGAACTGGAATTTCTGAAAGGCAACTCGATTTTATGTGATTTATCTTTAAATTTAGAAACTAAACACGAAAATGTAAACGAAAAGCATGCTAGATTTTCCCCAATGTACATTAAAAGAAATGAGAAGAAGCAGAAAAATTCAGGAACATTCAGACATTGGATCTTAGTAAGTATCCATGCAGAGCATCATACCTTGTTAGGCATGGAATAAGCTATACAGCTGTTGAGAGATTGTGAATGGTATGGCAAAAAAATACATGCAATCTCTCCCTCTAACGATACAGCAGCTCACTGCATTTATAGCATGTCTGAACACATTACCTGCAAGTTTGTTGATTAAGTCCCCCTCAAAAAAAACAAAAAAAAAGAGAAAAATCCAGTTTTGCTTGTTTCAGAGTTACATGTCTACAAGATCTAGCAGATCTGGCAAATTTTTTGGTTATAGTTTATTACTTAACTAAGGGCACAGCTCACAACGATTTCATGTTTTTCCAACCCCTAGATGCAACAAGGAAACATATTTTTATTTTTATAATTTTTTTTTTAAATAATTCATTTGACTGAGCTTATTGTGTGGGAACATGCATAGGTGGAGCAAGGGCCATGACAGGGAAGCATAAAGTGCTTGTAGCTCTAAATAGGGACACTGCGCCATCAGTGTCTTGGGTGTACTGCAGCGTCACTTACAGGCCATTGGCACTAAGACATTGTTTAAACAGTGCTTGATAGATAAGTTAAAATTATCAATTTTATTATAGCACATCATCTGAATTCAGTGGATTTTTTTAAGTATTTGCAATGAAATGAACAGCAAGAATATGCTTCTCCCATATACTGAAGTACAATAAGGTTTTACTAAGTGTTTATGAACCGAGTTTCGAAGTACAACAATTTTGGTGGAAGGTCTATTTCATTTATCTTCGTGCCTGCATACACTGGACTGGTAAAAAATTAGTGTATCTTTTGTCACACACGTGCACATGGGAGACAGTCTAAGGGGTTAAAGGGAAGTAAAATGCATAGCCAGGGTTGATGAACAGTACTAATGCCCTTTATCCCTCTTCCACAGAACACCAGAAGGAAAGCCCACCTAAGACTGCTTACTTCTGCTGCTACAACACGCCCTCCGGCAGACCTCATTTCTGCCTGAGATCTCCCCATTTCCTGTCCTCCACCTATAAAACATTTATGACTACTGTACACCTTATTGGTGGTGCTTATAATATACAGGGTGCTCTCCCCAAATCTTAATTTTTTTTTTCTCTGTTTTCTTCACACTTTGAATGAACTGAATTCATGTCCTGGTGGTGTCAGCACCATTGTGTTCAACATCCAAGGCAGGGTGAAAGCAAAGATGATGTAGTATATCATCACATGAAAGCCTCATAAAAGCTAGTCTTACAGCTGTCATCAGACAGTGGACTAAACGTGTAATTTAAATGAAAACCACTCCTGGATTTCTGGGCACAAGTAATGACAAGTACCCAGTTAAATTCATGTGGGTACTTGCTGTATTCATGTCATTGACCACGACCTACAGTACCTCTGCAAAGCAAAGTGTCGTCAGACCAGAAGTGAAAAATGATCTAAGAGTGAAATTGTCTTAAATTGCTCCTAACTATGAACTTTGTGTGGGAAAGCAAGCCCATCCATCCAAATGCAGTAAAAAATTTACAAGCTATTTTAAACTACTACTATTGATATCAAACAATATATTACTATGTTGTTTGTTGTTTAAAGGATTATGGTCTGTTAAGAATGTCCAACTGCATAGGTGTGTCTCAAGAGAGTTCTGTTTAGGGTTGGCTGGCACTTTGCACTCAGCTTTGTTGGGAATATGTCATTGAATTCTGCAACCTTTCTCTGGATAAATGGTTTTAAAGATGGATAGATATTTTAGATGTTAGAAATAATTTTTTCTTAGCAGTTTAAAAATACTCAATTATACTATATTTCCTTCTGATAGGTTGGCTTGGGTCTCCGAGTGAAAGTGTTTTGATCATGTTAAGTGTATAATCCTAAAAAGTACTATGGGTATTTATTTTTTTGCATATTGAAGTATGATGATCTCTCCTCAAAGAAGAAGCTTGCGTGTGTTTTTTTTTTTCTTCTTTTTTTGACATTATTGTGGTACAATAATTACTAGGAAACATAAATATAGCTAGCATTTTTTAAGAAAAAGCAATACTCCGGTCACAGATGGCACAATTCCCAAGGCATGTACTGTATGCATTCTGTGCTTTGTGTAATAGCCAGGTGGATCTGTCCATTACTTGTAGCAATTGTTTCCATTGGAAAATGGGTATTTTTTTATGTTCAATATATAAAAACACATTATTGCTATTGCTTGTAATATGTAAATATGTAAATTGTTTTATTGCTAATTAGAAAGCATATTAATAATTAAAAATTTGCTTCACTAAATTTCCTACTTATTGACCATCTGAGTGGGTTTTCTTCTGTATCCTCAAAGATGTACTGGATAGATATTTTAGAAGTTGGAAATAACTTCTTAATTATTCTTAATAGGTTGAACAGCAATTCCAGATTATCTTTAGCTCTCCATTGGATTAAGTAAGTTTGAGAATGTTACAGTAAATTAGAATGTTAAACAAAGCACCAAAGACATGAAATGTGGCAAGTGCAGAGCACAACTATGTAGGATGGAGTTCCTTAGAATGATCTGATCCTTACAATTCTGCAAGAATATAGCACTCCGTGTTGAAACCAAATGCAGCTCATCTCAGTTTGGTTAGACCATGGGTTATCAGCATCAGTTCTGGTGGTTCGCAGTGGCTACAGGTTTTTGTTCCAACCCAACTGCTTAATTAGAAAGCAGTTGTTGTCAATAACCGGTCTTGTTTAATATCGTAACTTGTTAGTATTTTAACTCTGCAGGGTCAGGTCATTTTTAAATTTCAGACTTTTTTATTTTGAATGGTATCCCCCAACTGATTTGAAGCTTAAAACAGATGAGTAATTTTCAGTTCTACTTCACTTTCTCTTCTGTTTCCGGTTGAGTACTGTAATAAACCAAATAGTGCACAATAAACGCACATGAGTGGAAATGGAACCAAGATAGATGAAGAACTGCTGGTGCCTTTTTCACTTGGATCATATTGCTAATAAGGAGCAAAACAGTGAATGCACCTGTGCAAGTCTAAAATAGGCAATAAAGGGTTCAAATCTACAAGTGAGACAACTAAAATGAAGCTGAAAAATGTTACTTGAGCAATAAGTGCTTCATCAGCAATAAATGAGTTCTCATTTAAAAACTGGGTTGGAAGAAAAACCTGCGGCCCTCCAAGACATATGTTTCTCATCCCTAATTTAAAGAGTCTGTGTCTTAAATATCAAATCTGGTAAATTAAGTTAACTAGCAGCAAAAAAACTGATCACCAATTAAGAAAATGGTTAGAATAAAAACCACAATTAGCCACAGTGGGCCTCCAGGCTCTGGATTTGGCACCCCTGGGTTGGACCATTAACTTTTTGTACTTGGTCTCTTCAGTTTCTGGTAAACAGGATGGGATATGATGTGAGCTTTTGTCAAAAATGGCTTTTTTGCCATTCGAAGCACTAAGGCCTTTTTTATAAAGCAGTTCATCTGGTCTTGGGTATGGAATAAGCTAATTCCTACACACTTGCCGTGGACCACCATAAAAAATCTTTGGTAAGGTCCTCTTTCATTCAAGTACTGCATTTTAAAGGATACCATGTTCTCTAATCAGTGGCGTAGCGTGGGTGTCAGCCGCCCGGGGCGGAGGAAAATTTCGCCGTCCCCTTATTTAGGTATTTCAATTTAAAAGACTAAAATATACAGTAATTCTTTGCCGCCCGGGGTGGGCCGCCCCCACTACGCTACGCCACTGTCTCTACTCACTTCTGCAGATGTGTCGTGTAGTCACCTATTGTTTATAAATGTATTTTAGTATGATTTAGTAGGTTTTAATTTTTGTCTTGTACTCATTTTCCAAACTGCCCTTTTTATGACCTTATTCTGGATATGTGTTTAATTATCTTTCATTTTCATCATGTTCCTTTTTTGGAGTGTTATTTGTGGCTGACTTATCTTTTAAGTTACATATTTAAAGCAGAACCTATCCTCAACTCTGGGTAAGTTCAGTCTTCTTGTTTCCAGTGTTAATTCACTGGTGGTATCCTTTACTTTTGTAAACTTTTTGACTTTTGAATTTCATTTTAATCTTTTATATAGCTCACTTATTATCCTGTCCATGGAAAAGTCCTCTCAGATTCTAGGAGCATTGGAATCATCAGCTGAAGAGATTGTATTATCAGATTGGATGGCCAACACAGACTCTGCTATAAAATGTCCAGGAGCTGGTGGGTGGCTAGTTGGCCGAGGTCTCTAGGAGTATGATCATGTCTGAGTTTATCTTTGATTTTCTATAAGTGATTGTGGACCCCCCAGAGGCGTTTTTTCTCCAGTGATGTTGCTGATTGGAGTTGTTGTTTTCTTCTCTGTTGTCAACTGCCATAGTTCAAAATTTTAATTAATGGTGACATATGGGTTTCCATTTATGTTAAACAGTTTCTACATTGTATTCTGTGTGCTTTAACAAATGTGTATCTTTTTGTGTACTATTTCTGTATATAGTCATTTTGTAAAATTTATAGTTGCATTTTACCTGAGAACCTGCCGCAGCGCTCTGCGTCTGCACTCTGGAGAAGAGCACTATACAAAAATAAACTGAATTGAACTGAGCCCATCATGCCTCATCATTCTCTTTTCAACAACAGTTTTGTTTACTTCTTGCTTCTTTTCATGTCACCCTCCAGGTGTTTTAAACACTTTTCTGTTTGTCTTTGATATACCTATTTTCTGTCTAAGAACCATTAAAATGTCAGGAAGTAAATGTACCAACAGAGAGATGGCTCTTCAGCCCACATCTGATGTAAAAGTGTGATTGTGGTGGTGTTCCATGCCCCTCTGCCATTATGTAATCAATTATTTTATGTCTTCCTTTTATCATTAAGACCACTTTGTGAGAATGTTTTTCACTTGGGTGGTGTTTTTATTTTTACCAAATATGAAACAAACTGCAACCTTATTGTCTAACACTTTTACACTGTGAAGGTTGAATAGTTCATATGACCACTGTTGGTTAAAGGGTTGTGTGTATGCCGAATGTGCTGAATTGTCTTATATAAAGTGACAAATTTCTTGTTGCTCATTGCATTAGTATGCCTGTAACTCATTTTAAGGGAGAAAGGCAGAGACCAGCACCATAGTGAATGTTGGTATCCTCCAGCCCAGTGAATCATCTGACATGCTGTCTATAGGTGTACAGATATGAAAGAGAGTAGATAAGATTCATGTGTCTAGTGCAGGTGTAAAGCATATGTTCTCAAAAGTAAACCAGTAACAGTCCTTTTGGCTGCAACTGACACTTTCCCATGGTCTATGACAGTTCTTCAACCATCTTCCAATTTTCTGCCCTGGTAATGGAAGAAGGGAAGGTTTTCTGTGTGTGTAATCATTTGCCAGGAGTATGTAACTAACAATGTAATTCCCTTTAGTTTATCTGAGCCAGGAGAAAAGGAAAACTAGAGTACCTAGCATTCCAGGCACCTGATACACTTTTTTTTTGTTTTTAATAAATCTCCTGCCTGTCAGGGTGGACTTTGCCTTTAAAGAGAGCTTAATGATTTACTGGCAACTTTAATTGCAGTAACTAGAGGACAGCTGGTTTCTTCTTGGTCATATTTGACTGAATAAGCAGTTTTCTGGTAGTCGCCAATTAGAAAGTTAAACTGCTTGGCATTTTAATTGACTTGAAGGTATATAAAGAAAATCTCAGTTCAACTGAACTTTTAATCCTGTGCTTAGAAAGTCTGGTGAGTTTAAATGTCCTGGTTTGAAAATTTACAGGACACTGTCGTCCTGTGCTGTATATTTCACTTCTAAAAACATCACTTTTTATATTAGCCGAGACCATGCATTTGAATGATTGAAACTAGCGACTCATATGTTTGTAATATTTCTGTCTTTTCTATAGCAAAATGCTGAAAGCCATTTTTTTGTCTTTGGTGGTGGCTTCTATGGCAGTTAAAGATGATGTGTTGAATGTTTGTATGGAGGGAAAACATCATAAAAAACAACCTGGAGTAGAAGGAGACTTGCATAAGCAGGTAAGCAGGACTGTTCGTGACTGATTATTAAATCTTGTAGTTGTCTATAAAGGACATTACATCTGGGATTCCACTACATGGTCTTTAGGGAACATTTTACATCAGGTTTTTGTTCAAAACAATTTTGTTTTCTAAATGACTAAGATCATATTTTAAATTCAAAAATGTGGCCACTTTCACTTCAATGGTAAAAAAAAAGTTAAGTACGTATAGTGACATGTGGTTTATGCACCTTAGAATAGCAGTTATGGTAGCAATGTATGATGTTTTATTGAGGGATACTTCAGAATTACTAGAATATATTACACATTTTATATGCAAACATATATCGAGAATTTAGCAACCAAAATAAAGCTGCAACTTCTTCCACTGGTGGGAGGGAAAACCTCAAATGTCACTCCTGCTAAAGACTTTGCCCTTATTAGAATGACCTCTTTCCTAAAAGGTACAATACGTTTCATCACTGCCCAGTACAACTTCTAACACTTTTGGATGAAAATGGTTTTGATACATTCTCCTCAGGACCAGTAAAACTAATGTTTGTTTTTTTTTTTTTTTTTTTGTTTTTTTTTGCCTCATATACTTTTTCACCATCATCTTCTGACACAGATAATATCCTATCTATTGTGACTGTAAACAAAGACTACTGCTTTTGTTAAATCTCTTTTTGCCATTGTGTATTTGTGCATCAGGTTTAAACTTACATAAATAAGTAATATTTTGAAAAAATGTTTAATTGAATTAGCATATATTTGGGACGCCTTAAGAATATACCAAGTGTCACTGATACAGGTTTGAACAAATGAATTTCACATCGATTTACATACCAACAAAAGGCATCAATGATTGTGTGATGGCCAGAAATTGGCTTTAGCTCAAAGGCATACTCTGAGAAACTCTTGAAATGCCAACACCTTTCCAAAATTCTCTTTCGACGACACTTTTCTGACATACACCAGGTGCAAAGAAAAGCAGATTGACACACATCATTTGCAACAATGGTCAGGGCAGCCATTTGCTGTGGTAAATTGACTTTCAATGTGCTTTAACAGTGTTTGTATGAACTATCTGTGTTCTGTCATTCATTGTTTTCATGGAGTGGGCACACTATGGATGATCCTACAGAGTTGTGAAAAGCAAAGAGACTTTTTATGCATTGAACGTAACCAAAAAATCTGTATGGAAATCATCAGTGCCTATACCAGAGCATGCTTTACAGTTTTTATAATTAGTGTTTTCATTTTACAGGCAGATCTACCATCACAGAGCATTTTGTATTTTTGATATCTTAGCAAAAAAGTGAACAATAATGACTATTATAAGAATAATAAAGAGGTCAAATGAAATTATTTAAGAAGAGGCTTATATAAGTGGAGACAAAGACACACATCAGCTAATTTTTTTCTTCTTCTTTTATTATGTTATATTGTGCTATGCCAGTATCATCACTTTAAGGGAGGCCCATTTAATCAACAAGTTAATTAGGCAAGCTCAGTGCCATTATGAGCAAGCTGCATATCATCTCTCTTACAGACTAGTTTCAGCCAACAAATTATTCCTTAGAAGTGTGTCGAGAAATGCAACTGGTCCTCCTTCATAACTATGGCAATATGCATTTGCCTCTTTGTGATTGCTCTCATCTTTAGCCTAGTCAGAAGTTTTTATTCCTTTTTTTGAGAGGAATTATCTATCTATAAAATGCTAAGGTGTATGTGTGAGTCTGATCCCTACAAGGAATATGATTGATTGGTCATTGTGGCTTTGGTAATGCGATTGAAAGAGGAAGTGTGAGATACACAGTAGAAGTAAATCTATAGGAGGCACGGTGAGAGTCTCCTTTAAAAACTGGATGTATAAAAACAGATGGGAGGCTGTTGAAATAATAGTCTTAAAAGAAGGCTTTATGGGATATTAAAATACTATCTCTCTGTCTCTATCTGTTTAGAAAGAGTAGTTAAATTTCTACCATTTTTTATATTAACAATTACCAGTATTCCTAAAAATCTAAATAGTTCCAGCCTTAATGATCAGACCATTGGAATCTCTCTTGCAAGGATTAAGACCTTTCAATTTATAATTCTCCAGCATCCATTTGTACTGATTGTCTGCCTAAACCTCATCAGTTTCATTACAATGTCAACAGATTAGTAGTAAATGTGGCTGTCCTGCAAAATCTAGATCCCCCTGTTACTGTACTTAGACCAGGAAGCTGTTTGTGGATGTTAGATTGGATCTGAATCAATCCATCCATCCATCCATCCTTTATCCAACCCACTATACTGAATCTAATATATAAAACTAAAACGTGAATTTGTGCATTATACCTATCTCTGCCAAATTTTCCCTCTGTACAACAAAAGACCTTAGGCTCAATTTTGTTCCAAACATTTCCTCTTGGGAAACTTCATTTAGTGACCACTCCTGTGCTTTATTAGAGAAGGGCTCCTAGGAAGCATTTTTGGGGTTTGGTACAAATATGCGTTGCTCCCCAAGGTGGGCCTAGTCAATGAAATTTTGGTTTGTTGCCAAAATTTTCTTTCTGGGTAATTTATTCATTTAGTGACCAAAAGTACACCTTTTTTCCAGCCCAGGCAGCAACATGTAGCACTGTTTGTATAGTTTACCATACTTTTTTACCTGACAAAATTACTACATGTGAACATGGATAATTCTACTTGTCTTAGTATCTCTAAATATGAAGAATAGATGTGGGACATTACAGCAAGGCAAACAGTCTCCTTCCTGAATCTCCAGTTAACTGGCTATAAAACTGCTGAGGTTTTCTGAAAACTGCACTCTGATTGGCCTGAACTATGGCACGTATGAGGTGCTACAATTTGTGAATGTGTAGTGATTGACGATGAATAGGTTATAGCTTTAAAGAAACCTCCATAGCCCACTGGTTATTAATGATGTCACTGTAAGGGTACTACTGGGCACTACTTCTGATCAAAATGAAAAAAAAAGCTCATCCATTAATGTTATATCTCCTGCTGAAAAGTTTAATCTGTCACAATTGATGCTGGTTAAACTTTGCAGAACACTTTCTGCATTACTGTTTGTTTTTTGTTGTGCATTTCCTTATTCAACACAGAAACTGCAATGACTTGTTTATAAAGCAGAAAGGACTGTGGTAATGAAAAGTGCACTCCATCTAGCTTGCAGACATCTTTGGTCAGGAAGTGAGCTGACAAAATAATTTCAGATCATGTTTATCTGGTAGTTAGCTTATGGGTTACTTGAAATAGCTACTCAAGTTTTGTCCACTCTGGTTATTGAGTTTTGATTTACTTTTGTAAATACCATCCCAAAGTAGATTTTACTTACAGTGACTTAAAGTTTTATATATATATAATATGATACTTAATGCTATAATGTATATTGTATGGTACTTAAAGTTAAGTTTATAACTGTAATATCAGGAGTTTTTTAGAATTACATTGCACGGCAATAGTATTTCATTGTAAATTCTGTTGTGAACATCAAAGACTAAGCAGATTAATGAGTAGCTTAATGAGCGGCACAGTGGTATCGCTGCTGCCTTGCAGTAAGGACATCTGGGTTTGCTTGGGTTTCCTCCCGTAGTCCAAAGACATGCAGGTTAGGTGCATTGGTGATCCTAAATTGCCCCTAGTGTGTGCTTGGTGTGTGGGTATGTGTGTGTGTGTGCCCTGTGGTGGGCTGGCGCCCTGCCCGGGGTTTGTTCCTGCCTTGCTCCAGCAGACCCCCGTGACCCTGTGTTAGGATGTAGCGGGTTGGATAATGAATGGATGGATGGATTAATAATATATCTCAAACATATTGCACATGAGAATTTTCAGTGTAACATGTTTTGGTTTTATTTATCTGACGTTTATTCAGTAGTAATGCCCTGCAACAACATATTACCCATTCAGAGACCTTGACTCCGCTTTCCTTTTTTTATTCTTTGTTTAGTGTGAACCATGGAAAGACTGGGCATGCTGCACAGTGAACACCAGCACTGAAGCACACAAAGACGAATCGTACCTTTATAATTTTAACTGGAATCACTGTGGCATGATGACAGAGAAGTGTAAAAGGCATTTCATTCAAGACACCTGCTTTTATGAGTGTTCTCCAAATCTAGGACCTTGGATACAGAAGGTATGTCTAAAAAGGGTGAAAGAAATCTTAAAGTTCTGTGCTTCCATCAGCCAAGCTCAAGTTGGTGTAAAACTAGTGCTGTTTGATGTGGTGATTATGCCTGATCTGGGCCCCAGTTCCTAAAATATATGTATGTAGTATATTCTGTAAAGTATAAACATGCACAGAGGGTTATAGTTTTTTATAGGCAGGCCTAATTTTCTTTTTTTTAATTCACTTACTATTAAGATTTCCCTTATTTCATGAAAATCAACATTGTGCTGACATTGGTAAACATATTGCCTCATGCATTAGAGAAGCTAATACAGTTAAATGTGCTGTATACAATTTTTTTGAAAAAATGATGAGAGCAATGTTTTAATCATTAGTCAGCTGTGCATATTTTAATTACAGACCAGTACTGTTATGCATAGAAGAAAATTACTAGTGATATCATGCTGCCTTTGGAATCAGTCAAGGCTTAGTTTAAGAGCCTCTTATTCAAAACTGAATCAGCAAAGTCTGCTTAATACAACCTGGGTGATTTTTTTTCTTCTTCTAGCTGTGTGCTGACACCTTCTGGGCCTATAAGTTTCCACTCTAAAAATCTTTCTGTTACTTACAGTAGACCTAGCAGTTTCATGTCTGTAATTTCTGATTTCCTAAAATACTTGCAGCAAACTAACTTTTAATTCTTTACAGGGAATTAATACTAACAGAAATTTCAGCATATCGACATTCATTTTAAATGCTATGGAAAGTAAAGTCTGCTGGGAAATTGTTGTCATAACCCTGTACTAATTATAGGGGGCTTAATGTTAACAGGCAGACGCGTCATGGAGAAATGAGCGCATCATAGATGTGCCTTTGTGCAAAGAGGACTGTGAAGAGTGGTGGAATGACTGCCAAAATGACCTAACTTGCAAAGAAAACTGGCACAAGGGCTGGAACTGGACATCAGGTTAGTTTTGACTTGATTGGGTATAGCAGAATTTACAATTAATAAGATATTGAATTATGAGCTAAGTCTATCAGTAAGATGAATTCATAATTTTGAACAACCATCTCTGTGGTGAGCCTGCATTGACTTTCCATCTTGTGTTGCAAAAATATGAAGTGCTGTAGGCCCAAGTGTAGTCTTTGAAAATGCAAAGTATATTTGAAGGAACAAAATTTAACCAGACTCTGTCATCAATCAATACCAAAACTTATTTAAAAATATATTGCTAATAATCCAAAGTGTTTCTCAATGTATTATTTTTTAATATTTTAAATCTTCCATTTTTTGTCATTTTTTGAGAGCTTGATAATTCTGTCTGGAAAGATAAAGAATTTAAATTCAATATTAGGCAAAATGTGAGGCTTGTCACTGCAGAATTAATAGTCTGCATTATCATGTACCCCACCTTTTATGTACTGCAGCATGGTATACCTGTGGTTGCGGAAAGTAATAGGTCAAACCAGCCAAAGAAATGCTAAAACTGGCAGCTAACCAGACCCTAATCAGATTTTCCAGTATGCACTTAACGAATGAGGCAAACCTCAATAAGCAGTTTTATTTTCCGTTGGAGGTGGTAGAAGTCAAAAATCGTAAGTGAAACCGAGTGGGACCATGAGTGGCATTGTGAAATTGACAGTAATACACAGTGTAATCAATCTAGATTATGGTTTGCACAAAAATATATTGCTTTCTTTAAAATAGACTTTAATTTCAGGTGTTACACTGCATTTTTACCATGTGAAAAAAACTTTTAAAACACTTTTAAAAAGTACCTGATGTAGCCAAGGTGAGAAAGTGGAAAGGTATAAGTAATTACAAATTGTACATTACTAAACTTTATTACCACTTTTACCCTTAAAACTGTTGCATTTGGTGCATAACTATTGTGGCTACTGCAAAGCTTCTGTGTATATACTATGCTCATGGTTTTTCCTTCTGATATAAAGACATGGAGGTGTTTCTAACGTGTGTCCTTGTGAAAAACACAACTTCAGATAAGCAGGTGAAATGGTGATGGACAGGCTGCAACACTGGTGAAGCCAAGCTACAATAAATAATTCCAGAGACAATATGTAGCCCTACCAGGTGGCAGCTTGAGACCAGGACAAAAGTAGTGATAGAAATGCTCAATTTAAAAAAAAAAAGTGAAATGGGTGGGAATCAAGCCTGTATTTCTTGGATCAAACTCCAGCATGTTAACTATCTCACCACCATCACAACGCGTGTGGTTCTGTTTCTTTGTTTATAGCAGTGGATCCCAAACTTGGTCCTGGAGATCCACTATGGCTGCAGATTTTTATTCCAGCCATTCTCTGTTTTTAATTGGACTCCTAGTCTGATTGAGTGTGCGGTTATTTCCTTTTTAACAATTTTAATCCTGATTTTCAATCTGCTTTTTCAGGAGTCTGTTCCAGAAAGCAGAATTATTGTGAAATCCAGTTAAAATGAGTTGGGATTTATAGAAATCTGTTTAATTCCAGAAAACTTGGATTTAGCCAAACTTGTGTTTCTGAAACAGATTAGTCCAGAATTACGTGATCTGTGAGGACAAAAATGCAAATAACTAACGAATCCTCCTTTTTGGAGCAGGATCAGGATTTTTGCCTGTTCCAGAGTGACACAGATTTCAGAAAATCCAGCTCAGTTACTGGGGCAACCAATGTTCTGAAGTTAACCTGCAAAGGAGCATGTTTAATGTGAAGCATTAATGCTTTGAGACTGCAGCAGAACATCCAATCATATGATCAAAGTTCATAAATGTCCTGTCTGAAATAGTGATCCCAGCTTCACTATTTAACAAGCAGAAAAAGCTGTCAAAATGTTAAAAATGTATTACACATTCCTAAATGAGCAATAGACACAGCAGTACAACTCTTTTGTCAAATTCTATTCAAAGAAATGTAATTAACCCTAATTGGACATTCTGGCATGCACAGAGGAGTGTTTGCTTGAATGTTATCATTCTACATCAGAAGCTTTAATATATCTGAGCAACCTTTTAAAACATGACATGTTCATAGTTAACTCATCATGGCTTTGTGCTGGCATCGAAGCAAATCGTAGACATTTCACAATTTTTAAAGGTCAGTTTTTTTGCATAATATTGGAAATGCCACTCATATTGGCAAAGCAATCACAACAGTGTGCTTAACTTCGAAGCAGCATCTACACAGACACACACGGTCAGTTTTCCCAAAATAGAAATAAATAACCACCATCAAACAGGAATTCCGCAGATTTGTGGCTAGAGGGCAATCAAATTTAAACAACTGTGGTATTTCTGAGCAATTATAACTGAAAAATAGATTCGCTGGTGTAACAGGCTGCCCACCTACATTTACTCTGCTGAGTCCTTTGCCCTTTAAAGAAACACCTCCGAAGAGTTCCCCCAATATGCTTATTAATTCAGTTTCGAATTAGGGTTTTGTGAGGAGTTCTGTATTGTATTGTAGTTCATTTGGCTGATGGCTTTTATGAATGAAGCACATGTCTGTATATCAAATGCTCAGTACAAATCAAGGTGCCCATAAGAGGGCAGATTCGTACATGACAGTAATTAACCTTTGCTTTCTTTTGGATGTAATCACCAGACAGTACATTTCCCATCTCTCACAGTATCAACTAGAAGAACTCCACATACACAACACTTATTGCCATGGATCTTAGACTTTGTTGATATCATTAATATTGCAAAAATGGAATACAATGTGTTCATGAGGGCATATAAGGTTTCAACTAATGCAGCATGGCCAGGGGTGCATTTTGCATCATGCAACAATTTACCACATGTGTTTTATTGATTATCTGATTTAAACATTCACTTATTCATTCATTCAGTGATATTCCTCCTTGCCACCTGCCTTTTCTTGGTAGTGGCTGCTTCTGTGTTACTCCTGTTTTATTGGATATGCCAGTAATCACCATGCACTGCAACCAACACACTTTGCTCTGTTGCCATGAAACTTGTCCCCTTTGTTTCTCAGACTTGTAGTCCTTGGTTGATCAACTGTTCAGTGCTCGACTTGTGTTTGTAAATTGTTCCATGAACATGCATTAATCCAGATCAATGTATCCTGAATTGCCTGAGTTGATTTGAAATCCAGTGTTCTTGAACCAGCTAATCCACTGGTGTAAAATCATGTTAAAGCAACATGAGATTTTTTTTCAGAGATCCAGCATTATCTAATCTCTCTTCCTGGAACAGATCCCAGGTGTTCTGGTTATTTCATCAATTATTTAATAATTACTGGGTCTGACTCTGAATTAGTTGCTGCCTTTATCTTTCAGTAACAAAAACCTGATGCTATAGTGGGTCCCCAGGACCGAGTTTGAGAACCACTGAATTATAGATCACACTGTATTTCTTTTTGATAGTGGTGTAGTCAGACAGGTTACATTATTTTTTCAAAAAGCTGACTTATGGTGAGAATTAGTATTTGAAATAAAAACAAAGCTGTGCTTAAAGACCAGAAAAACAGAGATCGTGCATTGTAGATTTGACATCTTCTCAAACAGCAAAGATTACTTTTTTCAATACTATATCAAAGTTTTTCAACTAATTTGGAGACCAAAATACAGTATTAGGTTTGATAATTGACACTAAGTATTATTGTTAAAGTATTTTATACTAGATTCACCTGTGGTACTGTACTGTACTATTTACATCAGATCTATACAAATATCAACTTTGATATTTTATTATTAAAAAATTGTAACCAAAAATTCCTACTAGCATTTTCACACAACAGTTGGTGCATTTAAATCATATCACAATTTTAAAATTTTAAAGCAAGAAGGCAAGATGCTTTCAACAAACAAGTCCCAAATAGTTGACAAAATACTCTTTCCTGTTCAACTAATGAAAATAAGAAAGTTCATAGTATTAGCTGTACAAACTTTATTTCCCAAAGAAGTACAACTCAATGTTAAACATCTTTTTTAACATATCCCTGGTTGGTTTAAAATAAATATTACATGTTTAAGTATGCCTAGACATTTTAAGCTAAACTGGACTAAATCTTGCATACTTACAGCAACCAAAGTACCTTTTAAAATGCACAGTATTTAACATGCTAGATTTTAAGTGTTGTGTTTATTGCCTTATCTCATTCGTTTAGTTTGCAGATTATTAAAAACAAAACAATACATAGTAAAACCTGAACTTCCTTGTAACTAGATGGACGCCTTTCTTTCCTCTTTGCTGGAATTTAGTTATGGGTCCTCCTTACTTTGTTTGAAAAATATTGCTTTCCAAAAAGAAGATGCATGGGAAACATTGATGTGTGCATACCATTATAAGGAACTGCATATGTGTTCCTAGTATGGAAGTTTGCTTATTTAGAAAAAAATAAAAACAAGGAAAAGAGTCATTGGCTGTAGGTCAACATTAACTTTATGATCTTTTACAGCAGATCTGTTGTCAATCTACAGACAGTGAGACTATCTGCATTTAAAGTAATACTTTTCCCTTTTTTTAATTATGCAGGTATTAACAAATGCCCAGTTGGATATCCCTGCCGAAAGTTTACAGATATTTTCCCTACTCCACAGAGTCTATGTGAAAAGATATGGTCTGGATCATACAAGTATACTACCTATAAAAGGGGCAGTGGACAGTGTTTACAAGTGTGGTTTGAAACTGGAAAGAATCCCAATCCAAGTGTTACAAAGTATTATGCAGAAAAAATGGGGCTGCTTGGGGTTGCTTACACACCTAGAATTTCTATCTTTATTAATTTCTTCCTTGCCATCCTATCTTTGCTGTTAACTTGAACAAATTATACTTTTAAATTTCCCCATGGAGTGAAAAATATGATCAATGCAATTTTATTTAAGGAAGTTTGCTTTAATTGTAAAGTATGTATTATGAGATATGAAAAGGGTTGCTGACAGATTGTTTTGTAATTTCTCCAATTGAAGCCAGAGGCAAAACAACTGACATTAAAGCTTGAGCTTGCCAAGGAAATTGACTGGTGCATTTTTTTTTTATTCATAAATATTTATTTACATGAATAAGCAGTAGGTTCTACTGTACAGCAAATATACAAAGAATTGCACAATGGTTGATACTAAACCAGTTCATTCAGGTAGTTGGTTGCAATTGTAAAGTAAAAGGTACTGTAATTTAAGAACAGAACAAATGCTACTTCATTTACTTGTCTATTTTTTTGTTCCTTGCTTTTTAAAAAAAAAAATGTATTGTAAAAAGCTGACATTCATTTAATTACTATAGTAGAGTTATTACAAGCAAAAAGATAATAGGTTGATTTAAGATATAAGTTTGAAGCAAGTCATTTTTGAATGAATTAAAATACTTTAAACTGTGCTACAGGTGAAATTTTGAAGACAAATTAATTTTTGATTTTTTTTTAAATAAAAGGTTAACATTAATTCATTCAATAAAGGGTTTTTTCCCTATAAATGTATTGGGAGGTGCATAATGTTGCTTTTTTTTTTTTTTTGAACTGCCATTAATTTGTTTGTCAACTGTCAAATCAGTAACTTTTTATAGGAAGGATAAAAAGATTTTATTTATTTAAAAGACCTTAATGTTTGTGTGTTTTTGTTTTTTAACACCTCATAGATGCTATTCTTTCTTTCTTTATTTATTTCAGCTTGTGGTTTCCAATACACAACTCATTTATTCTCTGACCCTGACTGATCTAATACAGCAGTAGTGTTTTAAGGAGTGAAATTTATCTCGACTGCAATGCTGATTGAGACCCCACTTTATCATGTGACCAGTGGGAGACACTTGGTGGCTACCATTTAATTTAACTTGTGTTAAGAGATCAGACTGCATTTGTATCAATTTATACAGTTTGTGTTGGAAAATGTTAATTGCCTTGCAATGCCTGAATCAGACTTGTGCGGAAGCATGTTTAGAATTGTGTTAAGTTAGCGGAACAAATTGTTGATTGATTATACAAAGAGCTGTAGTATTGTGAGAAGGTTGAGGCGCACATTTTCCGGCATAGTGTGACCTTGATTAATCAATCCATACTTTAGGCCGCATTGGACCGTGTCGCCGACGATGAAGTATCTACTTTATTGCTGCATGTCAGCACTAATGATATTTATTTACAGCAATTTGAGGTATTAAAGAGGAACTTCATCTCTCTGTGCACCAAAGCTAAAAGAAAATGTTGGAATTTAGTTGTATCTGGCCCCTTACCAAGATTATACAGAGGAGATGTGATTTATAGCAGATTGTATTCCCTTCACTGCTGGCTAGAAATCTGGTGTGCAAATAAAAGCATAGCGTTTGTGAACATTTGGGATGATTTTTGGGAAAGGCCTGGATTTTTCAGAAGAGATGGTCTTCATCCTAACTGGAGGGGATCTTATGTATTATTCCAAAATATGGCAGCAAAATTGCATGGTTGACTGATGAGAGCACCATCCAGGTCGCAGTCATGTGATCTTAAATCACAGGCTGTTGTTTATCCCACCTGTTGTTATCCTGAAGCTGTTACCCATAATCCCTGTTGTGGGGCATCCAGTAAATTTAGTCTTGATGCAAACCTTAAATTACCTGATAAAAAAAAATAAGGTGTATAATTAGACCAAGGGGTAAAACCAGACCCTCCACCAGGGGCATCTGTAAAAGAAATTTACTTCAAATTAAAACAAAAAATATATCACCAGTTCAGAAAGAAGCATGCAGTTTTAAATGCTGCTTATTGAACATTCTCTTTTTTGGCTCTTTTGGTAAATGATATTATATTAAGTACAAAATCTGATCTGTGTCTTCTCACTGAATCCTGGCTTAGTAAATGTGACACTGTTCCCCTAGCTGAGGCGTCTCCAGAAGGATACTCGTTCCTTCATAAGTCTAGAGATTCTGGTAGAGGAGGAGGCCTTGGAATAATTCATCGTAACAAAATGCAAATCACTTCTAAAAATGTAGGCGACTTTACATCGTTTGAGGCATTCAGTTTAAATATTAAAACAGATTCCAACACAATTATAGTGCTAGTCTACAGACCACCAGGGCCATATTCATTGTTCATGACTGAATTTAGCAACCTTTTATCTGATTTGGCTATAAATTATGATCACGTAATACTGATGGGGGTTTTTAATGTACACATTGATGTGGAAACTGACACTTTTACCAAATGTTTTACTTATTTGTTAAATTCAGTAGGATTTTGTCAGAATGTCAAAGGTCCAACTCATAATCATAACCACACATTAGATTTAATTATGTTACAAAGTTGAAATTAAAAATTTAATTATTACTCCATTAAATGAAGTTATTTCCGATCACTACTTAATTACATTTGATTTAGTCCTGCCCTTGCCAACACACTCTCAGATTAAAACAAAGACAGTGCAACATCTAGATTGTAATTCTGTTTCAAAATTTATAGATACTTTGAGTAAGTTGAGTGTAACTGTGGAAAACCATTTAGATCAGTTAACATCAAATGTAAACGTGGAAAACAATTTAGATCAGCTAACATCACATTATAATGTGACCTTGAGAGATGCTTAAACACAGTGGCTCCCCTTAAAACAAAAGTGATCAAAGCACATAGAAACTCTCCCTGGTTTAATGAAAACACTCGAGCTCTTAAATTAGAGTGTCCAAAACTGGAGCGCAGATGGAGAACAACAAAGCTACATGTCTTTCAAATTGCATGGACAGAGAGTGTTAAAAAATATAAAAAGCTGCATTTAAAGCTCGCTCAGAATACTATTCTACAAAATTAGATAGCAATAATAAAAATCCTCAGGTACTGTTTAGAACAGTGGCTAAATTAACAAATGGAAATTCAGATCTACAGTTCAAAATACCAACAGATATTAGCAGTACAGACTTTATGAACTTCTTCAATGAGAAAATTCAAAATATATGATCCCAGATCTCAGCATCACAGTACAAACCAAATACTAGCTTAACAGACCCTGTCTCACACTGCATTCAACCCTAATTTTAATCCTGTAACTGAGCAGGAAGTCTTAGCTTTAATTTCTAAAATGAAGCCCTCTACTTGTTTCCTAGATCCACTGCCAACAAAATTAGTAAAAAGTTCTATGAATGTTCTTGCAGTGCCTATTCTAAACATTATCAGTAGTTTATTATTGCATGGCACAGTACCTGATGCACTAAAACTGTCAGTTATTAAACCATTACTTAAAAAGTCAGACCTAGATCCACACATACTAAATAATTATAGGCCTATTTCAAATTTACCCTTTCTCTCTAAAATACTACAAAAAGTAGTCGCCAATCAGCTTCAGTCACACCTTACGCAATACAATTTATTTGAGAAATTCCAGTCTGGTTTCTGCACTGGTCATAGTACAGAAACGGCACTAACGTGGGTTGTAAATGACATTCTGATATCCTCTGATGAAGGAAACTCCACTGTAATTATGTTGTTAAACTTAAGTGCAGCATTTGACACCACTGACCATTCTATTTTACTGCACAGGCTAGAAAATGATGTTGGGCTTACAGGCACTGTGCTCACTTCGTTTAGTTCTTTATCAAATTGATTCCAATATGTACAGAAATGTGCTGACAGTACTCCATCATTATACACAGAAATGAGATATAGTGTCCCGCAGGGCTCAGTACTGGGACCTTTACTATTCTCAATTTACATGCTTCCACTGGGATCTATCATTAGGAAACAATGTTAATTTTCACTCGTATGCAGATGACACCCAGTTATACCTTTCATTTAGATCAAATGAAGTTTCTCCGATGTTGTCTTTAAATAGTTGTGTTAGTGAATTAAAGGAGTGGATGGATAAAAAATACTTGTCTTTAAACACAGATAAAACAGGGATGTTGTCTAAATAAACAGGATTCTGAGAAATTAATTCATGCATTTATTTCTAGTAGGATTGACTACTGCAATGCGGTGTTAACTGGATGTTCAAACTGTTCTTTATATAGCCTCCAGTTAATCCAAAATGCTGCTGCAAGAATTATTACAACACATCACTCCAGTTCTTAAATCCTTACACTGGCTCCTGGTTAAGTTTAGGGCAGATTTCAAAATCCTTCTTTTAATATATAAAGCATTAAATGGCCAAGGTCCGGCTTACTTGTCTGAACTTATCATGACTTACAAACCAGAGCGCACATTAAGATCTCAAGATACCGGTCTGCTTATGATTCCAAGAATTAATAAAATAACAGTGGGAGGTCGAGATTTTAGTTACAGGGCCCCTAAACTGTGGAAAGGTCTGCCTGCTACTATAAGCGATGCCCCTTCGGTCTCCGCTTTTAAATCCCGGCTGAAGACTCACTACTTCAGTTTAGTATATCCTGACTAGAGCTGCTGATTAAATGTACAGACTGCATCTTTGTTGTTAGTCATGAGCACTAAAACATAAGTAACATGATAGTTAATAGTTATAATTTAATACTAACCCTCACCTATTCTGTTTCTCTTCTCTGTACTCAAATTTGGCACTTGGTGCCACGGCCCACCTGCCAAGTTGTTTTGCCTGCCTAAGGTAAAGTCATCCCTGGAGGATCGCAGGAATCGTGGGAAAGAGGGGTCCTTTCATCGGATTAGAACTATTTCAGCTGTGGAATGGCCAAATGGGGGAGGCAGCTTGATGGCTGAGGTCTCCAGGACTCTAAACAAATCCAAATCATATTATGTGATATCATCTACTGTTAAATTCTACTCCGTACTTCTAAAATTTTTATTTTTATACTGTATTGAGGATTTGCTCTGTTCTGGATACTGTACTGTATTGTATTGACCCCCTTCTTTTTGACACCCACTGCACACCCAACCTACCTGGAAAGGGGTCTCTCTTTGAACTGCATTTCCCAAGGTTTCTTCCATTTTTTCCCTACAATAGTTTTTTTTGGGAGTTTTTACTTGTCTTCTTAGAGAGTCAAGGCTGGGGGGCTGTCAAGAGGCAGGGCCCGCTAAAGCCCATTGCGGCACTTCTTGTGTGATTTTGGGCTATACAAAAAATAAATTGTATTGTATTGTATGTTTCTTTATACAGAAGCATGAGGTCAGTATTTAAGCTACACATTGAACCATTTTACATCTGGAAGCATAGCAGATACTGAAGTTGTGCTAAATGTAGTTTAGATTGGGAGCATTTCAAGCAAAGGGTGATGTGTGCTGTAATGTGTTAATGTTCTAAATTATATACACAGCACACCTATAATGCACTACTACATACTGAACAAAGCAAACTTTTTTATCTCAAACTCCAGCAAACTAACTTAAGGGGGAAAAAATAAGGATATGCACTGAGAAAAATTGTACAGTGAGACATATAGCACAAGGCATGTTTTACCAATCATCATCTCCTCTCCAATGTACAGTGCTTGGTCATTCAGGGTATCACATGTCATCTAGAGATACTCTTTCCACTCATATAGGAAAAGCCGTTTACTGAGCAGATGCAACAGTTAAAGTCTCAGCTGGTAACAACAACTTACTTTTAAACTGCTAAAAAAAGCAAGAACCATATCATAATAACTTAACAATACATAGATGAATCCTGACAGATGAAACAACTGATACTTTGTTCCGAGGAGGGACATGGAAAAATTCTAGCTGACAGTCTGCTGAGAAGTTCACTACAGCTGTAGAGATTTGCAGGAAAAATAATTGCTTGTGTTCATGTTAAAAAATAAAATGGTACCATTGTAACTTATATAATACATGGCAAGTCTCCATCAATGATGGAATTATTATTTATCTTAAATGTGACAAAAGGCTAAGATACTTTTGGAGTGAGAGATCTTAAGTGTGGCTTGACGGTTTAGAGGCTGCACATGTGACTAACTGCTATTCATATTGATATGCTCCTCTGCTCAAACAAGAATGCATAAAACGCTTTTCAGTAATATTACAAGACAGTTTGTGGCACATTTTCATCTACCCATCCATTTTCCAAATTCCACTTAATCCAGGTTGCGTGGAAGCTGGAGCCTATCACAGCAAGCATAGGGCACAAAGCAGAAAAAAATCCCCGGACAGTATGCCGGTTAGTCTTGAGGTGAACACAAAGACATGACATTAAAATTAGCTTTTAAGCATTAAAAAAACATTTTCTGTGGAAATGTATTGTATTGTTAATCATGTTAAGCAAGGAATTTCCTCTACTGAAGCCTGTGAAAAATTCCTCCACTTTTACCGTAATAAAATGTATGTCTTTCCCTGTATTCCCGGCTCCTTTACTAAATTTTTACCAGTCACATCTGCATTTGTTAACAACCTGCTTTGTAAGATAAGTCCAACTACTTGTGTACTGGACTCCATCCCCACTACACTTCTTAAATTCTCCCTTCATGGCATAATCTCGATTGTTACAACAATAATAAATGCATCCTTTGACGCCGGCTTTGTGCCAGACACTTTTAAAATCACTTCCGTAACCCCAATGTTAAAAAAGCCAGGTCTTGATGCTGACAGTCTTAACAATTCTCGGCCTATCTCTCATTTACCTTTTCTGTTAAAAGTTCTTGAACATGTTGTAGGCTCCCAACTCACCAATTACTTAACTTCTGATAATTTGATGAAACCCTTTCAGTCTGGTTTCAGGGCACAGCACAGCTGTGCTTCGGGTAACCAATGATTTGCTTATGGCAGGAAATTCTGGACAAACCAGCATATCAACTCTGTTAGATGTAAGTGCAGCTTTTGATACTGTCAGACATGGCATACTCCTGCCTAGAATGGAGAACATTCTGGGTATCTCTGTCACTGTCCTCCAGTGGTTTAAGTCCTATCTGTCTGATTGGCAAGAGTTTGATCCAGCACAGCGTTGGTCACACAAGGGGTTCCTCAGGGCTCTGTCCTTGGCCCTCTGCTCTTCTGTATTTGTATGCTTTCCCTTGGCTGTATTATTCATAGCTTTGGACTGGGTTATCATTTTTATGTAGATGATACTCAACTCTTATTTCAGTGTATAAAGCGAAACTTCATCAGAGCTTTCTCAGCTTACAGCTTCTCTCAGTGAAATTAAAATCTGGATAGAGCAGAACTCTTTAAAATTAAATTGCAACAAAACAGCTCCTGCAAATTGGCACTAAACTGCAACTTAAGAAAATGAGCATCTTTGCAGTCACTCTTAACGGTGATCTCATCAGACCTTCTTTTGGTGCAAAGAATCTTGACTCCTCCCATTCTTACTCCACCAATAAACCACATTAAGAAACTTTCATACTTTCACTTCTGTAACATATTCCATGTGCGCTCATTTCTCTCCTTTTCTAATGCTGAGAAGCTTGTCCATGCTTTTATCACACCCCACATTGATTATTATAAAACTCCCTACTGGCAGGTGCCCTTTCAAATCTTATATCACATCTCCAGTTAATTCAAAACTCTTCTGTAAGAGTCCTTACACAAACCAGCAACAGCAAGCATGCAGCACCCCTCCTGCTTCGCCTCCACTGGCTCCCTGTGTCTTACAGGATCAAGTATAAAATTCTATTATTAACCTAGAAAGCTTTAAATGGCCTTACACCAGACTACATCCGTGGCCTTCTCCATCACTACACTCCTGTTTACCCACTAAGATCCTCTGATTCTGGCAATCTTGTACCCCACACTAACCTGCACTTTATGGGTGACCGGGCCTTCAGCTATATAGCGCCCAGACTTTGGAATGACCTCCCAAAATTAATTAGATCAGCTGACTCCATTCATTCTTTTAAAAAAACAACTTAAACCTCACCTGTTCAGGAAGGCTTTTAAATTAACCTGAAATTCTACCTCTTCTTTCAGTTTGCCTCTCTGTCCAGATGCTCAGAATAATTTGGGTGTGCGTAATATCATCAATTATTTGATTGATCTCCTTTTAATGATTAGCTGTTAACCAATCAGAAAATGTCACATCCATCCATTAAAATGTCACATATTAATTATAAAATGTGAATAAATTTGCTTTATCGATTGTTAGTCAATGATTGTATATTTATTGGTTATTGCATCTTTCACTCGTGGCAATCAACTTTTGTTACCTGCCTTACTACACTTGCTAAAAAAACAGGCCCCGCCTAATTTTACTCAATTTGCAGAAGCAAAAGGTGGATTATGTGCAGAATGGGGCTTGGCGCTGGGGGCCTGTTGGGGTTGTCATTATTCCTCCCATGGCGGTGGCTGTGAACAGACAAACGAACAGGAAATATATTCCTACCTCAAAAAATAGTACTAAGGATCTGTAATAAAATCATTATTTCTAGTTTCCTTTCAGTATCACAAGGATGACACATAAAGATGAAAGGCATATTTTCTTAAATTGGAACCTTTGCTGCTTCAAAGTGGATGTATTTGGTAAGTTTTAAGGCTTTTTTATTCACCTATGGACCCTGGTACCTTTCAGACCCATTGTAAGCTGCAAGAACAGACAAGGTATTTTTAAAATTTATATAAAACGGTTCACTTTAACAATGTTAATATATTACAATATTTGCAAAGAAATTAACTATACACCCAACACAAAAAATATTAGGAAACCATAGATGCTGTTTTGTATTCACGACATTTCATATTGGACTGCATTTTCTTAGTTTACCAGATTTACCACACAACTTATGTCAGAATAGGCTGAATACTTACATTCATGCTTGATGACAGCCGTGAGAGAGGACCGCGAGCACACCACAGGAAGCTGACATACTCAAATTAAAGCTTTATGCAATGCAAGCTTGTGTTGTAACACATGATTTAGTGGAGCAGCGTTTGGCAATCCCTTTTATATTTAATGCATTGTCTTTCTGAGAAGCGAATTTATAGGGCAGAGTGACAGACATTAAAAGGGGGGTAAAATGCACATTCCCATAATATGTCAAATTTATTTATCCAGTTTATAACCTACTCATAAAGGATGATATATTAAATTTTATTTTAATAAACTCTGCCCTGGCCTTGTAGGCCTGTGGAAGGAATCTGCTTAGATACAAGCAAGGTTACTGTAACACATTCTGACATTGCTTATGTTATAATGTACTATGTACAAACTGGGTTGGTGGTGTAAGATGAAACTTGCAGAAACTTCTTGGGTTTGTGAGACTGTAGGAAGGAAATGCTGATGAATTCTGAGGGTTTTAGGCTAAAGAGTTGTGGTCTAATTGACTAGGGAATATATTTCCTCTTAAACAATCATTTTACATTGATATTTCTACATACAAAGTTAAGTATTTTAGCAGTATATGTTTTCATCTGGGGTGGCACGTGGCGCAGTGTGTAGCGCTGCCGCCTCGCAGTTAGGAGACCCGGGTTCACTTCCCGGGTCCTCCCTGCATGGAGTTTGCATGTTCTCCCTGTGTCTGTGTGGGTTTCCTCCGGGTACTCTGATTTCCTCCCACAGTCCAAAGACATGCAGGTTAGGTGCATTGGCGATTCTAAATTGTGCTTGGGGTGTGTGTGTATGTGCCCTGTGGTGGGCTGGCGCCCTGCCTGGGGTTTGTTTCCTGCCTTGCGCCCTGTGTTGGCAGGGATTGGCTCCAGCAGACCCCCGTGACCCTGTAGTTAGGATGTAGCGGGTTGGATAATGGATGGATGTTTTGATCTAGGACAGCCACCCGGTGGTATAGTAGTCAGGGTTACTGCCTCAAAATTCCAGTGACCTAAACTTAAATCACAGCCAGAGATCTTTGTGAAGTCTACATGTTCTTGTCTCTGTATGGCTTACCTCCACATCCTAAATATGGTAGGACTGCTTAGAATGGTAGCTCTAAATTGGCTTTAGTTGTTCAAATATTCTGTAGGTGCAGTGGACTAGCAGCCTGTTCAAGGTTAGCTTCTGCTTTTTACTCAATGCTGCTAAGAGAGGCTTGATCTGCTTTAAACGTATAATGGATTAAGTGGGCTCAAAAAATGGATGGATAGGTATATTTAATTTAAAATACCTTTTAAACAGTACGTGGAATGATGTATTTTAATAAACTATGCAATAAAGATACTGACACCTTATCTTTAGTTGGTTCCTGCCTTATACCTGATTCTACAGGATCTTGCATTACTTCACTGTGACATTGAACTGAGCTAACCAGAATGGCTACTGAATTGCATTGAGATAGTTGTCTGGTTGTGCACTGCTTTTTATTTTAAATTAGATGAAATTACAACTTTATTAACTGTGGCACCATCATGTTAAACTGTACTGTAGCCGTTATGCAGAATAAAGCTTTAAAAGATAATTGTGACTAAAGGTATGTATTTGTATTCAAGCTAACTCAATACAGAAACTATTGAGATTATTCTTGTGTTTATGACAGTGTAGTAAACTGTCAGCAGACAGTCATTTTGGCCGACTTAACTTCCTGCATTTTTCACTGTAGTGGAGCTTTTAAGTAAACATCTAAAGATGAAATTCACAACCCCCCAGTAGACTGAGGTTACAAACCAAATGCATTTGCTACTGCCTACACTTCCTTCATAAAGAGTAATTGCATAGGAAGAATATGATTCATGAGGAGGCTGCAGAGGTGCGCTGCAAAAAAAAAAAAAAAAAAAAATAATGCTCTCATTGGAATGGACAGTGAAAGACATCTGCAGGCCAGAGATGTGTAGAGACGTAGTGAGAGCTACTAAAGGACTGGATTTGTAAATGATGTGCTCTGTTTTTAGCTTAGCAGCCAGCATGTCGGCCGAGAACAGCAAAAAACCTAGAATTTAGATAGTGCAGTACACAACATATTTATAGCCTTTACATACAGATTTGAATATACACCCTAATCTAGCTTAGACTGATAAAGTCTGACTTGTAGTCTGACCATGTAGCATGTCAGCAAGACAAATGTTGCAATGGTCCTCCTTCAAACCTGTAACATATTCATTTAAGTGAGAGCACTAGCACTCCATCCAGGGTGGATATTTTTTTATCTTGAACATGAGGCTGCTATGACAGGCTCAATCAATACGAAGTCCTAAATTAACCTAACAGAATTAAGTAAATAAAAGGATGGACAGGCTGAGATAAAAATAACAAAAGCTAACTAAGGAAGATAAACTAACTCAAACATTCCTTTGTAACATGAAGCATATAGATTGTTTATTTAATTTTCTAAATTTGTTTAGTCTCATAAAAGGTTGTGGAAGTTCACAGCCAATCCTCACAACATCAGACACAAAGTCAGATCACTCAAACTTTCCCACATGTCTTTGAGGTGTAGGAAGCTGTAATATTTGGACAAAATACATGTGGATACAGGAAGAACATACCAGCTCCACTTGGATATGGGCCATGCTGGTATTGGAGCCCAGGACTGTGGACGTAAGAAAGGGCGCATCAGTACATATTACATGACCATACTACACAGTATTTTCTTTTTCTTTTGTAATTGTTAACTGTGTAAAATATATGTGTATAGTGCTATCAGAAAGTATTCAGGCCCCTTCACTTTTTTCAAATTTTGTTATGTTGCAGCCTTTTGCTAAAATTTTTTACATTTATTTGTTCCTTCCTCAATACCCCATAATGACAAAGGGAAACAGGATTTTAAGAATTTTTGCCAATGTATTAAAAATAAATAAAAAACATTTATTTAGACCCTTTGCTATGACACTTTAAATTTGTCGCAGGTGCTCCCCATTGTATTGATCATCATTGAGATGTGTCTACACCTTGCTTGGAGTCCATCTGTGGTCAATTCAATTGATTGCACATGAGTAGAACAGATGCACACCTGTCTGTATAAGGTCCCACCACTAATGTGTATCAGAGCAAGCACCATGAGGTCAAAGGAACTTTAGCAGAGCCTAGAGAATGAATTGTGTCCAAGTACAGATTTGGGGAAGGCTACAAAAAATTTGTGAAGCACTGAAGGTTCCCAACAGCACATTGGCCTCCATAATTCTTAAATGGGTAGAAGTTTGGAGCTGGCCACTGAGCCAAACCGACGAATCGTGTGAGAAAGACAATGGTAAGAGAGGTGACCAAGAACTTGATGATCGCTATGGCTGAGTTCCAGAGAACCTGTGTTGAGATGGGAGAAACTTCCAGAAGGACAACCGTCACTGCAACACTCCACTAATCTGGGCTTTGCAGCAGGTGGGCCACATGAAAGCCTGCTTGGATTTTTCAAAAATGCACCTAAAGGACTCTCAGATTACGAGAAACAAGATTATGTGGTCTGACGAAACCAAGAATGAACTGTTTGGCTTTAGTTCTAAATGCCATGACTGGTTAAAAGATTAGGGCAGATTTCAAAATCCTCTTTTTAACATGTAAAGCCTTAAATGACAAAGGTCCTGCTTACTTATCTAAACTTATCATTGCTTAAAAACCTGAGCATACATTATGATCTCAAAATGTCAGCCTATTTATGATTCCAAGGTTTAATAAAATAACAGTGGGAGGTCGAGCTTCTAGTTACAGGGCCCAAAAGCTGGGGAATGGTCTGACTGCTACTATAAGAGATGCCCCCTTCAGTCTCAGCTTTCAAATCCCAGCTGAAGACTCACTACTTCAGTTTCACATACCCAGACTAGAGCTGCTGATTAACTGTGCATTCTGCACCTCTGTTAGTCATTAGCACTAAAACATAAGTAATATGATAGTTATAATCTGTCACTAACGCTCGCCTACTCTGTTTCACTTCTTGGTATTCTCATGTGGCACTTGGTGCCACTGCTCTACTGCGAAGTTGTTTGCCTTTATCTCTGATAAAGGAACTCTGGAATCATCTGGTAGAAGGGTCCTGTCATCAGATTTGTTGGCCCAGCACTGACTCAGCTGTGGAATGGCCAGTAGTGGGGGAGGAGGCTTGTTGGCAGAGGTCTCCAGGACTCTGAACAAATCTGTATCCTCATATGTGATAGTTCTATATTTAGTGAGTGATGTAATCTACTCTTGTATTTTGCTTTGTAATTTGTACTGTTGTATTGTATTCCTGAGGTGGCAATGATAGATTGGCCATTGAGTTCTCTGAAGAGGATAACTTGTATTTTGTTTTGTGTATTGTATGTACCCCATTTTTTGATACCCATTGCACGCCCAACCTACCTGGAAAGGGGTCTCTCTCTGAATTGCCTTTCTCAAGATTTCTTCCATTCATTTTCCCTACAAGGGTATGCTTTTGGGAGTTTTTTCTTGTCTTCTTAGCGAGTCAAAACAGGGGGCTGTAAAATAATGGGGGCTATGCAAGAAATAAATTGTTGTTCTTGGAATATACCAGGAGCCTCTCATCACCTGCACAAAACCATTTCAACAGTGAAGCATGGTGGTGGTAGCAATGGGAGTAGAAGAATAGACAAGGTTGTGAGAAAGGTGAACAGAGCAAAGTATAGAGTAAATCCTAATGAAAACCTGTTCCAGAGCATTCTGGACTTCAGACTGCACCAAAAGACAATGACCCTAAGCACAAATCAAAGACAACAAAGGAGTGGTTTGGGGATAACTCTGTGAATGTTCTTGAGTGGCCCAGCCACAGTCCGGATTTGAACACAACTGAACATCTCTTGAAGGTCCTGAAAACCGTTGAAAACACCAACGGCCTCTGTCCAGCCTGACAGAGCTTAAGAGGATCTGCAGGGAATACTGCAGAAAATCCCCAAATCTGGGTGTGGAAAGCTTTTTGTGTTAAACCCAAAAGACTCTGGCTTGTAATTGCGACCAAAGGTGCTTCAAAGAAGTACTGAGTAATTAGGGTCTGAATACTTGTGCCAATGGGATATCTTGTTTTCACTTTTTGGTAAAAAAAAGAATTTAAACGAGTTTAGCATAGGGCTGCAACATAACCAAATGTGTAGAAAGTGAACGGGGCTGAATACTTTCTGAAGGCACTGAATGTAGGAGTGCTGTAAGCACAATGTTTAATTATGAATCTTTTAAGGAACATTGCTCAAGGAAATGATCATTGTTTAATTGGTATGTGTATAAAACATTAACAACTAGTAACACTCAGTCCTCTAGTCCTTGAAGAAAAGTGGTTCAAGTAGCTGTCACGAAACAAATAGGTCACCTCATGGAGGTCGTTGCAATGTACCTCACAGCCATCCAGTGTTGCCATGGCTCTTTTCCTGACATATATGACACATGCTTACGCAGGCATTCTTTTGTTGTCAGCCTTGTTACATGACCACGCCACAACATGCTGTGCAAAGGACCAATTGCATAGTGGATTAAGCTCGCACATCCAATTCTCTGATTGTGTGTGATTTTCTGTTATGCTTAGAGTGAATGCCTGGCATTTGTGCTGAAAATAATCAGTCAGCCTATGCAATGCGATTTACTGTCAGCAGAGCTCACCATGCTTCTTTTCCTGTCAGTACTGCTGGGTGCCTGTGCCAGTGCACTTTATTTCTGTAAGCCACGGCCATTTGGAAGGAACCAAAGCCTAATTTCATGGTTGTGGTAGCTCTCACACCTAATTCATGGGTTGCATTACACATATAATGGCATAAGCTCTAAATTGACACCAAGATGAAGAGTTTTCAATTAATAACCAAATTATCATAAAGAACTTTAAGGTTCATAAGTAACATTTAAACTCATTCTTCAAAGTAATGTTTCTCAACCTTTCTGTAGTCAGAACCCACTTTTGTCAATGTAAGTGTCTTTGTGACCCCCCCGCCCCTCCCTGAAGGTGGGCGGGGCCCTCCATGGTTTTATCAGGTTCAGTTGTCACAGCACAAGCAGAACAGAAAGTCATACACGACTAAAGAATTGGAGCTGCTGTCTTTCTCTGCTACGTTATTGGGCTTCAGGTCCTTCGCACAACGCGCGGTAGTGTAGCCATTCAACATGGCTGAAAAAAAAATGGCTGCAAGAGTGCGTGGCATGTCTGTCAGGAAAAGAGCTGCGGCAACATCGGATGGCAGTGAAGGACAATTAATTAATTCACCATTGTTTACATCGAGCAAGATTGTCATAGAATTCCCACTTGGTTGTAGTATAATTGTCAGAATGTGGTTTTCTCCCTTGGTGAATTCAGCACAGGGTGGCATGGTGATGCAGTGAGTAGCGCTGCTGCCTCGCAGTTAGGGGCCCAGGTTCAGTTCCCGGGTCCTTCCTGTGTGGAGTTTGCATGTTCTCCCCGTGTCTGTGTGGGTTTTCTCCGGGTGCTCCGATTTCTTCCCACAGTCCAAAGACATGCAGGTTAGGTGCATTGGCGATTCTAAATTGTCCCTAGTGTGTGCTTGGTGTGTATGTGTGTGTGTGTGCCCTGTGGTGGGCTGGTGCCCTGCCTGGGGTTTGTTTCCTGCGTTGCTCCCTGTGTTGGCTGTGATTGGCTCCAGCAGACCCCCGTTACCTGTAGTTAGGATATAGCGGGTTGGATAATAGATGGATGAATTCAGCACAAACATAAGACCTTGGGTTCCCCACAGCAGGGTTTGGATTAAACACAATCGTCATAGTGGTGACCCACTGCCATTATAAAAAATAGCAACTCATGACCCACTGGCAGCAGCTCTGGGTTGTGATCCAGTGGTTGAGAAACACAACTCTAAGGTCTTATTCAAACAAGAGGAAACTGATGAGCTTAGAACTCACAACTGGCAACTTAAGTTCAATTTAACTTTATTAGTGCACTTCCACTTAGGAGTGTGCTATGCTATGATATAATTATAAAAACAGTGAGAAGAAGAATTGCAACATGAACACAAAATAAACATAAATGGAGAAACATCACTGAATATTTGCAAATCTATGCACATACGGTGTATACAGGGTGGTTTTAAATCCAAATTGTGCCTCTCAGGTTACCTGCATTCTGAAAAGGATAATTCTGTAAGGAAATGGTGATAAATTAATCTGAATGGAAGACTTCTGAAAACAGACTCATTGTTTGTGACAATGCATCCCCTCTGATAATAACAGGCCAAGTTATTAGGCGCATGTGAAAACTGAAAGAAGACATAGAGTGTCTTAGTATATTAATAGTACTAGGGTGTTTACCGTGTTAGCCATTATGAATGTAGTGAAAAGTCAAGCAAAATGACACCTTTTATGGGCTAACTAAAAAACTTACAATATACAAGCTTTCGAGGCAACTCTTAATCTTTTTAATTAATCTTTAATTAATTAATTAATTTAATTAATTAATCTTTAATTAATCTTTTTAATTAGCCCATAACGTGTCATTTTGCTTGACTTTTCACTTAGTATATTAAAAAATGGAAGGGCTTTAAATTGTAATATGCGGTACTGCTGTCAAGCAGTGTCAGGCACTGAAAGGTGCTAATGGCTGGTAAACAGCAGGACATGGGCCTGGGGGAGTCCATACTTTAGAAAAGAAGGCCATATTGGTGACAAAGGGAAGGGTTTAAAGGCTCCTTCCTGTCAGCAGTCCATGAGCTTTGAGTTTGTCAGGCAAGGTGGGTCAAATGCACAGATGGCAGGAAGGCAGAAAGAATGTAAGCAAGTGACTGGGGCAAGGGTGGTGTGCCTGAGGTACTGTGGGTTTTGGACAGTAGGCAAGCCACCTCACCTCGTAGACAGAGACATGAACCTTTGAGGTCCATGGAAGTAGCTTCCATTTGTTTTTTAATTTAACACATTTGTGTTCTCCTTTTGATCATCCCTGCTTTGTATGTGCATATTTTATATAACAAATATTATTAATAAAGATTTGGGTTTTGACACTCTTTGTTCTGGATTAGAGGGGCACATGGGGATTGTCCCATCACAAAAGATAATGTTTAATTGACCATAAGCTTAGAGTTTGCTTGCAAATTAAATAAACCACATTTTACTGTGTTTGCTAAGGCTGCTCACTTGTCTACTGACATTTTAACACAAACTACTGTATGAAGATGACTGTTTCTGTGCTCCGCTGTGCTTGATACTTCTACCACATAAACTGTTTGACACTTACTTGAAGGCTTCTCGTCTTTGCGTTTATTCTGCAACTGTCTGTTATTTTCTGTCGGCCTTAATTGCTAGGCTGGTGTTTTCAATGGCGGGAAGGCTAGTTGTGGCAGGATGTAATCTAAACTTAATGCATAGTAAGGAGTTCTCTTAAAGCCACATCCACGACATGCCTACAACAGTGCTTTATTTGGTCCTCATCTGGACTCAATTACTTTGAGTTCTTGGAGCTGTGGAAAAAAGAGACAATCCATTGGTTACGTGTGCAATTACTATTTGTACAAGTAGGTACAGCACACTACTGACATTGATTGCAAGCGATAACATTTTTTTATGTAAAGCTGCAGTTGACCTTTGTTTTATGAGTACACATAAATTATCACAGCTGCATTAATTCATTATGTATATTATCTTAAGAACACATCACCTGTCTCATGGAAAAATTGTGACTAAACTTTTTAAAACTGTTCCTAAACTAGGGTGGCTATGAAAAACATGATGTGGAGACTAACAGCTAGAATTTCTGAACAAACAACAGCTCACCTGTGGGGCACACTATTCTGCCAAAAAATTATTTTTCTTGACCATAATAAACTGTTGCTGTGGCTGAGCTATCTGATACAAAATGTGCTCCGCACCAGGGCTATTTCATTTTTTGAAAGACAGACTTTCAGCTTAAGGGTGAATCACATACTCGAGGACACCAGTCAAATTTCTTATGTTCTTATATGTTTTTCATATACCTTGGTGTATTTACTATGCATGATTTTATTCCGTAGGTGTGCTCTTACTTAGAAATGAATAGATCAGTTTTTATGTTATAATTACTCCTCCCACAGACTCACAAGAACAAAAGAAATTTGACAAGCAAGAAGAGACCATTCAGTCCATTGAGCTTGTCTGTTTAACTAATGGCTATGCTATCCCAATTATCTCATTCAGATACTTCTTAAAGGTTGTCAAGGTTTCTGCTTTAACTACATTTCTCGGTAGCTTGTTCCAGATTCCCACAACTCTTTGCATAAACAAGTGTTTCCTGGCTTCAGTCTTAAATGCACTTCCCTTTAATTTCCAAAATAAGCAAAAGAATAAGCAAAATATTTACACTCAATGACCTCCTGCCCCTCTGTGAGTCTTACTTCCCAAAATCTGACTTCTAAGTGTCATCACAACCGTTCAGCCCCTATGCTTGCCAAATGAATTACACACTCTTGTATCTTCGAAAAGTATATATAGATATACACATAATGCAATGGTGCTCACATGTTGTGTCAACCAGGTATGAGTAACCCATAGTAAGAGCTGGCATTCTTTCATGCAACTGAGCAACTTCAAAGCCAGTGGCAGGTGTGCTTATAAAAATGGCAAGCCTGAAAAGTCAAAAACAAAATTCCATCTGGTGCAGCAATGGCCAGTAGTCATTTTAAGAATAGCCACCCAACTAAAAGAGCAATATAAAGGACAAAAAACAATCCACTGGCACAGCATTGGTGTTAGAAGCAGGACGAGGACAGGACCTACTTTCTGATTTAGCAATGTGCAGAGTACTACGGTCACTGTAATGGACTAATTGTCAGAGAGATCTGGAGTCTGGAGTATCGTATGCAGTATCAGTCCAGGGGGGAAGATAGCTGGTGGAGCTGCAGAGGTAGTAGTCACTCAGCTATCTTCCATCATTCCTTATTCCTAGTACTGCCAGGAAAGGTTGCCAACACTGATAACCCTGAACTGATTTAAGTGGGATTAAGAGTTTCAGATAGATAGATAGATAGATAGATACATGTTATGTTGTAATGGCTTCCATCCTATATTTTGCAGACAATATCTCTGCTTACTCCCTTAGATCTCAAGTTATATACATTTACAAGGTAGAAGCATTCATTTCTTTTGAAACCAACACATGTCCAGTTCACCTTGTTGAACAACTCTCTGTATCTTTGTTGTAAATTTATAATACCAGCTCATTATACTGTATGAGGAGCGTTTCTGTGCATAAATTGTATGTACTGCAAGTTAATTGTTTTCTCATGCAGAAAGGCCACCTTTGTCACCCTGCAATATCGTCACAACAGGTGTTGTCCACATGGTAATTATAGTGTTTAAATGAATGTCGTGCTATAATCTTCATTTTAATGGGGGAGGGGTGTTGAAGAAGTAGACAGTGGCAGTTGATTAAAATAACACTGATAATAAATTGGGCTGAAACCAGGAAGATGGCAATTCCTAGACTTGTTATTATTCAGTCATATCAATCATTCACTGCAAGTCATTTAGTTTATTACTTGCCTGCATTTATGTAAAGTAGTGTTCCACATGATAAGTATGATGCTTCACTATTGCTACATGGTGTCTACCAGCAGATTTTCTAAGGTTAATTTGATTTTTGTTTTGATTCTCAGTGGCTTTCTTGCTTATATATCACTTTAACTAATTGAAGTACTGCCAATCGTAGCGCTGCTGCCTCGCAGTTAGGAGACCCGGGTTCACTTCCCGGGTCCTCCCTGCGTGGAGTTTGCATGTTCTCCCCGTGTCTGCGTGGGTTTCCTCCTAGCGCTCCGGTTTCCTCCCACAGTCCAAAGACATGCAGGTTAGGTGGATTGGAAATTCTAAATTGGCCCTAGTGTGTGCTTGGTGTGTTTGTGTGTGTCCTGTGGTGGGTTGGCACCCTGCCCAGGATTGGTTCCTGCCTTGTGCCCTGTGTTGACTGGGATTGCCTCCAGCAGACCCCCGTGACCCTGTGTTCGGATTCAGCGGGTTGGAAAATGGATGGATGGAAGTACTGCCAAAGAAAAGATATGTATGGGCAGTGCAATGATTATCTTTGAGAGTGGAGGGAGACAGTGAGATAAAAAAATTTGGGGTGTGTACGATGGATTGGTGGTTGAGATATATACAAGACAGAATATGCAGTGGACAGGGTGCCAGTCCATTTCAGTGTACACTCCCTAACACAGATGGAAACTTGCACCCTCACAAAGCCAACTTGGAAGCTCCATTTTACCTAACAACTTTGGGGGTGACCATGTTGGGGATTCAAGCTCAGGATCCATGAGGCAGCAGCATTGCCCACTCTGCTGCCATAATGTCTGAAAACGTCATAGATGTATAGAATTATTTTTAGAACATTTATTAAAGATACAGATCATCCATAAACAAAGTTCACTTGAAGTTTTATAATTTTTAATCCAATTTTTATTGTAATACAAAAGCCAAAATTTAAAGAAAAGCAAGATATTCATACAAGAATTAAGATATGAATTCATTATTTGTGCTCAACCTCCACCCCCACTACTCTTAACCACAATCCAACCCAGCTCTGCCACGTTACAAAAATAACTATAGCAACACAGAGAAAAAAGGTGACGTCCAGATCTGCAAGTGAGGGAGAAGCTCAGTATTGATCCCATTAAGGAGAATGTTTAATCATTGTTATGAGAATTCTTTTAATAAATTTTAAGAAGAGGAAATGTACTTTGAGATTTTTTACTGCTTAAACTCACACATGGGCTTCCATTTACGAGGAGGAAACACTGCAGACCCACTCGAAGTGCATGTCCAGAATGCAACAGATAGGTTTCAATTAAAGAAGAGTAAACTGACGGGGGGGGGGGGGGGGGGGGGGGGGGGGGGGGGGGGG
>JANRMT010062834.1:24857433-24890364 GCA_026402145.1 Polypterus bichir lapradei | reverse complement strand
TACCACAGTCACTGTTAATGTCTTAGAGCAGCAGTGAAGGGAGAGTGTCAAAACTGAGATCCAGAAGGGGAATAATGTTTGCAGTGTCAGCAAACAGATCATCACACAGAAGTGCCGTTTAACACTTCTGCAGCACTCAACATCCATATATAGAGATTACAGTCCATAAAACACAATGGTGCATCCCTGAAACCATAAGGTAGAATTTGATGTCCACATGAGAAACTGTTTCAAGTCCATACTGTCTACTGCAAAGGGCATGTTCCCTGTAAACAGGGCAGGGTGCCTGTCTCAGGGTTGTTGAGATGCCATGAGTCACCATACAGTACTGCAATATCTCATCCCAGAAATGACTCTAATGTCTGTACCTGGCAACCGCTTAGCAGTACATCCTGAGCTTAGAGGTAGGAGGCATGAGAACAATATTTCTGAATCTGAGCAGAACATACTGCTCTGCTAGTCATGCAATACAATGCTATATGTCTGGATATTACAGGTTCTCCTACATCCCAAAGATAAATACAGTACATTAAAAAGTATTTAAACCTTTTTGGTAGATTATATATTTTATTGCTGTAGGACAGACTGACATTATCCATTTTACCAGGTTCTGGTCTAGCAAACTGTTGCCAGACACTCTTATCACCAGCTAAAAGTCTCAGTTTGCCTGACTAGGCCTCCCTTTGAAATGCAGCAGCTGCAGCCTTATCTGATTAGATGATCAATTCCAGACCATGTAACAGCCAGGGACATCTCTCCCTAAGGTGCAAAATGAATTCAAGGTCTGGACAAAAAACCATAAATCCGGAATGAGTAGCACTGATGGACAGAACTTTACACCAGTGGTTAGCCAAGAGGATGGGCTGAAGTGCATCCAAGAAGCCAATGAGACAACCTTTATTCCTCCCTATAAAAACCCCTGTAACACCTCACTAATTGCTCTTCTCTCACTATGCTAGAGCTTGACCTGGCCATAATTTGGTGGCTCATAGCCAGAATCCATAGCTGATAGGATGTGGCTGCAACTGACGTCAAAGCAATCCCTTTACTCCAGAGGGCATCTGTGCTGGGCTGAAAAAGTGGAATATTCATCTGTGTTGGAGTTTGGACAAGGTTGCCATTATTCCATCCTTGCTGAGAGATTGTACAAAAACCATGTGTTTGCCTTGCTAATAACGGTCACTGACTGATCACTAGTTAACTTTGCAGGTATAACCTTGCTAGCCTTAGATGACACTTTGTGTAAAACCCTTGAAAAGAAGACTGCAGCACTGACCACAACTAGTAGGTATAACCAAAGGCAAAGAAGGAGATTTCCTGAACAAAGCAAAGAAAGCAAACTGAAAAACCCTTTCACATGTCTGGAGAAAGCCGACCAAGAAAGGAACCAAGCACAAGTATACTATGAATCTGAGAACTTTTAACTACAATTTAATAACAAAGCCAGCTAATGTACTGTTGTATTGATGTTAACTGTAACTAAAGATAATAATCTTGTAAAGGATAGGTTCTGGCTATTATAGGTTTCTCACCCTAAATCCAAAAGGAAAGGGCACTGCAGCACCTCAATAGAAACTTCATAACCAGCTGGAGAACTTATCCATCTTATCTTCATGAATTTCTAGAAAGTTGATTCTGTTCATCTGGACATAGTCATTCTGTCCAGATGAACAGAATCAACTTTCTAGAATTTCCTTACCTGGATTATTGAGCATGCATTGAGACACCTTCATGAACTGAAAATTCAGGATTCCAAAGTTGTGTGCCTTTTCCTATAACAGAGATAGAAATTTATAAATTATGTGCCTTTTTGTACAGGAGAGAAGACGTTAAACTATCCACCCATCCATTATCCAACCCGCTATATCCTAACTACAGGGTCACGGGGGTCTGCTGGAGCCAATCCCAGCCAACACAGGGTGCAAGGAAGGAAACAAACTCTGGGCAGGGAGCCAGCCCACCGCAGGGCACGCACACACACACACACACACCCACTAGGGACAATTTAGGATCACCAATGTATCTAACCTGCATGTCTTTGGACTGTGGGAGGAAACCGGAATACCCGGAGGTAACCCACGCAGACACGAGGAGAACATGCAAACTCCACACAGGACTGTGGGAGGAAACCGGAATACCCGGAGGTAACCACGCAGACACGGGGAGAACATGCAAACTCCACGCAGGGAGGACCCGGGAAGCAAACCCTGATCTCCTAACTGTGAGGCAGCAGCGCTACCCACTGCACCACCGTTCCACCAAAGTTAAACTAAGTGTTTGTTATTTTATGTTTTGTGTTATTTGTGTCCTTTGTCTATATATATATATATATATATATATATATATATATATATATATATTGTATATATCTACTGTTGTCTTTATGTTATAAATGAATTGAATTATTCTGCTTATTTCAACTAGCATGTCTGGGTTATTTGTGAAAGCAAGTCTTGGGTCACAGTTTGAATCACAACAGAAAAAGTGAAAGTGTTAATGTAGACTTTTCCCAGTTTATGAACCTTGTTCAGAAATTGTACAAATCTGCTCATATTTCTCCCATCTCGGCTAAAATGTGAAACAGAGATCCTACACCCCATTACCTGCATTCACTTTCTGTCCCAGGGTAAGTGTCTTATTGATTATTAATCATCAAAAATCCTACATTGCTGTTCAACATTAAGTCACAGTAGATTTCATTTCGCTTTTTTGACACTTATCAACAGAAAAGGACGGTTTAAAGCCAAAGTGAAGACATATCTCTGCAAAATATTAATCACAAATATAAAAAGCAAAATAATTGATAATGTAAGTATTCACCCACTTTAATATGACACAGCTAAATCATGATTTGTGCAGACAATTGGTTTTAAAAGTCACAGAATTAGTTAAATTGTAAGGCCCAACTTGTGGTGAGTCAGTATGGTGGCATAACCAACACAATGAAGACAAAAAGAATACTCCAAGTAACTTTGTGAAAAAGTGATTGAAAAGCACAAGTCATCAACGGATACATAACTATAGCCAAGTCACTGAAAAACCTATGAATTCCATTTAAATCAATCATTAAGAAATGGAAATAGTATGACACAGCTGTAGCAGGCTGTCTACAAAAACTGAGTGAACTGACTAGTAAAGGAGATCACCAGGAGACCTATGATAACTCTGAAGGCATTATTAGCTAGAGGTTGAAATTGCATAAAACAAATGTTGCCTGGGTGCTTATCCGGTTGCAGCTTTATGGCAGAGTAGGAAAGAGACAGCTATTGTTAAAAACACACATAACATCCAAGCTAGAATTTGCCAGAAGGCACAACAGAGACTCTGAATAAAGCTGGAAGAAGGTTCTATTGTCTTATGAGACTAAAATTGAGCTTTTTGTCCGTCAGACTAAACACTATGGTTGGCATAAGCTTTACACTGTCCATTATTAAAAACACGCAACCTTACAGTGAAGCAAGAAGGTGGCAGCTTCAGGCAGTGGGGATGCTTCATTACAGCAGGCCCTAAACCTGACTGCAAGAAACCTGCACTTTTAGAGAAGATATTGTTTCCAGTATGACAGCAACCCCAAGCATAAAGCCAAATCTACATAGGGATGATGGCTTAAAAAGAAAAAGGTTAAAGTCTTGGAGTGGCTGAGTCTGAGTCCAGAACTCTATCCAATTAAAAATTATGGCTAGACTTGAAATAGGATGTTTGCTCACAGTCCCCATGTGCCCTGACAGAGCTTGAGCCACTTACCAAAGAAGAAGGGGAAACATTGCATTGTCCAGATGTGCCCTGTGCACGAAGACTCAAGACTGTCATGTAATAAATACTGACTTGAAGGGGTAAATCATTTGTGTTTTATATTTGTAAATCATTTAGACAATTTTTCAGAGATCTGTTTCACTATGACATTGAAGACTCTTTAGATTTATCAAGGTCAACAAAATAATCAAATACATAATGAATCAATGTTATATAATAAAAAAATGTGAAAACTTCTCCTGGGGTACTTTTTACAGGCATTTTACAGAGACTGGAAACTCTAAACTGAGTCAGTCTGAATATGCCCTGTGATGGATAGATGTTAGTGTCCACCACATTAAGTTTAATTCAATCACCTTCTGCATTTATTACATCTGTAATTTATTAAAGGACTGTTCTTTCTTTTATTTCACTTTATATAATTTCTTATATTAGGAATTTGTTAGTTTTCATATACCCATTGGGGTCAGAGTGCAGGGTCAGCCATTGTACAGTGCCCCTGGAGCAATGGTTAAAGGTTTTGCTCAAGGGCCCAGCAGAGTAGGATCCCTTTTGGCAGTAACATGGATTCAAACTGGCAACCTTCCAGATACCAGCTGTGGACTATGGCCGGACATTCATCCCGGCTAATACCCCCAGGCCGCCAGAGGGAGACATCCCTGCGACATGGAGATGCCCCAAATTCCAGCAGGGCATCATGGACATTGGAGTTTTCCCGTACAGCCCTGCTGGATAACGTCAGGGCCACCATGGGACGCTGCAGGGAGGCTTGGAGATTTCTATTTTACCTCTAACCTGGAAGTACGTCTTAGTCACAGTGACAGAAGAAATGACGTACTTCCGGGATGAAAAGAAGAGTTTTGATCTGACCTGGAAGTGATAGGAAGTCACACGGACTGAGGGTTCAGAAGCACTTCCGGGTCAAGGACTATATAAAGGACTGTGGGAGATCCCAGGGTTGAGCCGAGTCGGGAGGAAGGGTGGCAACGTGTCTGGAAGAGGAGGATTGTTTATTATTGTATTGTGTAGATTTATGAATATAGTGGAGTGGAGGGTGCTTTGTGCACATTATTGTCTGAATAAATTCAATATTTGGACTTTTACCTGGTGTCTGGCGTCTAATCTGAGGGTTCAAAGGGACGACAGCGCCTCCTATATGTCACAGAGCATAGATCCTTATCCTCAGGGCCACCACTCCATCCTGTACGAACAGTGAACATATCTCTGTTATTTTCCTTGGGATTCCTAGTGCACTGCAATTGTTAAGTGAAGTAACTAATTTTGTTTTGATTTTTGTTAAGGCTCTGACTAGACCATTGACGGTTATTCATGTTGTTGCTCTTTAGCTATTCCAGAGCAGTTTTAGCTGTGACATTTTGCTATTTATCTCTCTTACAATGAACAACAGATTTTCTCTATGACTGCTACTGTACTTTACAGCATACATTTTCCTCCAATTTCTCTTAGCCAAGTCAATGACAAACACACCATGACACCTCACTATCTTTCACAGTATCAATAATGTTCTTAGAGTGATATGCTGTTGAGGATTAGTAGAAATGTCATAATCTGCATACAGGACAAAATATCCACTAAGCTATTGGTAATCTTTTTGAGCAGTCTTAAATTTTCCTGGCTATGGATCTGAAAAGGATGACCTGTTCACTAATAATGCAAACTGTGATCTAAGGCATATTCAAGGCTTTTTATGATTTTGTGCTTTTCGCAATTTTGTACTGGAGTCCTTATGAATGTTCCTGCACTAATACACTATTTTTTATACTATTTGCAAACAAATACAGTTAGTTAAAAGCCTGCTATGAGATTTGGAAAATGATTGGTGTTGTGTGAGCTAATTTAGTGTTTCTAATGAAAGTAACTAACACTTACTTAACCAAACTTACTTTTAATCAATTTTTCTTAAAGATATTGACATATTATTCAGCTGGCAGTTGTGGTTAGATGTATGTTAGATTCTTCAAAAAATATTGTTTAGTACAGTGTTTATTAATTTTTCTACTTTTGGGACCTACTTTTTCTCTTGTAAATGTCTTCATGACCCATCTTTCACCCTTGGTGAATCAAGCACAAAAGTCACAAAAGAGGGAAGGGCCCCTCCTTGGTTAACTGAGTGTGATTCTTAGAGCCTAGTCCACTATCATTATATACAACTGCACTACTGTTTTAGAACACAGTAACTCCAACTTTTCAGTTGATAAAATGTTAAGTAGAGTCAAATTGAGTTTATACATTGTATAGGTTAATTCAGATGAAAGGGCAACTGGCAGGAAGAGATTGTGGTCAATTTGGTTGGTGAAATGGACTATTAAAACAAACATACAAAATACAAAACCACTGAAGATTAGTTGAGAAAATATAGAGGACCACAAAACACAGATTTAGGAAGAATGTTGAGGGCAAGGCAGCTCAAGACAGGAAACTTCAGAAAGGCCTTATGTTAAAAAAGCACAGTTATAAAAAGAACAATAGAGAAAAATACAATGGACAAAATAACCTTTTCCAATGACTTCAATCTATTTTCTATTCATCTTGATGACAAAATCAGAATTCTGCCAGGGCTCAACTCAATAGAGCAGACAGAAAAAAAAGGATGGTGATAAAACAGTTTGTACAAAACCTGTTCTCTCTTGACAGCTAAACATGTGAACGACCTTATTGAGCTTGAACACTGACATCAAGACATGCTCCAGGTGTCGAAAGCACAGCTAGAAGCTCCTAGATGGACAGTGACAATAGGCTGCCACCCAGAAGAATACTTCTACTCACTATGATGGTGGCCTCGGTTGGTAATGGAAGAATGAACAGACCAAAAATTCTGTTTCCACCTGAGTACTGGAACAAAAATGGTGTTTCACCAGTTGAGAACCAGGGCATACTGTACTCTTTGATCAACAGGGTGTAGAATTGATTGAGTGCAAATTAAGTCTGAACAGACAGTACAATATATTTTTTATTATTCATTTTTTGTTAAATTACTGGTATAAAAAGGTCTAAATAAACATGGTCTCTTATAAGGCTCTTTTTATCTATGGAAGCAATACTCATTGGATATTAACACAGCTACCAATTCTATAATAGTCCAGTACTTGAAAGCACATGTGTGCATGGAGACAAGAATACTTATAAGATAGTCATAATTAGTCTTACCTATACTTGGGATGATTCGGCAAATCATTGATACAGTATTTCCTAATCCTTTTCATGCAGAGATCATTGGCTGCAAATGGCTAGAAGTAGAAAACAGTTTGAAAACTGAAGACTTTTATACAGCCTTTATTTTATGCCTAAAAAGGTTTGCTGCAATAAAAGCACTTAGACAGTACATGGTGTTTGCTAAGCAGGAGTGGCCACACAGTACAAACCACAAACATGCAACAACAATACTTCTGTGAACCCTATCGGTCTTCTGTGTACATCTTTGCTCACATTAGCAGATAGAAAAACCCCTTCTTCTGATGTAGGCAAGGAATTGGAGGAGCTGAAGGTATTCTCTTTTGGGACCTTGCTGTTCTCATCTGATTAAGTAAACTGATTTACAGCTTGGTTTTGATGAAAGATAGGCTTGCTTTATTGATTTTGCCCCCTCCACTTATTGACTTTTCATCTTTCATCTTCTAACCCTTCGTTTTTTGCCCTAGTTGCTGTTATTCTTAAACCTCTTGACTATACAGATATAGGTATGAATTAAGCATCTATTTGCATACATCTCTATAATGATAAACTACAAATTTTAAAATAATGCCCCTGTGATATGTCATGCTGACACATAGTATTTAGAATTTATAGCATTTTAAGACAAAGTTAAACTGTTTTGGCCCCAAAGTGGAATGCATTAACTGATGGCCTCAATCCAGGAATAAAAGGCAGGTTCAAGCTTTTCTAGGTGTAGCTAGATACTTTCAGATGTTTGTACCCAAAGATTTTTAACAAGTTGCAACCATTATTAAATTAGAATGAAAAATGTTCCTAATAAAGTGGTATGGAACTCTCAAATCAATCCTGAATTCCAGATCTTAAAAAGGCTGAACCTCTGCACCGATTTTGGCTACTTGTAACTTTTGAAAATCTTTTACCCTACAGACAAATACTTCTGAAATAGGACTAGAAGTAGTACTGAGGTTACAAATTAAGATAAGTGATTGGTAATGTACATAAAGACATTTCTTGACCACGAGAGGTGGTATGTTGCTGAAATGCTATCTTATGAAAGGCAATACACTTTAGTTAGTAAGCGCACTCCAATACAGTGGATAGTGTGGCACAAAGATTACTAACCTAGCATAACTAGGTGTCTCCTGAACTGCCAGCCTTTCTGTTTTAAGGTGGTCCAAAAAACTAGAAAGCTCTATGGTATTGTCTCTATGGTGCTGTCTCTCAGGTATTTAGCCTCACAGTGGATCATGCTCTGTCCCATAAAACAAAGCAATGGTGGGTACTACATTGGGTGTGTGATTATTTATATGAGATACAGGAATTAATTTAAAGAAGACACGGACACTGTGGAATGATTGATGCAGAGAAGCCTTGACCCTAGGAAATTGGTAGGCATCCGGTCATTCTAAGCTTCAAAATTGCGAACTGACTTTTAAAGTTAAAAATGTAATAGAAAGTGTTAAATATCTCAAAATATGTCTCACAAGAGGGAGTACCATGAAATTCCGGTTTAAACAGAGACTATTCCCACCAGAATCTGTATAAAAGAGGACCTAACAACAAAACCTACAAAGATAACAAAATAAATCTCAAAAAAGAAGGCAAAAGGGTATTGGCTAAAAGGCAATTCTTCATCAAACAAGTCTCAACACAAAAACAAAAATCATAATTCTTAAAACAGTAGCAGAAGTCACAAAAAACATTAAATACAGAGAAGAAAATGATCAAAATGAGAAGTCACCAAACGCATCCACAATTAATGGCAAAGGACAACATTTACATTAAGGCTGGCAAGAATCCCTCAATGATGATGAACAGGTGGCCCGCACGTCTTGGGCTTACTACCCACAAAATAAAAGAAACTTCAGAGAACATATTCATACACACAAACTCTGCATAAAAATTGAACAGAATAAAATTAACAGATTTATACTAATAAAAGGCAAAGCCCTAACTGACTGACTCACTCACTCACTCACTCATCACTAATTCTCCAACTTACCATGTAGGCAGAAGGCTGAAATTTGGCAGGCTCATTCCTTACAGGTTACTTACAAAAGTTAAGCTGGTTTCATTTCGAAATTCTACGCGTAACGGTCATAACAGTCGACAATGTCCGCCATGTTAAACTTTCTTATTTATGGCCCCATCTTCACGAAATTTGGTAGGCGGCTTCCCTGCGCTAACCGAAACCGATGTATGTACTTATTTCGGTGGTATGACGCCACTGTCGGCTGCCATATTGAACTTTCCAATGGTCTTTGTTACCTATGGGCCCATCTTCAAGAAATTTGTATGCGGGTTCCCAACACTAACTGAATCCTACTTAAGTATATATATATGTCCATAGCCTGCAGCTCGGTCGCCGTGTGAGGCGGCATTGGGTCCCCCATCCCCATGCCTCCCACGCTGTTGGCTGCCTGCCTATATAAGGGTGTCCGTCGCTCCGGTCTCTTCATTCCCTTCCTTGCTTCGCCACGGTATTCACGTCTCCCTGCTGATAACTGCAGCCTTTTTATTTAATCCACGGCTTCTCTGCTGTTTTATTGTTTGTTTATTACAATTATAGTTATTGTATAGGTGTTTTAGACTTAGTTTACATTGTTCAGGTACCCATTTCCTTTATCGTTGCAACCGTACCCCCATTAACATGTCTATCGAGGTGATCACCATCGATCAAAGAACTGTCACTTACCGAGTGGTTTCCATGCCCGGAGATGGCGCCTGCCTTTTCCATTCTCTGTGTTACATATTGCACGGCCATATCAGGCTCACTCTTGATATCTGGAGGAACATTGTGTCTTATGTATTGAATGACTGGGACAGGTTCAAGGTGTGGACTGATGACGGTACAGGAAAGAATTATACTACACAGGAGCACTATAAGAGTGAAATGCTTAAACCCTTCACCTATGGTTCTGCATGTGAGTTGATGGCTGCTGCTGAATTGTTCGGTTGTCGCTTTCAAGTGTACCGAAATGTTCAAATATTTTACACCTCTGGACAACCGCCAATGCCTCTTAAACATCTTAGATTCACAGGTGATAATTTGAGTAGTGGACACTTTGATGTTTATGAATGTTTAAACTCTCAAAAGCTGGATGCGAAGTTATCGATGAAACCGACAGATTTCTGACAGATGCCGAATGTCACTTCAACACAACAAGTCCTGCAAATACTAACGTAATTGAAACAAACCATGAAACTGGTGAACTGACCATGAACTGACAACGTGGCATACAAAGAGATCCTTAACAAATAATTATTGGTATATTTTCCCTCAGTTTAAAAAGGTTTACTTTTCTTCTTAATATAAATTTTAAGGCAGTACTTCGCCGCTGCAAAGCGTGGGTATTTTGCTAGTATTACATAATTAGACAATAAATGAACAGTACAATATTATGAAAAAATAATAGAAAACAAATAATAAATTATAGAATGCAAGGAAGACAAAAAGAAGCCCCTTTAGCTGGACCATAAAAGACAGGTGTGGTTATAGATACTGGAAGATTAATGTATTATATTGGTTTTTCCACATTCTGTTAACACCTTCTATCCAGCCTACTGTCTACCACTATATGAGGTTTAGGAACCATTAAATAATTGTGTCAGTCTGAACTTCTCTTAACCCTTAATGACTGAATACCTATCTATCAATCATTTCCAGTAGTGTGATAGTGCACTTACGTCTGTGATGTAAAGTAAGGAAGTAAAGAGGACGTTCTCACCAGGGGACTAAACCTTTCTAACATCCCTTTGCTTTTGTTTACAATGTATGAGGCAGGATCCTACATAATTACTGTATTAAACACCTATGTTAGATTCATTCTTGGCCTGGTGAAAGGTGCTTTTCTTAAAAAAAAAGAAAGAAAAAGAATGCAGCTAAGGAAATAGCATGACATCTACTCTCTGAGGACAGCTAAGAACTTCAGGGTCCATGTAAGTTGTAAGCAAAAAAGAAAGAAGTCAAATTACAAGGAACAACTGGGCACAATCTTAACAGCTGCTTTAAGATCCTGCACTATAGCTGGAAGTAATATATATCATTCTGCAATTCAAAACAGAGTTTTCCTCCAAAGAAAAATATGTCACTAATAAATTCAGCACTTTTTCAGCCAGTAGACAAACTATAAAGCCCTCAAAGTAAGGACTGGCTAACTATGGAAGAATTCATTTTAAAGCATATCTTACATTTGCTTAACTGTTAGTTTTCATCATAGCTTATGTATTAATAAAGTGTGCTATATTTTTAATGTGTGTTCTAGTCAAAGTATTCCAAATACCATAGCTGCTTTAGCGTTGTTACTCTCACTGTACCTTCTTTTTCTTCTTTCAGCTGCTCCCATTAGAGGTTGCCACAGCGGATCATCTTTTTCCATATTACTCTAACTGCACCACACGGAGTATTAATATCACTGCATCTGAGTGTGGAATCACAAATTTACAGCAGCTGATCGGAAATAGAATTATCGTTATACAGCATCAAGTACACGCTGCCTCAGCCATGCTGCCTATTTGAAGTGCTCTAAAATGGCAAATGTTTCAGAGCCTTTCCTGTACGGACCTTACGGTTCAGAAACAGTTTCATCCCAAGAACTATAAACACAATCAATCAGTCCATCAAGTGCTCCTTGTAGAACTGTTTGTACTTGTTAGTACAATCACATCACTGTAAACTTGAGATACAGTTATAATATTGCACAACCTGCACCACTTTATAAAACGCGTATTTACATATGATGACGATATCATTTTTAAGATGAAATGCAGCAAAATATGTTAATTATATTATACACATAAAACTTTAACTTCATTTATATAATCTATATTACCGGTATTAATAATTAAACATGTGAATTAAAAGTTTTGAAGAATCAGCGCTCTAAGCTTACAGATGGCTTAATGTCTATTAAAGAGCTTATTGTGTGGCGATTGGGTATTTGGAGAAAGAAAAGTAAGGACAGGAATTGGGGATTAGTACGTTTCAAAGAGACAGTACTGCTGCAATAAATTATTTCACTGAAGGTCGCGCAAGGCGCAGCAAGCATCTTGCGTAAGGCATGAAAAATCACTGCGCCACCATGTTCCCATGTTTAATAACATGCTTTAACTCCTATCATCATGAAAATGATATCAAGTATACATCTCAGTATTTTAATTATTCAGAGAGATGTAATATCACGAATGTAATGGATTCTGTGTCCTGTCGGAGGAAGAGAAAGCCCATTTAAGAAGCACGTAGTGATTCACACACATAGAGCACATAGAAGATCAAATACAAAACAAAGCATTTAACGTGCTACTTTAGTTACGATGGGATTTGAGAAACCAGTAAATTAAACGATTTTAAGATTAAGTTTATGATGTTCTACTTTAATGACAAAATAAACTATGTGATTAAAGTGAAAATTTCGAGATTAAAGTTGACATTTCGTGCTTTTTTCCCAGTATGTGCCTATTTTTTTTCTCTGTACCCTAATAAGCTTTCATATGACGCTCAGATGGTGGGCTAAGACTCACCTTTTCATGGCAACTTTGATATCTGACAACTTCTTTTTATTTCGGACACTGTACGACTTTGTCAACTTGAGCTTTCAAGTTTCTCTGACACTCTGTGTCACTCAATCAACTTCCTTTTGTTGATTATACCACTGTTTAAACCAACAGATAATACGTTTTTCCTTGCCTCCACTTGGTATTCGCTGAAATTCTTCTATTTCCCCCTGTGCTTTTGCCATTGCCTTTTCACAAAACGCTGAGCTTAAAGGCTATTTATATTGATTTGCATATTCAAAGAGGCGAAATTCTGGGAGGAGACGGGGCGGGACAGCAGGCGTGTGTAGGTGCGTTATTTTTCACGCTGACCGGGATTTATGTACCAGAAGAACTTGGATGTTGGTGTTCACACAGATTTATGCATCTGGATTTTTTTGTGCGTACGCACATTTACGCTTTTGTCCGTATGCCATGTTATAGTGTGAATTCTACGCACAGAGGCCCCAGGTCATTATGTATTTCTTTTACTTTCTGAGTTCTGGTATCATCTAGAGAATTTCACTACATTTAAATATTAAATGCTTAATGTAACCATTCAAGTTGTATGTTCTGATGCAATTGCTAAGTTCCTAGATGTGGAACCCAAGTCCAGAAAAGGAACTCAATGCCCTAAACCCCATAATATCGGAAAAATATCACACAGGTCAGAAAAAAAATAAACAGAAATAGGTATGTAACAGAAGGATTAAGGGGTGTTTCTGGTGAAGGAAAAAGTAGCCAAAGTTTATAAATTTCAAAAGGGAGAGGGGAATTATAAATAAAAACCCTGGTTCAAAATATAAAACAAAATGTGTCTATTATTGAAAAAGTTTCTTACTAAAAACAATAACAGAGTACAAGAGTCAGGTGGAAATCTTTGTTTCTTGGTGCTGAAAAAATTGCCTGAAACTTAATGTCAGCAAAATTGACTTTCACCACACCAAAGAGGTTCAAGACACAGTCACTGTTTAGGGAGTGAATGTAGAGGTTGTGCATTGCAACAAGTACTTGGGTGTCCACACTAATGACAGACTGGACTGGTCTTTCTGGTGATGCATGTTAGGGGTCCATAGGAATACATGATCATGTGGCACTAGGGTGTTTAATGGGAAGATTGGGCTAATCCTGAATTTACGTTTCCAGTTATTTTTATTGACTCTCTGTGGGTTGTAACTAGGGAGCCACACCTATGGGAGTATGAAGGAGCCTGGGTAGGGTAAAAAAAGGAAAAACAAAAAGAATCAAGGAGATAAGGAAGAATAAAGACAATAGAGAATAGAATTGGTTGGAGAGACAGTACTGAAATAAGACAACAAAGAGGTGAGGGGAAACCCTGTGGTGAAGTAGCATGAGTGGTACTCCAGGGGTGGACCAGATCACTCCTGTTGCATAATGGAGTGATAGGGATCCCATGGATGCCAAGGAATGGTGAACAGGATGGGAGTTGATTGTTGGGCTCCTATGAATCCGTTAGATTTCACAGCATGATGAAAGTGGAAGCCATGCTCAGTGTGTCCCAGGTAGATCCTGAGAGTTGGTGTCTGAGAGGGAAGTCGAGTGGACCATTTTTGCCAGTGTCTTGTCCTCATTCAGTATATCTGAGATGGGTGAGTGGGGAGAGATGAGAGCATGTGTGAGAGAGTACTAGACAGAGTTATAAAGGAAATTGTGACTTTTGATTTTAAGACATACTTTATTGGAGATATTTATTGCTGATTTTAACTTCCTCACTGAACAAGATTTTGATTGTGGATTACTTATTTATTGGGAAGAAGCACTGCACTTTATCTGATATGGACTCAGATTTGTAAAAGGAAAGCATTACATACTTATGCCACCTTCTCTTGTTGTGACGTGTCCTCATTGAGCAGTACATCTAGGTTTCATAACTATTGATGGCCTGGGTTCAAGGAGGAGTATGCCAGCTGTTGTTAACCCAGGCAGCGCAGTCTTAAAACACAGAGGAATTATTTAAGAAACAGTAGAGCAAACTCCTTTTGCTTAGGAAATTGTGCTTGTTCAATATGCATAGTGTCATCCTTTACTTATTCTACAACTCTGTGATATTCACTGTGATTTTCTATGTTGTGGTGTGCGAGACTGGAAACATCACTTCAGCAAACGTCCACAATCTATGCAACACATTTTCGACCCCCTGGAAGTAATAACAAAGAAGAGAATGGAAACAAAATTGAGTGCCATTATGAACAATGCTGCACATTCTCTCACTGACACACTAAAACTGAGGACTCTCAGCCAACGAATTACTCCACACAAGTGTGTGAAGAAACCCTACTGGGGCTCCTTTATACTAAGCGCACTACACCTGTATAATACCTCACTGTGACTTTGACTGCCAAGTTAGAAGTTTTCTTTCTTTTTAGTCATTGTGGTGTGTATTTAAGGGGGGTTTGTTGTTTTTCATAATTTAATAGTATAATTTCTTGAACTTCTGTAAACACACCAAATATCTATCTATTTATCTATCTATCTATCTATCTATCTATCTATCATGACCAAGCTCTAAAGATTAACAAAACTTAGTCTATAAATCAGTAATAAAATTCCAAAAACAAAATAAAGTCTTTGAATCACAGAATCAGAAGAAAATGAATTTGCAATGATAATATTAATTTTGTTTGTTGCAGGTGGATTCCATCCCAACACTCTTTTCTCACACCATAAATGTGTGTATTATAGGTTAACTGTTGTTTCTAAATTGGGAAAGTTGCAGCAAGCCCTGCAATGGAAAGGCATTCCATTCAGTTTGATTCCTGCCCTCAACTCGACCCACAGTTCTAGCTTCCTGTAATTCTATAATGTGATTCTATAGTGGACTAAGTAAGTTAGGAAAACAGATGCAGGAATAATAAAATACTACTGAGTATAGAGGGATGACAAAATGGCACATTGGTAACTGCTGCTGTTGCAAGACTGGACAAAACTGGATTTGATTCCATTCATATCCAACATCCTAGTGGAGCTGGCATGTTCACCTTCTATAGGTGTCACTTTTCTTCAATATCTTGTGTTCTTTTCATATCCCAAACTTATTAAAGATAATTGACAACTCTATATTATAAATAAAAAAAACTGAAGAGGCAGTTTTTGTACACCTGAAATCTGCAATATTTGTCAACAGAGTAACATAAAATAAGTACTGTAGGACATTTCAAAAAGATGCAAAAAGAAAAACGTTTTCAGTTGGGCTTCCACATAATTATTACTAACTAGTATTTAAATCATGTTGGGACTAACACATTATGAAAATATTTTAGTTTAGAGTTGCTTAGCAAAGCTGGATTGGTAATTCTTAGTATATCTACCTATTGTCACAGGTGGCTGGGGGTGGTACCTGGCCGGGACGCCCAGGAGGATTGGAGGAGAGCTTACGCCTCCCCCAGACCACGTGGGGGCGACCGCCCTGGTGGGTATGGGGACCACGGGTACAGAGCTTTGAAGCTCAGCCCTGTAGGGGCCTGTGGTCATCGCCAGGGGGCGCCCCAATGCCTTTGGAGCCCTGGACCTCAGCACTTCCGCCACACCCGGAAGTGCTGGGGGAAGATCAGGGACACCCGGAGTGCTTCCAGGTGCGCAGCCGGCACTTCCGCCACACTGGGGAGTGCTGGCGGAGGATTGTTGGGAGGCACCTGGATCACATCCGGGTGACTATAAAAGGGACTGCCTCCCTCCATTCGACGGCTAGAGTCGGGTGGAAGAGGATGGAGCTCGGAGGAGAGGAGTGGAGGCAGTCAGAGACAATGAGAAAAGGGTGAAAGGGCCTGGACTTTGGGGTGATTGGTGCTGTGGCACTGGGTTGTGTGTGTCATACTTGTATATATTCTTGTAAATAAACGTGTGTTGGGTGACAAACGATGTCTGCCTGTCAGTGTCCGGGCTGCATACCACACTATATATCTGACTTACTGTCTGCATGACAACTGATGTGTTTTAGAATATGTAACTTCCATTGTTGTAGGGTTCTGCACATGTTCAAATTATTTTCTTGTTATTTTTAAATTATTTTTTATTTATATTTTTATTATATTTTTTGATTTATGATTCTTAGTACAGGTGGTTAATTTGTTGTTATCGAGCTTTGTAAGACCACAAGATACCACAAAGCACCTTGCTGCGATGTCATCACTCGTGGGCTATTTAAGATGATTATTCCAGGCATCCAAGATTGGACAAAGACCAATTATAAAAAAACCAAAAAAAAAAAAACCATGCAATTCTTTGTAGTTATACAGGGAAAGGTTCAACATGTAGCTAGAACCTTTTAATAATCATTTATTCAGCTTCGAGTTTTGGTTTTGTGTTTTATGCTTTGATGATCAGTTATATGTTTTGCTGGTTCTTGACGCCATCTTTTGTATTGCACAAACAGTGCTTCATTTTCTGTATCTAAAACATATATTTTTTTAGTGGTTTGGTTATAAGCATTACCGGTACTCATAACAAGTATCATTAGTTAGTAACTGCTTCTCTTTCTATTTTTCTTTCTCAGGATCCTGCTGTGGCGCTATGTGCCGAACAGCAGTTGTCGAAGTTTTCCAGCAACCTTATGGAATATGTCATTGGATTAAAGGGCAACACTTCTACTGATTCAGGCAACACCAGGCTAATAGTTACTTGATTTGGATAATATAAATGTACAGTGTTCAGGAGCAGCATAGATTGACAAACCTTTGCATTTTTAACTACTAGAGATGTATTTTATTTAGGATTTGGCTTTCTGGAGCTTTTGTTTTCCTCTGCTTTGTTTCTAATTGGGCATACCTATTATTAAAAAAAATAAACATTTGACATCATCACTTGTAAGATAAACTGGTAATAGTTTTCACAACATTTCACATACTCTGCACATTTTATTTAATATGCCATTAAAAGTTGTTTCAACCTTCTTCATTTTGTCTTCTCTTGAAAAATTTTAATTCAAAATATTTTTGGGTCTTCTATCAAAATATAACATTACTGTAGGTAAAGGGCACCTGAGTAAACAGATAACATACATTTGTAAAATATTTAATTTATCTACAGAATGGAGTTATCCTAAACTACTGACACCATGTGAAAAAATAATTATTTCAGAGTTATAGCAATCCAACTGAAGGAATAGAGTCAGCTGATAAAACACAGCAAGTTTTAATTACAGTCAAACTGGCTCAATATAAGCCCCACTTATTTTAGCCCTTATCATTGGAGTCAACAGGCATCTACAGTACATATATTCCACAAGGACATGATTCTACAATCAAAGGAAATTCCTGAAGAAACCAGAACAAAAGTTGGAATTTATCAGCCTGGAAAGGTATATGAATCCATTTTTAAAGATCCAGGAATCTACTAAAACACAGAGCAATAATCTCCACATAGAATAATCTTGGAACACTAGTAATCTTCCCAGGAATTGTTGGCCATCCAAAATTACTCCAATCATGCTTTGTAAAAATCATCCAGGAAGTAACAAAGAAACCTAAAAAACCCACAGAACTGCAGGCCTCTTTTACATCAGTTAACATTAATTTTTTATGACACCACAATATACACTGGGCAAAAATGAGCATTATTGGAAAGCAGCAGGTTGGAAACCACGTCTAACCAAGAAGAACATAATGCTCATCATTTATTTGTCAGAAAACATCTGGATGATCCCAAGTTTTAGGAAAAACATATTAGGACAGGCTTAAAGCAAGCACAGCATTCCACATTAAGAACATAACATGAGTAGTTTCAGCCAACAAGTTATTCAGCAGAAGTGTGTCAAGGAACACTGCTGAGGCTCCTTTATACCAACAGCAATACATCTGCATAATGCCTTACTTTAACTGTGACAACCAAGTCAGAACTTTTCTTCCTTTTGAATTTTTCTTGCTTTATATTTATTCAAGTATGTGTGAATATTTATTCATTTACTTACTTGTCTATTTATTTATTTATTTATTTGAAGACCTTCCATAAAGAGCCAAATTTCCCCCTGGGGACAAAAAAATTCTGTCTATCTATCTATAACTGCAGTCATATACAGTATGATGTTGGTAGTGTGATGCTGTGGGGATACTTTGCTCCCTCTGGAAAAGGATAATTTATTATAATTGAAGGACCCATAAATTCTGCTCTTTATCATAAAATCCTTAAAGAGAATGCCCAGTCATCCAAATATAAGCAAACGCATAGTTAGTCATGTAGCAACAAAATGATTGAAAACACAAAAGCAAGTCTATTTCATAAGGACTGGAAAGGAGAAAAATTAAAGTTTTAAAGTTCAGACCTAAACTTTGCAGAGATTCAATTGTAGGACCTGACACAAGAAGTACATGCTTAATATTGAGTTACAAGAATTGTTTTGGTCAAGCCATTTCATCTAAATATGGTGCTTTCAGGGTCTGTTTGTTGCTGGCTTATTGTTCCATCAATTTTTCAAACTCTGTAATCCAGAGCAGGGTCTATTGGGGACAAATAAAGGAAGCACTAAATCAGTAAATCAGGGACAATTCCTGAGAAGGACACCAGTCCTTTGTATTGTGAACATACATACAGGTATGGGGGGCAATTTAGCATCACTTATCCACCTAACCTGAATGTCTTTGGAATGGGAGGGAAAACTGGACAAACAAGAGGAAACATGTAATCTACACGCAGACAGAACCCAAGATTTGAACCCTTTTGTTGTGAGGCTCACAGCACCATTATGCCACCCTAGATAGATAGTACTTTATTTGCCCCCAGGAGGATGACTGGCTAAATATATTATGACAAACAACAAATACACACCAGAATGACTAATGAGAAAGAAAAACCCTGATTTGGAAAAAGATGAAAAGAGCTATCATAAGCACAGTGAGACATTATAAAAATGTATTGTCATTGATTTAAGGAGCCCCAGTAGCATTTCTTGACATACTTCTGCTGAATAATTTGTTGGTTGAAAGTATTCAGTGTTACTCTGTTAGATGTAAGAAAGAGGATGTGCAGCATTGTTCATAGCGACACTCAGCTTTGCCTTCATTCTCTCCTTTGTTATTATCTCCAGGGGTGGAGAGCAGGTCCCAGAATTGAGCCTCCCTTTTTAATTAGCTTCATAATTTGGGGGGCCTCTAATGAAATTATGTTACCAGCCTGACACAATACAATGCAGCAAATTGCACTAGCCATCAAAGAGTTGTAGAACATGTAAAGGAAGTCACTATGCACATTAAAAGAGTACAGTCTCCTAAGAAAAAAAGTATCTGCTCTGGCATTTTTTATATAGTTCCTGTTACTACTGTGTGGGAGTGTGTGTGTGCCCTGCAGTAGGCTAGCGCCCTGCCTGGGCTTTGTTCCTGCCTTGCTCCAGCACACTCCCATGACCCTATGTTAGGATCTATCGGGTTGGATAATGACTGACTGACTGTTACTACTCCAGTGCTGCCTGTCATTGATGTGGATCCTTAAGTGCTTGTAGCAGTGCACCACCTGTGGTGAATGTCAATGACCATGTCCATGGTTTTGCTGATGTTAAGTTGCAGGCAATTCTTTCCACATGATGATACAAAGTTTTCAACCTTACTTCTACACTCTGTTATATACCCTTTTTTAATGTACACTATTAGTACAGACCCATTAGAGAATGTCTATAGGTGAAATTAAAAACATGTCCTTTCTTCACTTGTGTGCCCTTTATCAAATATTAAATTTTGATTAAAGATTTGAAAACATTTACAGTCACAAATGGGCAGTAGCAGAAGAAACCATGAAAGGGTTTATCTTCTGTACGTTATTATTGTTTCAAATGCATCTCACTAGTATCTGTTTATGTTAATCATATTTATTTATATATGTAAAGGTAATTTGCATTATGTTAAAGTAAAGCATATTGAGCTATATTCATCCATGGAATGTGATAAACAAACAAACAAACAAATTAATTAATAGCACGTTTGAATTTACCCAACGAAGGACTGATAATCCTTTGAAAGTTGCTTCTTGGCTTACAGAAAATGCTGCTACCTGCCCTTTTTGGAATAAGTGGATTCAGAAAATGGAAGGATTGGTTAATAAAGCAGTTTAGCAAACGATCAGCCACTAAGGAGCTAAATTTTCATTCTGCATCGCACCCTCTGAGAGTGCAAAGCAAGAACAAAGAAACAAGATCAATCAACGCATATAAATGGCCAAAGTTAACATTTTTTCTACATAGGTTCCCACGATGACGCATTATAAAATAAAAAGAGAAATGAAACGGGATACCGTGAAGACTACTGACTTGCACGTTATATAGGGCACAAGTTCCAGGTGTGGCTCCCAGTAGCAGGAGAAGGAAACGTAGAGCCGAGCCGTTCACGAGTGAGACCCCGTGCGGCTCGATCTGTGCCCATACGCCAGAGGGCCTGCCCAACGTTACGGTGAATAAACTGCCGCTTTAAGCATCCATGCGGTTCATCTGGGCAGGAAGTTTTTAAACAACTGTAACTTCAAGCGGGGACGAGCTCACTGAGAGGAAGCGAGCGCGGTTGGGGGGGGGGGGGTGTTGGGGGCAGGATCTGGCAGGAAAGCGTCGTCCAGTAGCGGAAGGCTAAGGGGTTCACTTTTTAGCAGGAGTGAGGAAATCGTCAAGGAGGAATTAAATGGAGAACGACAGAGCTTTACGGACATTTATAAACGCTTCGGAATTGCAGAAGGAGCAAACGCGGATTCTCTGCCATCGGGACGACATATAATTACATGGGAGAGCGTCGAGGGACGATAGGAGACACACGTTACCCTGTCGCGGGTGTCTGAATGTGGAATTATCGCTGGAAAAGCACGGCTTACTTGTACCAGCAGTAAACTTCTGGAAGCTAAATAACGCCAATTCTTTCAATCTCGTACCTCGGTGGAGTTTTTTTTTTTTGTTTGTTTGTTGGATGATATGGACAAACCGACGGGACGAACAGTTTGAGTGCTCAGTCCAATTTACAGTACGTCGCGCTTGGGAGACACGCAAGCGCCCTACGAGCTTTCCAGACGCACATATGAGCAAGTTGGAGAAGTTGTGCGGGCGGGCGTCACAGAAGCCCAGTAGTTAATAAGCGAGCGGAGTGGTCATACGGACACAAAGGGGGCAGATAAGCTCTCCGGTGAACTTCAAAAAAAAAAAAAAAAAAAACACACAGAAAGGTGCGCCTGGACACCGCTTGTTCTGACATCTCCTGCTGTGACACTGAAGCGTTGACGTTTCTGCGCACGCAATGGTCCTATTGTCCTGGGAAAAGAGGCACGAGAACACTTAACTCGGAACAAAATAATTATACTAAATAACGCTTACCACGCTTGAAATACTGGAGCCGAGTGTGGTCTGAACAATTGCTGCGTTTATTTAAAGAAGAATGTCCGGCGCCACCATGTCTCCCTCGTGCGGAGCTTCTCCGACCTGGTACCACCGAGACTTGAGTCGCGCAGCGGCCGAGGAGCTTTTGGCGCGGGCCGGTCGGGACGGGAGTTTCCTGGTGCGGGACAGTGAGAGTGTGAATGGCGCGTACGCCCTCTGTGTCCTGTAAGTTTCCCGGTCTTTGCTGTTACATTTGGCAAGTTGATGTTATTGAGATGTTAAAGTAATCGAGTTCATAATTCTTCAGCATTATTGCCTTATATAAAGGTTTCTTTTCGGCCTACTGTATGTGGCGATGGTTACCTTTAAGTTGCTGTGCCATTTCAGGGCATGGTGGCGCAGTACATAGCGGGGCTTTTCCCAGTCCCAGGAGGTTGAATTTTTAAATTCTGGCTAATTAACATATTGACTGGAGGTTGTCAGTTTTCTTCCCATGCCCCAAAGATGCGGCCCCCAAATCCCGTTAACTTTCCCAGTTGTGAAATAATATGTAAATGTGTTTCCAGTTGCCCTGCCAAGAATAAACCATATCATATCAAAATACCCTCAAAAACAGGAATTAGCGGATTCATGAAATTGATGGAATGGTAGGGCAGGCTTTAATGCTGTTGCCTTAGTGTCAAACGCTGCGTCTTGGTACTGCCGGTGTAGCATCTGCATTTTTTTCCTAGTGTCCATGTTAGGCATGTGTGTTAGATAAATTGTTGATTCTAAATTATCACAAAGAATGACTGTACCCCACCGTAGGCTGGCAGCACCTTGTTCAAAGTATGGATAGGATAGACACAGACTCCCTGTGACTGCAAACTAGTTAAGCCAGTAGGTGAGGGCTCAGTTATTGGATGACTGGAATGAATGCTCAGTCCTCTTTTTAGTCTATTGGGAAGGGTAAAGATAGGATACAAATGTACATTGGGTTTGAATATGTTTTGTTATTATTTGGCTGCCATTTACAAAAATGGAAGCAACTGATCAGTCTTCACTGTAATCTGGATGGTGTGGTAATTTTAGGTCGAGTACTTTAACAGTGCCTGTAGTCCTCATTTTTCCAATGAGATCTTTTTAGGTGTGTCAACTGTTGTGTAATGTGTAATAACCAATTTGATTAAGACTTTAGTTCAAAATTAAGGTATAATCCTTTGCATAGAGCAATCATTTTGACACATTGTGTAAGAATGTTTTTAAAGTAAAGTAAAAATGCAGTAGTCAATGCAAAGGATAAGAAAGCCTTATATATTCAAGGAATAGTGGAGGATAAAACATTAATGTTACTATGCAGATAGAAAGAAACTGTTATTGGAAGCCTGTGCCAAATCTTTGGGTTTAAATGGTAAAAAGTGCAAAGGACTGCCTGATGAACTGAAACTGGGACAGTTTTCCCAAAGGACCTATAGGCCATGGGTGAAATAAATCATAGAGTCACTTTAAAGGAGAGACAAAAACACAGAAGCAATATTCACTTATAAAGCACATGTTCCATAGACACGTATAACTGAAGCTGAAGGGAGTTAACGGAATCATCTCCTTTTTTGTTTTTCCATGTAGGCAGTAAGTTATGCAGTAGCTAAAAAAAACAAATAAACCAGAACTATTATAGCCTTTCTCTTGCTATTTTTAGTTGCTAAAATAATATTACAGAATTGATGCCTCATTTGTCCTTTAGAAATATTTTTATGCATTCTGTTAGCAAAAAAATATCTTTTTGGAATTAAAATTCATTCTTTTCCAGTTGAGAATTGCTGTAACAACATGCAGTTAGGCTGACCAGACCTCCCTGTCCACAGTAACTGTAGCCATTATATGGAAATGTTTGAATAAATACATAAAAAAATGTACCTTTACCTTCACTAATTAACAGACATTCATAATCAGATGTTTCAGAGATGTGTTTTTTTTTTTTTTTTTAATTTGGCCCTGTGCTGCTGAGGTAGACTTCATGGCCCTGAAGTGTGGGACTGAGTAAAGCAGTAAATGTATGAATGCTTAATTTTGTGTCTGACATTATTCAAAGTAGGAACCAGCTCTAAATGAGAAACCAGTCCATAGCAAGGCACTTGCCCATATCAAGCCATTGTACATTTAGTTTAAAGGATAAGTTTGGTATTTTTCAAGTCAAAGTTATTGCTGGCGGCACAGTGGTAGTGCTGCTGCCTCGCAGTTAGGAGACCCGGGTTCGCTTCCTGGGTCCTCCCTATGTGGAGTTTGCATGTTCTCCCTGTGTCTGCGTGGGTTTCCTCCTGCAGTCCAAAGACATGCAGGTTAGGTGGATTGGCAATTCTAAATTGGCCCTAGTGTGTGCTTGGTGTGTGTGTGTGTGTGTGTGTCCTGCAGTGGGTTGGCACCCTGCCCGGGATTGGTTCCTGCCTTGTGCCCTGTGTTGGCTGGGATTGGGTCCAGCAGACCCCATGACCCTGTGTTCGGATTCAGCGGGTTGAAAAATGGATGGATGGATGGATGGATGGAAGTTATTGCTTCACAAACATGATTTATATGGATTTGCCACATAAAATTGTGTCCTAAAGTTAAGCAGTTTCTGTAAATAAAAAAAATATCTTGTCCACACTTTCGCTTTACAGTGGGAGGTTATGTAATACAGAATAAAAGCTTAAAAACTTGCCAAATACATTGATTTTCAAGCCAAGACCCATGTCAGGTATTAATCTGCACCTTCCAATTGCACACACATTGTAAAATAGTTTATACATGTAATTTTTGAAAAAAAAAAAAAAAAAAAAAAACCAAACACCAATATTATGAGATCCAGCCTTTTCAAAAGAACACCAGCTCAGCACTTAGTGTTCCCACCTTTGACATAATATAATATCCTTACACACTTCAGCTACTATTAGATGTTAATGTGTTTTAAGTTTGTTTCAAATATTGGAGTATTAGCCTGTCTCTTTGTTGTCTTTTTCAGATAAATGTTCTTTAACTTATAAGTCAATTTTTGTATGTACCATCATTTCTGTTCTTTTTAGTTTTTTTTTCTATTAGATTCCATCTTACTACAGAAGAAAAGAAAAAGTCCATTTCAGTATTCACAGACTAAGTATATTACAGTCCACACACTATCCAATAAATGTTTTTGTTACACTATTCTCTTACATCAGATATTCCATCAGCAGTCTTTTCCATCCATTTTTCTTTCATGTTCTCAGTTTGTACAATATTTTCTTTCTCTCTAAGGAGGTCTTTCAGATTTCCAACTTTTTCTTAATCTCCCCATTATGAGACAGGCAGAGCAAGTTGCAGGATTGAAATGACAGGTGGTTTAATTTTTTCTTAACTGCCTTCAAGTTAAATTCACACTAATATTTTCTTTTTTGTCTTGCTGGGTTAAAGCAAGATGAGAAAAGGTTTTTTAAAGAGATTTGAATTGGTTCACAGCGAAGTTTTTCTTTAAAAAGACACTTTTCTGGGTTGGTTTGCACATGCTCTGCAACTGAGAAGTTGTAGGTTTTGTTTGTACATGCCAAGAAAGAGGGTGGAGATTTGAAGACACCTTGAGAGATTTACCTATTTTCCGTGTAACTATGGTGGTAAACCTAAAGGTCACAAAACATTTTTTTATTCCTTTAAAAATAAGACAGTTTAGTGTATAGGTGATTTTTTGCTATATACATATAATAATTTATGCAAATAAATGGAAGGGTGGATAGGCTCTTGGCGAGAGTGGATCCAGTTGTCATTGTCCATGTTGGAATAAATGATATACATAAAGGAAGTCTTCTCTGAAGTTCTGCCTGTGCCTCGTGGCAGTCCAGGTAAGACTGAGGAGATTACAAGGCTTAACATGTTGCTCAAATCTTGGTACAGGGTAGAAGGGTATAGATTTATGGGGCGTTGGGACTCCTTTTGGAACAGATGGGACCTGCTCTGCCGTGATGATTTATATCTGAACTGGAGGGGCACTAATGTATTGGGGAGGCGTATGAGAAGGCTAGTCGAGGATTGTTTAAACTACGAAATTGGGGGTAGGGGGGCCGGAAGTCTAGGACAGGCCAGGATTAGAAGTATACGGGGAGGAACAAACAACAATGTAGAAATAAAAATGCGCAATAATGTAAATTTTAACCCAGCGTTTAAATGTAGAAGGTGTAACACATTAAAAATAACTTGCATTAATGCTAGAAGTATCAAAAATAAGGCAAGTGAGTTGGAGCTGTATGTAGCAGAGCATAATTCTGATATAGCAATAACAGAAACCTGGCTAAATAGTAAAGATGGGGATGAGTGTTACATAGAGGGATACACATTTTTATTGGAAGGATAGACAGAACAGAAAAGGCGGTGGACTTGCTGTTCATGTCAGACAGAATTTAAATGCAAGTCCTCTTCAGTTGGAGGATGAACCCCATCTTAGTGAGGACATGTTGCTTCGCCTGGAAAGCATTAGGAAAAGAGGCATTATTTTAGGAGTGTGTTCTAGACCACCCAATGCAGACAGTAATTTCAACGCACATCTTTTTAGTAATATTAAAAAGGCAAGTTTACAAAGGGATATTATAGTCATGGGGGACTTTAATTATCTGAATATTAACTGGGATAACCTTGGAAATGGAGGAGCACAGGAGCTTGAGTTTTTAGAAGTAATCGGTGACTGTTTTTTAACACAGTATGTTAAAGCACCAAAGTGTGGTGCGGGTGCAAACTCTAAAATTGTTAAACTTTGGTAGGGCAAATTTTGAGCAGATGCGGCAAAGACTAAGTAGGACAGACTTGGATAAGGTTTTAAGTGTGAAAAAGGTCGAGGAGCAGTGGAACAGGTTTAAAATGTTTTACATGTAATGCAAAAAAGGTACATACCTAAATTTGGAATTAATAGGAAATTAAAAAAAACTTCACAGTGGGTTAGTGAAGAGTTAAAAAAGAAGCTGCAAAGGAAAAAAAACAGCTTTATAAGGCATAGAAGACTAATAACTCCAAAGTGAATTGTAGGATTTATGAGAAAATGAAGGAAACCATTAAGAAGAATATTAGGGAGGCTAAAAGGCAGTTGGAAAGGAATATAGCAGATATGAAAAATTAGATGGGTAGGACTGGAGAGCTTTGTTGGGGTGAATGGCCTGTTCTCCTCCAGATTGTTCTGATTTCTTTTGTTTTTTCAATTGGAGTACAGGCAGGTCGAGTGACTTGCTTTTATTTGGGCTAATGTTTTGACAATGGCAAATTGTGAATGCAAACTGAAGCTATCTTGGTTCAAATTCAATAAATTAGGGTGAAGATTAAGAAATGTATGCTGTGCTGCCATAGATCAGGGATTGTGGAAGCATTCGGATGCAATTGTGTCATTATGTTGTCATAATGTGCACCTTTTGATGGAGCATGCTGTTTACATTGGCAGGACTATAATTCTAAACTTTAGATCTAGCATTTTACATTACCTTATGAAGGTAAGCACTCCACTTAATTGGCTAGATATTACTGACTCAATAAATAGTGAAAATGCTTTGGTGTGACTACTTCTACCTGTTTGAGTTATAATCGACTGAGGTAAACAGACAACAGCTGTCTGCAGATGTATGTTTTAAGTTTGACCAATGTTGCCTCTTACTTTAATTTCTTTGGTAGGTCTGTGGTTCTTCACCCTCTTTACAGACAGATTTCTGAAAGCATTTTAGTTGTGTTTTTTTAAGTGAGCTTCACAAACCTTACCTATGTGGATTACGCACTTGCACTTGTTATTGTCAGTGTCATATGCAAAGTAATCTCAAAAGGTACTTTCCCCATATGCAACAAATTCTTTGCTGTGTGCCATATAGGCTAATGTACTGTATGTAGTCACATGGTACATAGTTGATTAGTAAAAAAGGAAAGACACAACAATGTGCTTCTGTTAATTTGTTTATTTAAACAAATACTCATTTTTATTTTATTCCAGTTCATTTGAGTATTCAGTTTTAGTTTCAGATATTTTGTGTTTTTCACTCATCTAAGTTATTTTTGTATTTTGATTAGAGAAAAAACATTTTTAGTTGCTTTAATTAGTTTTCTTTAATGGTAATGACCTTGATGCAGTCCTCTCCTGCAATTAAGAGACTTCTCAGTTTTGAGCTTTCTACTCTGCTTATCTATCAAATAGCCATATTTGTTCTGAACTGAAATATTGCATATGCTAGCATAAATTTATTTACAGCTTAATAAATATGAGAGGTTTTGCAAGTAAATTGTTTGGTTATACAGTGGGATGCAAAAGTTTGGGCAACCTTGTTAATAGTCATTATTTTCCTGTATAAATCGTTGGTTGTTACGATAAAAAATGTCAGTTAAATATATCATATAGGAGACACACACAGTGATATTTGAGAAGTGAAATGAAGTTTATTGGATTTACAGAAAGTGTGCAATAATTGTTCAAAGAAAATCAGGCAGGTGCATAAATTTGGGCACCACAAAAAAGAAATGAAATCAATATTTAGTAGATCCGCCTTTTGCAAAAATTACAGCCTCTAAACGCTTCCTGTAGGTTCCAATGAGAGTCTGGATTGTTGTTGAAGGTATTTTGGACCATTCCTCTTTACAAAACATCTCTAGTTCATTCAGGTTTGATGGCTTCCGAGCATGGACAGCTCTCTTTAACTCACACCACAGGTTTTCAATTATATTCAGGTCTGGGGACCGAGATGGCCATTCCAGAACGTTGTACTTGTTCCTCTGCATGAATGCCTTAGTGGATTTTGAGCAGTGTTTCGGGTCGTTGTCTTGTTGAAAGATCCAGCCCCGGTGCAGCTTCAGCTTTGTCACTGATTCCTGGACATTGGTCTCCAGAATCTGCTGATACTGAGTGGAATCCATGCGTCCCTCAACTTTGACAAGATTCCCAGTCCCTGCACTGGCCACACAGCCCCACAGCATGATGGAACCACCACCATATTTTACTGTAGGTAGCAGGTGTTTTTCTTGGAATGCTGTGTTCTTTTTCCTCCATTCATAACGCCCCTTGTTATGCCCAAATAACTCAATTTTAGTTTCATCAGTCCACAGCACCTTATTCCAAAATGAAGCTGGCTTGTCCAAATGTGCTTGAGCATACCTCAAGCGGCTCTGTTTGTGCTGTGGGCGGAGAAAAGGCTTCCTCTGCATCACTCTTGCATACAGCATCTCCTTGTGTAAAGTGCGCCGAATGGTTGAACGATGCACAGTGACTCCATCTGCTGCAAGATGATGTTGTAGGTCTTTGGTGCTGGTCTGTGGGTTGACTCTGACTGTTCTCACCATTCGTCGCTTCTGTCTATCCGAAATCTTTCTTGGTCTGCCACTTCGAGCCTTAACTTGAACTGAGCCTGTGGTCTTCCATTTCCTCAATATGTTCCTAACTGTGGAAACAGACAGGTTAAATCTCTGGGACAGCTTTCTGTATCCTTTCCCTAAACCATGATGGTGAACAATCTTTGTCTTCAGGTCATTTGAGAATTGTTTTGTGACCCCCCATGTTGCTACTCTTCAGAGAAAATTAGAGGAGGGAAACTTACAATTGACCCCCTTAAATACTCTTTCTCATTATAGGATTCACCTGTGTATGTAGGTCAGGGGTCACTGAGCTTACCAAGCCAATTTGAGTTCCAATAATTAGTTCTAAAAGTTTTGGAATCAATAAAATGACAACGGTGCCCAAATTTATGCACCTGCCTGATTTTGTTTGAACAATTATTTCTGTAAATCCAACAAACTTCATTTCACTTCTCAAATATCGCTGTGTGTGTCTCCTATATGATATATTTAACTGACATTTTTTATCGTAACAACCAACGATTTATACAGGAAAATAATGACTATTAACAAGGTTGCCCAAACTTTTGCATCCCACTGTATGCTATGTTGTTGTTTTTGAAAATTTGTGTGATTTTACAAAGCCTGTATTAAGGAAAGGGTGCTATATAAAAAAATAAACTGAATATTGTAGAGAAAAATGAGCTCAAACTGCTAAGGCAGGTGAGTCTGGGGTGAAAATTTGCAGGAGTAGATAAGAGCTTTCTTGAGAATTTGCCCACTACATACTTATGGTTAAGAGCTTTAAATAATCTATGATCCTTTTAAATGAAATAGTTATTGTTTTTGTTTAGTCAGTTCTTTATATCAAGTCCGCACAACAGGGTGAACAAATTTGCTTTTTCCAGTAAGCAGTATTGTTAGGAACAAGAAGATTGTGAAGTCCACATATCCAGTTAATGCATGTATTTTTTTAATTTGTAGTTTTTTCTTTTTGCTAATATTATTTGTTTGGAATATTTATATAATAATAATAATAATAATAAATTATTATTATTATTAACCTTTGGGAAATACTTTAAATTTAAATATACTACCACATGGGGCAGGCACCATAAAAAGCAAACAACAGGACAAGTACGTGTTCAGACAAGTACATGTTCAGAAAAGTTGTTCTTAAAAAACCTCAATTCAATTTTTATTGTGACATACAGTATACAGGGAGATGGATGGAGATATATAAATATATACAGTTAGGTTCAAAAGTATTTGGACAGTGATACAATTTTCATAATTTTTACGCCAACACAATATACTTGATATAAAGCAAGCTATAAAGTGTAGACTTTCAGCTTTAATTGAAGGGTTTTGCCAAAAATATCTTATGAGCCGTTTAGGCATGACAGCTATTTTTCTGCATAGATCCCCCCAATTTCCAGGGACTCGAAAGTATTTGGACAAACTAACATAATTATAATGGTCATTTTCTATATTTGGTTGAAAATCCTTTACAGTCAGTGACTGCCTGGAGTCTGGCACCCATGTCCATTTCCAAATCTAGAGATGCTTTGCCAAGTCTTTGCTGCAGCTGTCTTCAGTTGTGGCTTGTTCATTGTACTTTCTGCCATTAGCTTTGTCTTCAGCAAGTGAAATGCATGTCCAATTGGGTTGAGATCAGTTAATTTACCAAATTCAAAGTCCAATTATCTATGGGCCTAACTGTATGTATGTATGCATATATTTGTGTGTTTTCTAATAAATTATAATTTTATATATATATTTAGTTTATATATTTAGATAACATCTTGCCTGAAGAAGGGGCCTGAGTTGCCTCGAAAGCTTGCATATTGTAATCTTTTTAGTTAGCCAATAAAAAGTGTCATTTTGCTTGGCTGTTCTCTACATATATATATATTTATTAATATATATTTATTAATGCTGCTTTATACAGGCAAACAATGTTAAAGACATTATACAGTATCTATACTAATAAAAGGCAAAGCCCTCACTCACTCACTCACTGACTGACTGACTGACTGACTGACTCATCAGTAATTCTCCAACTTCCCGTGTAGGTAGAAGGCTAAAATTTGGCAGGGTCATTCCTTCCAGCTTACTTACAAAAGTTAAGCAGGTTTCATTTCGAAATTCTACGCGTAACGGTCAACAATGTCCACCATGTTGAACTTTCTTATTCATGGCCCCATCTTCACGTAATTTGGTAGGCGGCTCCCCTGCGCTAACCGAAACCAATGTACATACTTATTTCAGTGGTATGACGCCAATGTCAACCGCCATATTGAACTTTACAACGTCACTAATTCTCCAACTTCCCGTGTAGGTAGAACGCTGAAATTTGGCAGGCTCATTCCTTACAGCTTACTTACAAAAGTTAAGCAGGTTTCATTTCGAAATTCTACACATAACGGTCGATAACGGTCAACAACGTCCGCCATGTTGAACTTTCATATTTATGGCTCCATCTTCACGAAATTTGGTAGGCGGCTTCCCTGTGCTAACCGAAACCGATGTACGTACTTATTTCGATGGTATGACGCCACTGTCGGCCACCATATTGAACTTTCCAACGTCACTAATTCTCCAGCTTCCCGTGTAGGTAGAAGGCTGAAATTTGGTACTTATTTCAGTGATATGATGCCACTGTTGGCCGTCATATTGAACTTTTCAACGGTCTTTGTTACTTATGGGCCCATCTTCAAGAAATTTGGTACACGGGTTCCCAACGCTAACTGAATCCTACTTAGGTACATATATACGTCCATAGCCTGCAGCTCGGTCACCGTGTGAGGCGGCGTTGGGTCCCCCATCCCAACGCCTCCCACGTTGTTGGCTGCCTGCCTATATAAGGCCATCTGTCGCCCCAGTCTCTACATTCCCTTCCTTGCTTCGCCACGGTATTCACGTCTCCCTGCTGATAACTACAGCCTTTTTATTTAATCTATGGCTTCTCCGCTGTTTTATTGTTCATTTATTACGATTATAGTTATTGTGTTGGTATTTTAGACTTACTTTACATTGTTCAGGCACCCATTTCATTTATCATTCCAACTGTACCCCCATTAACATGTCTATCGAGGTGATCACCATCGATCAAAGAACTTTCACTTACCAAGTGGTTTCCATGCCCGGAGATGGCACCTGCCTTTTCCATTCTCTTTGTTACATATTGCACGGCCATATCAGGCTCACTCTTGATATCTGGAGGAACATTGTGTCTTATGTATTGAATGACTGGGACAGGTTCAAGGTGTGGACTGATGACGGTACAGGAGATAATTATACCACACAGGAGCACTATAAGAGTGAAATGCTTAAGTGTACCGAAATGGCCAAATATTTTACACCTTTGGACAACCGCCAATGCCTCTTAAACATCTTAGATTCACAGGTGACGATTTCAGTAGTGGACACTTTGATGTTTAGAAATGTTTAAACTCTCTAAAGCTGGATGTGAAGTTATCGATCAAACTGGTTGTATGCTTACAATGCTTGACAGATGCCGAATGTCTCTTCAACACAAGTCCTACAAATACTGTCGTAATTGAAACAAACCATGAAACTCAAACCGATTATGACAGCAGCAATCCAAGATGTGAGAAAACAGTAAAAAGGAGGCGTGCCAGATGTTGTGGTACATTTTCTAATGCAGCTAGACGAAAACAACTTCGTGATGCTGCCGCCAAATACAGAAAACAATTACTTTCACAATCATGTTACATTATTTTTCAAATGTTTCCTTTTCTTTTTCATAACTTCTTTAGCACACGACATCGCTGCGAAGTGCAGTTATTTTGCTATATATCTATACTAATAAACGGCAAAGCCCTCACTCACTCACTCACTGACTGACTCATCACTAATTCTCCAACTTCCCGTGTAGGTAGAAG
>JANRMT010062834.1:24809771-24847433 GCA_026402145.1 Polypterus bichir lapradei | reverse complement strand
ACAAGTCCTTCAAATACTGTCGTAATTGAAACAAACCATGAACCTCAAACTGATTATGACAGCAGCAATCCAAGCTGTGAGATTTGAGACAAGATTACTGTTCACATGGCCAACTGTAAGTTGCATGCTCAAGAGTAAGCTCAGCGCACAGCTTGGTCATGTTACAACCGGAGGGCCGAACTGACAGCGTGGTATACAAAGAGATCCTTAACAAATAATTATTGGCATATTTTGCCTCAGTTTGAAAAGGTTAAATTTTCTTCTTAATAAAAATTTTAATGCAGTACTTCGCCGCTGCGAAGCGCGGGTATTTTGCTAGTAATATAATATAATATATAAAATATATATATATATATATTTATAAATTTGTGTTAAATTTGAGCTTTTTAAGCAAAATTATTACTATTTGAGTATTCTTACAAGACAAGTAAAATTAGTCATAAATATAATAACATCTCTGTATACCTCAACATAAACAAAAATACTTACAACTCATTTTTTTAATTTTGAAATGAAACTAATCAATTAAAAATAATGCAATATAAATCTGAAGAAAATCTATTACTCTTTAACTTAATTGATTTCCTTTCTTAACTTTAAAAACATAAACCATTACGTCTTGCCTTATCTTTTAAACATTTTGTCTTTGCACTGTTTCATGAGGTTAGTTTTTATTTTGAAAAATTAGCATTCCAACTTTCTCAGTAGTTAGTCTAATTTATTTTTTGTTAATCACTTCATATTTAATGCTTAAGAGCCTCTCACTCTCCACACCACCACAGACAAATTAAACAAAAATTAATTTCCATGTATTCATATTAAAAGTAAGTGTATATTAGGTTATATTCAAATGCAGGTCCAAAATTTTAGGTACTGTATGTAGATTTGCAGTTATATGTACAACCCCAATTCCAAAAAAGTTAGGTCACTATTTAAAATTGTCTTGCTGAAATGTGCAAGACCTTCCCTGAAAAAGACATAATCTGGATGGGAGCATATGTTGTTCTAAAAATGTATATATCTTTTAGCATTGATTGTGCCTTTCCAGATGTTCAAGCTGCCAATTCCATAGGTACTAAATGCACCCCCAAACCATCAGAGATGCAGACTTTTGAACTGGGTGCTGATAACAAGCCAGGCAGTGTTTCTCCTCTTTAGTCTTGGAGACACAGCATCCGTGTTTTGCGAAAGGAATTTCAAATTTGAATTGTCTGACCACAGAATAGTTTTCTACTTTGACTCAGTCCATTTTAAATGAGCTTTGCCCCAGAGAAGACGGCAGTGTTTCTGAATCATGTTCATATATGGCTTCTTCTTTGCATGTTGGAGCTTTGCAGTCCTGCATCCTGCATTTGTGGATGGCACGGCAAACTGTGTTCACAAAGAATGATTTCTGGAAGTGTTCTTTAGCCCATGCAATGATTTCCATAAGAGAATTGTGCCTGTTTTTAATACAGTGCCATCTGAGGGCTTGAAGATCATGAGCATCCAATATTGAGTTTTTGGCCTTGTGTCTTGCACACATTGAATTCTCCAGATTCTCCGAATCTTTTGATGATAATATGTACTGTAGATGATGAGATATTCAAAGTCTTTGCAATTTTACATTGAAGTACATTACTCTGAAATTGTTCCACAATTTGTAGACCGTTTTTTGCAGATTGGTGAACCTCTGTCCATCTTTACTGCTGTGAGACTCTGCCTCTTGAAGATGCTCTTTTTATACCCAATCATGTTACTGACTTGTTGCCAATTAACTTAATTAGTTGTTAAATGTTTCTCCAGGTGTTTCTTATTAGTATCACTTACTTTTCCCGCCTTTTGTTGCCTGCCCCAACCTTTTTGAGACATGTTGCTGCCATCAAATTCAAAATGAGTTAATATTTTTCATGAAATAGTAAAATGTCTCACTTTCAAAATTTTGATTTATATGTTCTGTTGTGAATAAAATATGAGTTTTTTAGATTTGCAAATCTTTACATTTTGTTTCTATTTACATTTTACACAACATCCCAACTTTTTTGGATATGGGGTTGTACTTTAAAAAATTCTATCATTAAGTTTATTTCAGGTGTGTTTTTCAGGCATGAAATGCATATGATTTTTGTACTGTTTCTTTAAATGAAGCATGTGAAGAGTCATGCAAATGTGAAACTTGTAAAAAGTAGATTCTCGATTAGCACAAAGAGGTGTGATCAAAGAGAAAGCAGAGCCCATAACACTTCGCACTGCTAGTGATGCATTTAAGAAACCCAGATACATTCGCTGAAACATGTTAGATACAGTTTTGTTTTTTCCCCAGCTTTCTTTCTTTTTTCTCCTAGAGGTCAGAAGATTTTGTGGTTGCCCTCTCTCTTTTATTTAAACTCTTTTATTTACGCTAGTTTTAGCGTATAAGCATTATAAATAAAGTATTTGATAAATAATTGTAACATAGAGATTGTATAAAGTGTTTTCGGCTCTGTGTTCTCTTTTGTCACATCAATTTGTGAACATAGGTAATTCCATTCCTCTGAAGGGCTACATTTTTAAGTGTCAAATTTTTCAGGTGCATCTTTTAAATTATGCCTCATAAGCCCTTTGTGCTTTACAAATAATCGGCAAAGAAAAACATACAAATATTAATAATAGTATAAATTAAAAAAAATCAAAAATGCAAACTAATACTTAGGATTTTTAACCATATTTGAATGTGCACTTATTTTTAATATAAATATTTGAGCCCTCATTTTTGCCCTCAATTTAACCCATTGCAGCCCCGCTCTCTTTATTTCGCTCTCTCACATGCACACAAGGAAAGGTCTAATCATACAAAACTGTCTAGTACAAATGTACTATTTTCCCTTCTGTCCAGGCTGCAAGGCACCAATGAATATGCTTGCAAAATAGAGGGAATCTGGTTAAATGAATTGAATTGCCTAATATTTCGCCTCCATACTATCAGAAGAGCTTAGCTTTTGTAGTGTTTAAGCCTAGAAAATGGTCAAATGTGAGCAATAATGCTTTTCACAATTTAAACTACTTTTAGATTCTATTAGCTTTTTAGATTTTGTTTAGTTATTAAAATGTGATGCTGCTTGGTTAATGCCCCATATTTTATAAACGCTTTTCACGATGTGCAAACACATTTTATCTCAGTTTAATATTTAAAATATAACGATCATCCATTCATCCATCCATTTTCCAACACCTTGAATCCGAACACAGGGTCACGGGGTGTCTGCCGGAGCCAATCCCAGCCAACACAGGGCTCAAGGCAGGAACCAATCTCGGGCAGGGCGCCAACCCACTGCAGGACACACACACCCACACCCACACACCAAGCACAATTTAGAATCACCAATCCACCTAACCTGCATGTCTTTGGACTGTGGGAGGAAACCGGAGTACCTGGAGAAAACCCACGCAGACGTGGGGAGAACATGCAAACTCCACGCAGGAAGGACCCGGGAAGCGAACCCGGATCTCCTAACTGCAAAACAGCAGTGATCATACAATGTTAAATAATTAAAATGAGCAGTCCTTGTTGTTTTGGAATTTTTGAAGCATAGGTATTGGTTTCAGCATGGTTTCTTCCCTCTTTCAATGTATAATAATAGATCTCTCATTTTTAAATGAGAAATACGTACTTCATTTGATCAGTATAATGTAATGGTTCACAAACTCCATGGTTTGGTATGCATCTTAGTTTCTGGTTCATAGCTCTGTTCTTATTTCACATTGAAAAGGGAAATAATCAATAGATAACTTTATCTTCCGAGAAGAAAACATTTTGTTTACAAGCATAATTTACAACTAGAAAATTGACCACAAATCAGTGGAGTTGGAGCACTAATTTGTTGACATTTTTCTCATCAGTTTCCCAGCGAGGCAATTGGAAGGTTGCTGATTCGAATTCCCGTAAACGGCACAAGTGACTCAATTCCATTGCTTTGTCCTGGGTATGACATTAATTTCTATCCAGCCCTGCAAGCAGGTCCTCCGGGAGTTGGTGTCAGGAATGGCACTTTAGCCACTGTTTTAAAAAAAAAAAAAAAAAAAAAAAAAAAAGAAAAAGCTCACACTGGAACTGGTGCTGAAGTGTTAGCCTCTGCACATGGGTCCCAGTCCAGGTGGTTTGTTGGATGGATGCGGCAACGTGCTATCAGTTCATGCAACCCCCTCTCTCTCTGTTCCCAGTGAGATTTGAGGATGTAAGTCTTCTCACATCAGACCTCTCCAGCCTCACAATGTCCTTCTGAGGGAATTTCCAGCTATTGCTAGGCCAGCTAGCAGCTACAGTCCCTCTAGCCTGCTTGATGTCTTAGATGTTCTCCCAGTGGGCCTTACCTGATGTACTTCATGTGCGAGGTACCCAGTAGGCACCCAATTATATACTGACACCATCTCTATAAGCTCCTCGTAATCTACATGGAGTTCCGTAGCCTTGCAGAGGAAACTCATAATTGGCTACATATAACTTATGAACAGAAGTGAGTGTGGAAACATTGAGTGGTGAAATGAGTGCTAATTATGAGTTCTTGAGTTTCAGTTCTTCAGTATAATCTGGTGGAATTCTTGTAGTATTGCCAGCACTCATTTCTGCAAAGCTTGTTATGGTGAACTAAGTCGACTAGCATTGAAAAGTTGTTGCGCATATCTTGCCTCTATATTCTTCCTATAGATTTGGAAGTTGTTTTGGGTGTTTAATAAATATATATTTTTATGAAAAATGTTTCGTAATTAGTATATATATTAGTAATTTTTGCTACAGAATATTATAATATGTGGCTAGCCTATTACTAGAGTAAGTGAAAAGCAAATCTTTTATCAGTTGCACTTCCTGGGCAGAACTTACTTGAACATTTTAATTTTTAAATTTTAATTTCTTGGAACATTATTTTGAGCTAGACAATGCCCTTTATCTTAAACTATTTTCACTTTGCTGTATTTACTCCTGTGGTAAATGCAAAAATAACTGCATTTTGTAGAAAGTATAACTATCTGTTAATGTATAAAACAAGATTTAAATATGAAGCTGACTGCTCCTTGCAAAATACTTCATTAAGCTTGCTATAGCATAACACGGAGGAACATAAAAGAAAATTCTCTAAACTGATGTACAAATAAATACATCCTTTTAAAAGGCTCTTCTAGTGAAGAGATGAGTGTTCTTAGGTATTTTATGTCAATGGTTTTGTGCAAAGTAGTTATTTACACAGTCTTCAGTCCTGTTTTATATTCGTTAATGTATTATTGCTTGCTAGAAATAATAAGAAATGTGCACTCTGAGATTATTATTGAAGACAGTTTTGTCATTGTGGGGATTGGCAACAGAGTACTTTGGCCTTAAGAGTGCTTTGAAAACTGACAGGAAGCTCACTTCGGTTAGCAGAGATTCATGCAAATGGATCTCTAGCTGCACCAGAAGAATGTAATCTATAACATACACCATATCCATGTGTGCCAATTTTATAGTACTGAATTATGGAGTAGTAGGTGGTCAGATTACTGTAAAAGATTACTATAAAAAATGAAATAGGGCAAATAGTTTTGTGGTCATGCATACTATTGGATTATTTAATCCAGTCTGAATGGTTTGGTTGTAAATTGGCATTTTTAATCAGATAAATTATAACTGTGTTTATGAATTAACTAAATAAATAACCAGGTGCATAATAAAAAACAAAGAATATACTGTAACAAGAGGGGTGAGCTTAAAGGTCACTGGCAGTAAAAATTCTATTTGATAATTTGGCTAAGCAGGATTAGTAATTTCATAATGATACAATTTATCCTGTAGCAGGCTTGGTAAATTCCAATCACTTAGCCAATTGCTATGCTTCAAGATATATGTTTCTGTCTGTAATGTACAGTGCACTTTCTTCCTAATTTTCTTTTTTCATTTAGGCATTAAACAACACAAAATATTTAGGTACTTAGACCTACAGGAAGGATCTGTAGTTCATTGAATTACATTCTAATTTACTGGGATAATTGGGACAGTATTCAAGTTATCATTTCATTTTGGCGTTATTTTTTTTAATTGTCATGGATATAGGATTTTACAGTGATGCATCAGTTAGCATCACTGCCTAATAGATCCAAAGTCTGGAACTTGAATCTAGCACTGGTGTTCTGTGTGGAGTTGGCACATTATTGGGCTTTTCTTCAGATCCTCTGATTTTTTTCATCAACAATACCAGAAATGCCTGTTACTGTATATTGCCTGAGGATTCTAAAATGGCCATGTGTGAGTTATTTACTGTTTGTCCAAGACCGTACCATCCGTCCCAAAAGGAAACCTACGGACACTTGAATATTTATGTTTGTGTAATGCCTGTACACTAAATAGCATTTTTGAGATGCACAATAAAAACAGAATAGAGGATTTTGATTTAGAATATAGTTTACCGTATGTCTAGAGTGTACATTTACATTTAAACTTAAAAAAAGCTAGGATTTATCTTTTGGAATTTTGTAGTGCTTCTAAATGGGAAGAACACTGATACTGGAACTATCTTTAGAGGTTTATAATACTAGGGTGTTGTACCATGTTAGCCATTATGAATGTAGAGAAAAGCCAACTAAAAAGCTAACTAAAAAGATTACAATATGCAAGCTTTCGAGGCAACTCAGGCCCCTTCTATAGAGCACTTTAGTTGTTAATATGCTTTTCAGACTGACAGGAAGCCCTGTGCATCTGAATAAGCTATTACATCTCTTGAAGCAGACATGTACTGTATGAGCAAAATTAGTTTTGTTTTGTAAGGGGATGTATTCTGCAACAAATAGCAATGCATGCCTATTTTACAACATACTGTAATTCATTGAAATTCTGTATAATCTCTGTAGGTGTTCAGAGTATCAAGAAAAGATTTGTGTGGTCAAGTGCTGTGTGATATTGCTAGTAAAATCTTCAGTGGTAGTACCTAGGGCCAGCAAACTAAAAGACTTGGCGTTTTTATCCAGGAAAAATATATTAAAAACCTAAGCATTAGGTTCAGATAAAAATATCTATAATGGTAACATTTTGAAATTTGATTTGGGTGATCTGGAGATTGTTTCTTTTAAATATGATAATGTCAAATAAGTGTAGTTGTTCTGACAATAAGGCTTGGGCAGTTCTAATCGCATACTCTTTGACGAATATAAAAAAAAAAAAAAAAACTGTAGCACTGGCATTCTACATTTGTGTAATTTAGTAATGTTCACTGCTTCTGCTTAGTAATCTGTTCTTGACTGTGGCCAAACAAAGGCTGTTTGTACTCCTACGAGTTATTGACAAAGTTTAAATGATTATAAGAAACAGCCTGTTTTACAAGATGTTTGTTGCAGCCATTTGTCCTATTATTTTAGTTTTTTCCGATGTATTAACATGAACACTTTATTGCTTCTTTAATTTCATGTGCATGTACTGTAAAAGAAAATGGCAAAATGAAACTAAAACCTTCCCCTTTCTTGACAGTACATTTACATGCACACACAAAACCAGGATTAGGTGAGTAATTCAGACAGAATTACCTGGTTTCCTAAAAAAAAAAAAAGAAAGTTCTAGTCCACCTATGTAGTTCTTCCTTTGCAAAATGCTCTGAAGACTAAGCTGCGTAAAAAAAAAAAAAAATAGTTAAACATCCTCATTGGTCGCTGTAAACCTGAAAACAAGAATGTGACATGTGTTTCCCGAGCTGTGTGGGGAGCGTTATTTTTCAAAGTAATTTAGATACATTACTTACAAAAAAAGTAATTTTAAGTATTTTACATAGATACTTTAATATAAAATGTAAGGTGCCTTACGTTGCATTTGTTATAAAGCCCTAAACCCATATATGAACCTTCATAAAGCTGACCATAAACACAGCCAAATCATTTTCATATGTTTTATAAATGTTTAATCCTTCATGTGCTGTGAAGTAAATCACATTCACCCCACCCACCCCCGATTCACAGTATGAACACTGGCCACTATGTCACCCTAACACACTGTTCAAAGATATTTATAGCAGATAGCTGAATGAAAACTGGACAAACAACTTATTATTGTTTCGTCTGGAGTTTTTTTTTTTTGTTTTTTCTGTCCCCCCTGGCCATTGGACCTTATTCTTATTCGATGTTAATTAATGCTGATTTATTTTGTTTTCTTATTGTGTTTTTTATTTTTCTATTCTTTATTATGTAAAGCACTTTGAGCTACTGTTTGTATGAATATGTGCTATATAAATAAATGTTGTTGTTGTTGTTGTTTTGCCAGATTGCATGCAGCACACACTGGGATAATAAAAATGTAGGTAGTTTTACATCAATGGACTAAGTATTGCATTAGGTTACTCGTTACTTTAAAAAGTAATCAATTCCTGTCCTCACTTTTCTTTCAGATCGTTTCTGTAATTTTTAATACAGAAGAGCATCACTTCCAAATTGGGTTTTGGCATCATGAACTACTGCAGTTGTAAAAGAAAGAAAGAAAGCTCCTTATACATTGTGCACATGTACACAATGGCAGGGTCTGGCGCCATGTAATTGTGCACAATAAAACTATTTCAGCACTACCACTGAGCCATCAAGATAAATTACCTTTCACAATAATATATATATAGCTGTTTCTGTTAATTTTGTCTATTTGAGGAACAAAAACATAAAACAACATAAAGCAAAACACAACTTAATCAAATGTAAAAATTATAAGTACAATTTATATGTTAAGACAATCTATGAAGCTTAACATTATGAGAGAGCTATATGTCAAGCAAGCCCCATGTAAAGTTCTGTACTGATTCAGTGCAACACGGTCCTGGCATTCTTACATTAGAATTAAATTAGTTCTTCCCAGATCCCCAAAATGTCCTTATCATACCGACTTGAAGAGATTAAATAGACTTTTTCTGATTTGAGATAATATAGCAAAATCCTTTTCCCATTGTGCTATAGAAGGTGTATTGGGATTCTTGTAGATATACTGTTCGTGGCACTTGTTGACACTGTTCTAAAGTTAGATCTTGCCCTGGATACATTTCAGATGGTATATAGTACAGTATATGTAGATAATTTTTATTTGATTTATGGTATGATTGCCGCATATTAAACTATAATGTACTCTCTGAATAACTGAATTCCATTCATTTTCTGAAATAGTGTTTTGTTATATATATTGGGTTGATTTTATTTATTAATATATATAATCTCCAAACTAGGCAATATCACCTAAAACGTAGATATAGGTGAAAGATGAGGAAAGTTGTGTAGATTGCTTTCTGCAAAGTTTCAAAAGTTTTCATAGAAGAACATGTTTGTTGCTGGAAGATTCAATTTGAAGTATAATATTTCAAGAGTATATTATCAATAAAGAGATCTCTTAATTAACAATGACTTCAATAAGTTAAGTACTGAATAGTGATACTAAAGCAACTTAGAAGTGTCAATTTGTTGCACTATTAAATGCCTTATAACCTCAAAAGTATTTTGGCTTATGTTACAAATAAAAAGCAAATCATTATTACTGTAGAAGGGTCAGGGTTCATGAACCAATTTTAACAGCTGCTTAAATACTGGGAACTTGCAATCCCTTCACATTCCCAGAGTGGGAGTTCACACTTCATTCAGCGATCCTTCATCAATTAAAAAAAAAAAAAAAAAAAGAGAAAAGATGAAAACAAAACAACCATTTACTCTGCTATCTGTTGCTTTACTGAGCTTGCTTTTTCCTGAAATGGACTCCTGGAAACTAAAGCTTGTTCTGGTACCATGGGAGACAACTTCCATTTAGCACACACTCATGTACACACCCATATTAATTCAGTTATGTAGCAACAATTTTGAGTTGTTAATTTGTCTTTGGATTGGGGGAAAGAATCCTCAGAGCAAACAAACATGAACATTTTGGGGGGTTGGTAATAAAATCAAGAAAAAATAAGTATACTTTTAAAAAAATAAACTAATAATAGTGTTTCTCTTTTTGCACTTGTATCTCATTTTTTGAGCGTTTTCCTGGTGGATTTCAGGATTTTACTTCACTAAAAACTTTGCATATCAGTAAGAAATACACAACTATATCTCATTCAAATCAGATCAGTTGTCCTCTCTGCTACCCATGTAGATAGCAGAAAACATTCTGTAAAGTAATTACTGAATGATACTAAAATATTCAAAAGGTAAGTTGTGGTTCAACATGCTGTATTAGTTTAGAACAGTGTTAAATGAAATAGGACATATTTTCATTGTATATTGGGAGGTAGGTTGAGATTCTTTCAGTTCTTCAAGGTAAGACTCCCATCAAAGATTTTAAAAGATTATGGATTACAGTGATTCCAAGACTGAGTAATAACAAAAGAGTTTATTCCTGAGCAGAGAACATTCAGAAAATATATGACCCAGTGAAGCAGGTGGCCTTTTTTTAGGGTTTTCATCCAGATGTTTTTGGGTAGTCTGTTTTGATCTGAATTAGACCATATTTCACATATTATGGAAGAGTGTGTTTTGTTGAAGGCTGAGTTATATTTGTTATCTGAAAATGTAATTGAAAGTTCTGGTCGCTAGTGCCATCTTTTATTATCCAGAGACATTCTCCTTTGAAGCTTTGGCTTTGTTTAAAAATAATGCCTACATCTGGTGTCAAGAAAGTATAATTTCTAAAGCTCATAATATACCTGTAGGAAGGTTAGTAAAGATGGCTAGATTTCTTATAGCAAAATCTATAAAAAATGCTTTGCTAAGGTGGTATTTTTTAGGCATAGTTGTTTAGAGAATGCAGTTCAAATATAGTTACACCTTGACTTGTCAACACTTAATTTTATGTAACTAGTTATATATAGTAGACCCCCGCAAAGTCGCGGTTCAGGGTTCTTGGACTCAGTCATTCACAGATTTTTCCTTAGAACCTAACTATTAATTGTTAATGGAAAACGCAAATATCCTCCGCAATTTTTTATGGCTTTTTTCATGGCAATACTGTGCTGTAGAGAGAACAGGAAGCAACCGCTGAGGGAAACACGGTTTGGGATGGTGAAAGTAGCCAATCCGAGAGCGTTATTCATTTCTCCTTGCTACTGATTGAGTGTTGCCATGTGACGTGTCTCCAGGTGAGTGGGTTTACCACCGCTGAGGGAAACGTGGTTTGGGATGGTGAAAGTAACCAATCCGAGAGCTTTATTCATTTCTCCTTGCTGCTGATTGAGTGTTGCCCTGTGACGCGTCTCCGGCTGAGTATCCTCATGTTCTCCATTTTGTTATTGTTTTTGTTTTGTTTTTCTTACATAAAATGTCCTCGAAACGCCCTGCGCCTTCTAACGCTTCTGGCTCTGAGCCTAAGTGCCAGAAGCAGTTTAGAACACTCCAGGAGAAGGTTGAACTACTGGATTTGCTCCGGGAACTAAAAAGTTATGCTGCAGTAGCACGCCACTATGGCATTAATGAAAGCACTGTACGCTACATAAAGAAGAACAAGGCAGTGATCCGGAGTACCGTATCTGTAAGCTTCTGTGATAGTGCTAAAAAGGTTACAACCGTAAGGAATAAAAATATCGTCAGGATGGAATCTGCCTTGGCATTGTGGATCACTGACTGCAGGAAGAAAAGCATGCACTTGGACGGTAGCATCATCTGTGAGAAAGCACGGTTCAAATATAGTTACACCTTGTTCGCAGTTCGCTACAGGAGACAATGTAGAAGGTACCGAAGAACCGCAATCAGGACCATCAACAGCACCAGAGCCTGAAGATTTTCCAGCCAGTAAGGGGTGGTTTGATCATTTTCAGAAGTGATTTAATATTAAAAGCATCTCTCTACATGGAGATGCAGCGTCTGCTGACAAAGAAGCCACGGAGAAGTACCCCGAGACATTTAGGCACATCATAGAGGAGGAGGGATACAAGTTTTTAACATGGATGAGACTTGCTTGTTCTGGAAGAAAAGGACAGAGTGACACTTATTATGTGTGGCAATGCTGCTGGTTACATGGTGAAACCTGGCCTCATCTACAAATCAGTGAACCCTAGGGCCCTTAAAAACAAAAATAAAAACCTGCTGCCTGTCTTCTGGATGCACAACCCTAAAGCCTGGATTACCAAAGTCCTTGCTTCAAACTGGTTTCACCAGTGCTTCATCCCTCAACCCAAGGAATACCTCCACGACTTAGGCATGGACTTCAAGATGTTGCTTATTATGGATAATGCTGGCGGCCGCCCTTTGGATTTGTATTACGAGGGAGTTCAGACTGAGATCCTCCCTGCCAACACCACCTCTCTCATCCAACCTATGGATCAAGGCATAATCCGTGCCTTCAAGGCTCTTTATACCCAAATTTCTCTCCAATATCTTGTGGATGCAATGGACGCAGACTAGAATTTTACATTGAAGGGTTACTGGCATAGCTTTACAATCTCGATGTGCCTGTCAGTCATCCAAGCTGCTCTTAAGGAGATGAAAAAGGAAACCCTCAACGCCTGCTGGAAGATGCTGTGGCCAGAGTCTGTCCATGACAACAAGGGCTTATCACCCGAAAACATTCAGCACGACGCTGTCGACAAGGCCGTAGAACTGGCAAAGATACTGGGTGGCGAAGGTTTTGACGACATCACTCAAGATGACGTGAACAACCTTATCGATGCCCAATCTAAACCCCTGATGGACGAGGATTTGTTGGAGGTAACAAACTCTGCTAGCGAAGAGGAGGAGGAACAGACAGATCCAGTGCAAGAGGAGCAGGACATCAAAGAAGTTACAAGGGATGATTGAAGCATGGGATCCCTATATGGTTCGGGCTCTCACAGTTAATAGTGGCATCGATGCTGCCATTCAGACATATAAAACGCTCCTTGCCACCATGAACAAACAACAGCAGCAACTTCCCATCACAATGTTCCTGAAACCTATAAAGAAAAGCCAGCACAAAATCCCACCCGAAAAAGACCCGTCCAAAGATACAACTCCTTCTGAAGCACCTGAAGAAGAGGCACCACCCGAGGAGTTTTAAATTCTCTGCACTGTACTGCACAGCTACTTCATTTTCATCATCAATATCATTCATCTTTGGTGAGTTCCTGTACATTTTACTGTATTTTAATTAAATAAAATTATGATGTATTTACTCTGCTTATAACACAGAAAACGACAGCACATACCATAGAAAACGCGCTTGCATGAATTATAGTATGTATAGCAGAAACATCGGTATTTTACATTATAGCACTACGGGAGACATAGCAGTGCAGTAAAGTACTGTATATGGGTTTACCTTTACATTCTGTTTTTAGGTAATGTATTAAAGTAATTTTTTAGGTAATGTATTAATGTAATAAGCTGAGTTTGCAATGAAATTAAAGTGCTTTGAGGGCATACTGTATTTAGGGTTTAAACTATAAAAATAGGCAATTAAAAGGCATTTTTTAACCACATCCAAAAGTTGCGGTTTTTCACAATTTGCGGGTGCTCTGGGAATGTAACCCCCGTGAATTTTGGGGGTGTACTGTATAGCATTTATTCTGTACAGCGTGTATCTGAAATGTATATTTTATAGTCAAAGTGTTATTAGTTACAAATATGTCTCACATAAATTAATGTTAAAGGTTCATGAGTGTTTACTAGGCAAAAGGTATGCATAGATATCTCAAGTAAGAATTTTGACTACTCTGCATGTAACTGTAGATATCAAAAACAGAATTTTCACAAATAAAATGGTAATTAGCATAAAATACTAATGGAGTACTTCACCAAAAAATACTTTGTTATTTACTCCATGCAGTAGTGGCCAAGAATAATTTTTAGTCTCATTTTTTTGTGGTAAACTATTAAAGATTCAAACTCAACAGAACCCAGTGGTGATAAGTTCTTGACAATAGCAAACAATGTGAAAAATGTCCATGGGAAACCCAACTTAATCAACACGTAGCTCGTGTTGCACAATCCACATGTCTGTTATCTAATTGTGTCACTGTAACATGTAGAATGTGTTCATTTTCTGCCAAAATATTATGAACCCTTGCCTCCTAAAACCTCTGTTTTGAATCTGTGTGAATTTGAATTTAAGATATGCCTCTCTTCATTTATTGGTCAAGAATCTTGTCTACGTTCCATTAGACTACCAGAAATTTAGTGTTAGATTCTATTGGCTAAATCATCTTATTCCAAGTCACGGAATACCATTTCATTCTAGAACTGGCTTACTTGAAACTCAAATAAACCACATTAATATGACTCTAAAGACAATGAAATATAACATTGTAACACATACACAAAAATAACTTTCAGGTTGAATGATAAATCTGTGTTTAACTCAAATGAGTATTCTGGGAATACAGTTTAATGAAATATATATTATAGTTCCAGTTTTAAGTAACATCCTTCTCCTATTGAATATACAAAATTGTGTAAATTTAAGTGTGGAAGCCTTCAAAATTTCTTTGGTTATTCTACAACACTAGTGTACTGTTGCATGTTTAAAGTTCACAGAAAATTTTATAGTGTAGCTATTTTTACATTTTGATCATCATTCATTGTTAAGTTGAAAATTAACAATCTTTCAGCTGTTTGCAATTAACAAATCAAATAAAAAATTAAGTAGCTGAAAACAACTAGCTCAATACAACTAATTTTACAAGTGTTTTTTCCATATTCAACACAAAATGCCACTTTTAATGACTACTACAGTCTCAGAATTATTCAACCCCTGGTGTCTAGTTATGCATCACATTTGCAGCAGGTCATAACAGAAACAAATAAAAAGAAAGCTCTACTAAGTACTAAAGATATGCTTGTCATGAAGGGGTTGAGGGGGTCTCATAATTCTGAGACTGCCACTAGTCATTAAAAGTGGCAATTTGTGTCGGAGAAACCACTTGTAATATTAGTGGCGTTGAGCTGTTAAAATTTTATATATTTGATTTGTGTATTGCAAACAGTTGAAAGTTTGTAAATTTTGCCAGTAAACCTAATTTGCAATGGGGGTTGAATAAGTTTGGGTTCATTGAACCACTGGCTGTATACTTTCAAAATGCATCAGAGATGAGAATTTCTCAAAGAACGACTTGAAGAATAGAAAATATCACTATATGCAGATGATATGGTACTGTATACTGTACAGTAATCCCTCGCTATATAGTGCTTTGATTTTCGCGGCTTCACTCTATCGCGGATTTTATATGTAAGCATATCTAAATATATAACACGGATTTTTCGCTGCTTCGCGGGTTTCTGCGGACAATTTACTTCTGGTACATGCTTCCTCAGTTGGTTTGCCCAGTTGATTTCATACAAGGGACGCTATTGGCAGATGGCTGAGAAGCTACCCAATTAAAGCACGCAGTTAAGTTCCTGTGTGCTGATTGGCTCAGAGACGGAGCACCGAATTTGATTCCGCTGTGTTAACCAAGAAGTCTCGTCTCGCTCATTCAGCATCAACGTGTTTCGCTGTGTAAAGAGTTAACTGTTGTGTTTATCTTTGTGCATAGTCAAGCCCTTCGTTATGGCTCCAAAATTATCTGATCCTGCTACTGCTTCAGGAGCTGTGCCCAGGCGCCAACAGAAGATGCTAACGATTGCCGAAAAGGTAAAAGTTTTGGATATGTTGAAGTAAGGGAACAGCTACACCTCTGCAGGATGCCATTACAGCATCAATGAGTCCACAATTCTTTTAATTTAAAAAGCAGGAAAAGAATATAAGATTTACGGCTGCAGTGTAGATCAGTGTTAACCAGGGCGCAAAACAAGTTGTAAGTGGGTGTAATAAGGCGGTAGTCCGGATGTTATCTGCTTTAGGGATTTGGATTGAAGACTGCCGGAAGAAGAACAACGGCGGTGCTACACAATCGCCTGAAGAGGCTCCTTTAGAAGAGCTGTAACGCTCTCCTTTGTCGTGCAGTAAAATTAAACTCATCGTTATCAGACAAGTCGTCATGTCATTGTTGGTGAGTACCTATAACTAATTTTCTATGTAGTTAGTACACGTACGTACGTTAATTGTAACTGTACACACATTTTATACAATTTTTCTTGCATTGTAGGTATTTATTGCCGGTGGCCTGTATCTTAATGGCTGTAACATGTGATATCGGAGACGCTCTACAGTATCTTTAAAATAACATTTTGGTTGTATGTACAGCATTTGCATGTTATAGATTTTTCACTTATTTTTATATTACCTAATCAATTACAATATGTTTAAAACTATTACTTATTAAAACTCCTCAATGATATACAATATGTATGTTTGTGAGTAGTATATAAGCAGTGTGTTTACATACATAATTTCAACGAATCTTACCTAATAACTCAGAGAATATAAAGGGTTTATGCTGTATAACTGTTCGGGGAATATTTATAAACAGCGTGGGTGGAGTGTATAAGGGCTTAAAATATATAAAAATAACCATACAAACATATGGTTTCTACTTTGCGGATTTTCACCTATCGCGGGGGGTTCTGGAACGCAACCCCTGCGATCGAGGAGGGATTACTGTATATCTGTCCGACAAAATTCTGTGCTAGCAGTCATTTCTTTGTACCTGGTGATCTATGACCTCGGGATGATCTGTCTCCGTGATTATATTTGCTATGCTGATCTGCTCCCGATTCATTTTACAGTACTCTACGACTGGGATCTGATCTAATGCTCATACTCGCCTGGCTTATGGCTCCGGGCGATCACGCATGAAATTACCAAGTGTTACTGTTTGTGTCTGTGTATTGGAACCTCCAAATCCTGCTACCTCCTCAACGCTATGCTTTCTGCTGCTTGCTATCGCCACTCACCTCATCTATGCTACCACACCCGCCTGCCCTACCGGTTCCGCTGTGCTGTGCTGCTTCTCCACTGCTTTTCAGATAAGTATCGCCCAGTATCATGCTAAAATACTCTCATGACAAACTCATTCTTATTAAACAGTTTGTCCAGAGCAAATGGTCTGACTGGAACATCCTTAAAGATGCCGGTATTTTGCAGTGCCCAAAATATATTCATTGTGGGCCACCGCCGGGCTGCAAATTAAAAGACAACCGGCAGCATTTGCTCAGGAATAAGCCTTCCTTCTCATGGCCCTGGAAATAGAAGTGTCAGTGTGCCAAATTTACATTGTGTGGAAATAAACCCTGCTCACGGCTCTGTGCAAAAAGAAGCCTCATTAACTAATATTGCACTGTTTAACTCGAGATCTCTTAATGGCAAAGCATTGGTGCTATCAGAACTCATCACTGACACCAAACTTGATATACTGTGTTTAACAGAGACTTGGCAAAAACCAAACGAATTGACGTCTCTCACGGAGGCGACTCCACCTGGTTTCACTTTCCATACAGAACCTCGCAGCTTTAGACAAGGAGGTGGGCTAGCGGTAATTATCAGAGCAGACTTAAATATCAAACGAATCCCAATTGACTGTCCACTGTCTTTTGAGTGCCTGGCTCTTAAACTAATAACGGAATCAGGTCCTGTCTCGCTCATTGTTCTTTATTGTCCCCCAAAATACAATGCATCCTTCTTATCTGATCTGATTGAACTTTTAACCCACCTAAGCTCTTACTCTCAGAGAATTATCCTTCTTGGTGATTTCAACATCCATATTGACACTACTACATCTAAACTGAGAAATGAATTCCTATCCTTACTGGACTGTTTTGACTTGACACAACATGTTGATTTTCCCACCCACTCTGGTGGTCATATATTGGATCTGATCTGCACTTCTGGACTATCTGTTGCCAACATTTACAGCACTGATTTGGGACTTTGACCATAAACCAGTATTTTTCACTGTCTCACTGCCTTTCCTTCCTCTTACCTGTAAACGACAAATTTCTTACAGAAACCTTAAAAATGTCTGTCCCTCTATCCTTTCTGGATCCATTTCTGATCTTTTACTGTCTGCACCTATTCCGTCAACACTAGATAGTCTTGTTGATCACTATAACTCAGCCCTTCATTCAGCATTAGATAAAACAGCTCCTTTAAAACATAAGGAGGTTTCCTTTAAATGTTCAGCTCCCTGGTATAATTCAGAATTGCGATCTAGGAAAGCAGCTGGCCGATGCCTTGAAAGAATGTCATGTAAGACTGGCTTCACCGTGCATAATCAGGCTTTCTCTGACCACCAAAGAGTTTACAGAGAAGCACTAACTGCTGCTGAGAACACCCACTATGGCAGAATAATAGAAAGTGGCCACGATAACCCAATGGTTTTGTTTTCTGTAGTTAATAAACTACTCAAACCTGCATCTGGCCCAACTACCTTTTCTACTGAAGTCTGTGAGGATTTCCTCCACTTTTTCCGTAACAAAATTAAAGATCTGAATAATTCAACTAACATAAATACATCATTTGTTTATATCTCTCCCTGTTTTCCCACTCCATCCAGCTCCTTCTCTAAGTTCTCACCAGTCACATCTGCTTTTGTTAATGACCTGCTTTGTAAGATGAGACCGACTACTTGTGTAGTGGACCCCATCCCCAGCACACTACTTAAATCCTGCCTTCATGCCATAATCCCGACTGTTACAACAATAATAAACTCATCCCTTGACACTGGCTCTGTGCCGCTCACTTTTAAAATCACTTCTGTAACCCCAATGTTAAAGTCTGGTCTTGATGCTGACAATCTTAACAATTTCCGGCCTATTTCCCACTTACCTTTCCTGTCAAAAGCTCTTGAGCGTATTGTAGCCTCCCAGCTCACCAATTACTTAACCACTAATAACTTAATGGAACCCTTTCAGTCTGGTTTCAGGGTGCAGCACAGCTGTGAAACTGCTCTGCTATGGGTAACCAATGATTTGCTTATGGCAGCAGACTCCGGACAAACCGGCATATTAATTCTGTTAGACCCCAGTGCAGCATTTGACACTGTCAGACATGACATTCTACTGTCCAGAATGGAGAATATGCTGGGTATCTCTGGCACTGCCCCCCAGTGGTTCAAGTCCTATCTGACTGATAGGCAAGAGTTTGTTAGTCTTTGCAACAGCAGATCCAGCTTGGCGCCAGTCACACAAGGAGTTCCGCAGGGCTCTGTCCTCCGCCCTCTTCTCTTCTGTATCTATATGCTTCCCTTTGGCCATATTATTCATAGCTATGGACTGGGCTATCATTTTTATGCAGATGATACTCTACTTCAATGTTAAAAGTGGAACTTCATCAGAGCTTTCTCAGCTCACAACCTGTCTTAGTGAAATTAAAACCTGGATGGAGCAGAACTCTTTAAAATTAAATTGCAACAAAACTGAACTCCTGCAAATTGGGACTAAAATGCAACTTAATAAAATGAGCTCCTTCCTAGTCAATCTTGGCGGTGATCTCATCAGACCTGCCTCTACTGTAAAGAATCTTGGTGTCATTTTTGATTCCTCCCTTTCTTATTCCGTCCACATAAATCACATTAAGAAACTTTCTTACTTCCACCTCCATAACATATCCCGTGTTCGCTCCTTCCTCTCCTTTTCTAATGCTGAGAAACTTGTCCATGCTTTTATCACATCCCGCATCGATTATTGTAACTCACTGCTGGCAGGTGCCCCTTCTAATCTTATATCACAGCTCCAGCTTATTCAAAACTCGGCTGCAAGAGTCCTTACTCGAACCAGCAGCAGCGAGCACATCACACCCATCCTGCTCCGTCTTCACTGGCTCCCTGTGTCTTACAGAATCAAATATAAAATCCTACTAATAACCTACAAAGCCTTAAATAACCTCGCACCAAACTACATCAGTGACCTTCTCCATCACTATGTGCCTGCCCGCTCACTAAGGTCCTCTGATTCTGGCAATCTTGTTGTGCCCCACACTAATCTACACTCCATGGGTGACAGGGCCTTCAGCTGTATAGCGCCCAGAGTCTGGAATGACCTACCGAAATTAATCAGGTCAGCTGACTCCATGAATTCTTTTAAAAAACAACTCAAAACTCATCTGTTCAGGAAGGCTTTTAGCTCTACTTGACTTTATTACTGTTCTCTCAGTTTACCTCTCTGTCAAGATGCACATATAACCTATGTGTGTGTGTGCTAGACCATCAATTATGTTGTCTGTTAGGCTTTCTCTGAATTTACTGTCGTAATCTTCTTTATTTATTTAGTTTGTACTATGCTATATACTGTATACCCTGCCGTTCTTTCTTATATTCTGTACCTTAAGTGCCTTGAGCATGGGAAAGGTGCTATATAAATGAAATGTATTATTATTATTAAAAGCATTAGCAGATTTTCATTAGCAGACTTTCAAAGGATGTCTGGACTCAAAATCAATTTGAATAAAAGTGAGCTCCTTCCAGTGAATTCTCTGGCACACAATATTGGACTGGTCACCTTCCCTTTTATTTTAGCAGATCAGTTTAAATATCTAGGGGTAAATAGCACAAGCAAACATAAAACTGTAATTCAACAAAATTTTGCTGTGTGCATGGAAAAAAATAATCAAGATGTGAATAGATGGTCTAACCTACATCTTACATTAGCAGGGAGAATCAACATTGTTCAGATGATCATCCTTCCCAAGCTTCTCTTCCTATTTCAAAGCATCCCCATATACATTAACAAATCATTTTTAAGAAACTAGACTCAATCATAACTTCTTTTATTCAAACCATCTTTGCATCCAAAAGGTGACTCTACAATGACCTAAAGTAGAAAGGGGCATGGCACTACCTAACTTTGAATTCTACTACTGGATGGCAGATATACAAGCTGTAAAGACCTTGAACGTGTATAAATGATGCGTACACACAGAAATGTTGCGTAAGAACGTTTCCACGTTCAAATCGTGATGTATAAAACCTAAACTTGGCGTAAAGCCACGCACATTTCCACGGTATCTCATACCCTGTCGTACGCAAGTTCTCCGCTCGGTTTTGCAGACTGGCGGCACCCAGCGTCAAAGCAGTGCTACTGTTCCTGTGTGGTTATCCTTTCTTTTCCAGATGCGGCTTTATAAATACACTGAAATTAACCGCATATTATTTATTAGTTTAATCAGGGGTGTCGAACTCCAGGCCTGGAGGGCCACAGTGGCTGCAGGTTTTCATTCTAACCCTTTTCCTAATTAGTGACCAGTTTTGACTGCTAATTAACGTTAATAGCCCTGTTCTTAAGGATTCATTCCTCTGAATTGATTCCTTTCTTCGTTAAATAGCAGCCAAACAGAAATGAGGCATGAAACGAGCCAACAGATGACCAACTAAATCTGGGCTTCAGACTCCAACCAGTTTCACAATGAGAAGCAGATTCTTGCTGTTAGTTAAACTCATTATTTAATTCCATGGCTTGTTGCTGCTCTCATTTTGCCACAGCAGACATTTCCAGAACTGTTGATTTTTTTTTTGTTTGTTCTAAGAACACCATCACAATGTTTTGGTGAGCTGAGAGATCAGCCTTACTGAGACCTCCTCCTTTCTTTATTTTCATATATTTTGTGATTTTTGTCATATGGATTCTTGTTTTGTGGCTCGTTATTGTTTAGCTGCTAATTAAGAAAAAGGATACAACTAAGGGGCCTGAGTCAAGGTAATTAAAATTAAGACAAAAGAAGGTAATTAGCAGCAAAAACTATTCACAAATTAAGAAGATGGTCAGAATGAAAACCTGCAGCCACTGTGGCCCTCCAGGACCGGAGTTCGACACCTGTGGTTTAATGCATCTGATTGTAATTAACCAGTAACAGTATAATGGTCCACGGTATGGTCAAACTATATACCTAAATACCATAGCTGCTTTAGCGTTGTTGCTCTCACTGCACCTTATTTTACTACTTTCAGCTGCTCCCGTTAGGGGTTGCCACAGCAGATCATCTTTTTCCATATTACTCTCACTGCACCACTCGGAGCAGCTGATCGGTATACAGCATCAAGCACATGCTGCCTCAGCCATGCTTCCTATTTGAACTGTTTCTCACACGGCAAACTTCAAATCTTTCCTGTACAGACCTCGCGGTTCAGAAAGAGTTTCATCCCAAGAGCTCTAAATGCTCTCAATCAAGTGCTCCTTATAGAACTATCTGTACTTATAAGTAGAATTACCTCACTGTAAACTTGCACTACAGTTATAATATTGCACAACCTGAGCCACTTTATAAAGCGCGTATTTACATATGATGACGATATCATTTTTAAGATGAAATGCAGCAAAATATGTTTATTATATTACAGTGAACCCTCGTTTATCACGGTTAATCCGTTCTAGACTCTACCGTGATAAATTAATTTTCGCGAAGTAGGATTCTTTATTTATAAATCGAATATTTTTGCATTTAGAGTATAGAAAACCTGTTTACGACCTTCTAAATACGTTTTTTAACATTATTAGAGCCCTCTAGACATTAAATAACACACTTTAGTCACCATTACACTCGTATTACCCAATATATTAGACAAAATAAGAGAAAATAAGACATATTAGACATTACAAATTTATTATTACTAGGCTCACCCGCCTTTTAAGGTGACCGACTTTTATCCTCAATTTGTGTGCGCTCCAAATGTAGGGAATGAGAACATTAAAGTGCCCATTCATAACATCTCCTGAAAACCTAAGTTTTTTTTATTCCCTCGAGAGCCTGTCCAAAGTCGTACAATGTCAGCCTGAATCTGTACCGCTAAAGACGGAGTTTCATGCAGTAAATAAGCTATAGATGAGAATAAGCAAGCACAATCTCCCCTGATATTTACTACGCGGTGAGGCATTTGTACTCCATCAACATTAATTATTTCCAGAGACATAATTTTGTCTATTTTTCCAGCGCATCGCGCACAAAAGCAAGGGGATGATGGGAGCAGCAGAACTCTGCTCACATCACGTCGCTTCGTACCGCAAGCCGCAAGTAGTAAGTCTGTGATAAGCGGAATACCACTACGCTTTGCACTCACGGGACACAAGGACAATCCCGACTGCTTTTATATAGCAGATTATTGTACTGTACATTTAATTACACACACACAGTTCTTACACACAACCACTAACGTATGAAGGCACAACCTCAGTAGGAGAGTCTTCAGGTGGTGCAGTATATTCAGCAGGTGCATCGTTGTCTTCTTCCGCTGAAGGAGTACTAAGATTAGGTAGCGGGTATCTGGGTGCGCGGCTGAAGAACATCTTGATAGGCAGTTGCTGGCATTGTCTTTTCATATGCGTGAGGAGGCTTTTGTAGGGTATTGCCATCTTTGATCATATCCAAGAGTTTCACCTTCTCCTGGATAGCAAGCATCTTCCTCCGGCACTTAGTTTTATTGTCAGAAGGCTTAGAAAACGCAGCACGTTTAGTAGCCATCGTGGAGCTTAGATAAAAGTTCTCAGAAAGCGCATGCGTAGTGACGTAAGCTTGTATGAGAAAAAATCGCGATAGAGTGAAGCCGCGAAAGTCGAAGCGTGATATAGCGAGGGATCACTGTATACAGATAAAACTTTAACTTCATTTAAATAATCTACTGTATATTGTTAATAATTAAAGGTTGTTCCTGCAATGTATGCTTCACTGGGACTGGCGTGAAGGATAGAATAATTAAACATGTACTATGAAGATATTTTAGTGTTCCTTAAAAGTTTTGAAGAATCGACATTATAAGCTTACAGATGGCTTAACGTCTATTACATAGCTGATTGTGTGGCGATCGGTTGCTTGGAGAAAGAAAAGGAAGGACAGGAATTGCAGGATAGTACGTTTGAAAGAGACAATACTGCAGGGACGGCCTTAAGCATGTACAAACTGTACACCTGCACAGGGCCGCCAAGCCAATATATATTGAATATGAAAGAGAAAGAGAAAATAACGACACAGCTTAAAACGCAGCTGCAAATTTCGGCAAAAGTTAAACACATGTGTCATGAGCATGAGGCGGCTTTGTAGTGTCCACAACGGATGTGGCCATCTGCCGTGCATAAGATACCATATTGACATTGGCAGGCGAAGGGGCCACTGATTCTTTCTCTGCCCAGGGCCGCCACGGGCCTAGAGCCACCCCTGAGTACTGCTGCAATAAATTATTTCATCGAAGGTCACGCGCAATCACTGCGCCACCCTGAAACCCATGTTTAATAACGTGCTTTAACTCCTGTCATCATGAAAATGATATAACATATACATCTCAGTATTTTAGTTATTCAGAGAGCTGTAATATCACGAATGTAATGGATTCTGTGTCCTGTCGGAGGAAGAGAGCCAGTCTAAGAAGCACGTAGTGATTCACATACACAGAGCACATAGAAGAACACATACAAAACAAAGCATTTAACGTGCTACTTTAATTACGATGTGATTTGAGAAACTGGTTAATTAAAATGATTTTAAGATGAAGTTTATAATGTTCTACTTTAATGACAAAATAAACCTTGTGCTTCTCCAGAAGAAATATTGATCAGTCTTGAAGACTCAGATAACATCTCTACATTTTATAAAAATATTTTAAAGTCCCTTCCTTTCCAAGACCCTAGAGTACATTGGGGAAAGGATCTGTCATTTAATATTTCAGAAAAGGAGTGGAAGGCAGCTACACTCTAGCTCCATATGTGCAAAGCATTTAATCATTCAACGTAATATCTTTTATTTAGCGCATTTATCTCTTTTACAATTGTCCAAAATGTTTCCAGGACAAGATTCAGCCTGTGAATGTTGCAATATAGCTCCAGGCTCACTGGGCCACATGTTCTGGGTGTGCTCCAAATTAACAACATTTTGGATAAAAATCTTTGCATGCCTATCAGACAGCCTCGGTATCACAATCATTCCAAACGCATTAGAGCTGTGTTTGGTGTACTCCCAGATGGGCTTAAAGTGGAGATGGACAAACAAACTGTAATTGCCTACACTGCTAGCACGTAGACTTGTATTTCTCAACTGGAAGAATCCCACCCCACCACTTTTAAATCAAGTAACTGATGTTCTATACTACTTGAAATTGGGGGGAAAAAATAAATTTCTCACTTAGAGGATTTGTTCAAAACTTTTTTTTTTTTTTAAATTTGGCAGGATCTAATCAATAACATTTTGGAATAAGCTTCCATAAACCTAACCTATTAAACCTAAACCAAACCATTTTGGGGAAAAGGATGCCCTTCCTTTCTTGTTCCTTTTATAGAGTAGCTTTGGTTGCTGTCTCTTTTCTTTCTGTTGGGTAGGGGATGAATTGTGCTTTGTTTGATTTGTTAAGATTGACTTGAATTTTATGGAATGTTGTCTGCTTCTAATTCAAATCAAATTAAAAAATGCTTTACTAGTTTGCTTTGTACAGAGTATTATGGGTGAATGAATAAGTACTTATGTATTAGACTTGATAGTCTCATGACAAGTGGGAATGTGGGAGTAATGTAAATGCTCCAGCAGGCTGACACCTCTACTAGCAGATTCTGAAAACAAATGTAGAAGGGAAACAATAAGAATAAGCTACCGAAAAGGGCTGAAAAAGAATATAGCTGACCATAACCAAAGAAGCATCATATGAATTCATTTTAGTAACATAAGTAACTTAATGGCACCAAGCCATAATTTTGAAAAGATGTATTTACTAACAGATTGGACTTTTGCTCATGAGCTGAGCCAAGTGACTTGATTCACTGTGCTTGTGTAAACTTTTTTTAATCACAATATATTGAGCCAGGGAAATCACCTATATGTTTTGCCAACTTTTCTCACTGTTATACAGGGCCAGTAAGGCCCACATAAAAAAAACAACATTGCGGGGAAAAAATAAAAAAAGTTTTCATTACAGTGGTATAAAAGTAAACATATCTGATTTGTAAGGGTGTGCAACATATGAACATGTATATACCAAAAAAAACCTGTTCATTTGAGAAGTCCAAATTCATAGTGTAAGCCATTTTAGATAAGCTTATGTACATAACAAGTGTGACTGGATGCAGTAAGGACAGTTTCTCTTACTCTGGGTCTGGAGCCAAGCATCCAACTCCTCCCAGCTTTGCATGATGCAGTAAGTTATACTTGAAGGATTTTAAATTAGATTTTGAGAGAAAGAACTAGCAGTCTGACAACAAAAACAGCAGATTGGTGTGCATTTATTGAAAAATTAATTCTCTTATTAATCAGTCGCTGCAATTTACAGAGGCGAGTCTATATGCCTTCAAAAGCCACACCTGTTTTCTTTCGAAAGCTGACAGACCAGGCAATTTAAAAATTGGACTGCCATAACAACCTGCTTGGCGCTTCACTAAGAATTCAGACACTGGAATAGTGATGAGTGCTTATCTGCAAACTCTTACAGTGTAAGTGGTCTCTCACGCAATCACTGTGGCATACAGAAATAAATGTATAATTGTTTGAAATCAAAACTCTTTTTTACTGGATAAATGCCTGACTTTTGAAACAAAAACGATCTTAGTTACACAGTGAAAACCTTGTGCACACTTGGTGTAGTTCTCTGCAACAGCCATTTTGGCAGGGTTAAAGACTTGGGGAAACAGAGAAAAATAGAATACAGTATTTTAACAAGAAAATTGTGAATGTCAAGTATACCCATATAAAAATTTGTCATATTGTTAGTACTACAGATAATGAATGTGAGCGAAGTTTACTATTTTTTTTTAAGCTCATGGAATTGGTTAGCATATACATTGTTAACTCTTAATTCATTGCCGTCATTGTACATTATCAATCAAAGAGAGTGGTTTTTAAACTGCAGTCTTTTACACCAGAAAAATAATGTTAGAAACTTGCTTTGCTGGAAGGGCTTTAGCATCCTATTATTGGTGCAGGTTCATCCAATTCCGATGCATTTATAGAGACCATATCAAGCCTGATATTATTGGTCTGGCACTTGTTAAAAGTATGAACATGCTAATCTGTTCAAGGTACAAACATGCAATGCATCCTGAAGTTTCTAGGTGCTAGTCAGTGTTCCTTTGTATTTCTACTTTGAAGATCCTACCATGTTATTTTTCTGAAGAAATAATATAAACTGGACAGTTCTCCTGCCACAGCTTGTCTAATTTGTCTTCCTACTCATGCATTTTGCAGTTGTGCTTGAAAAAGACTAAACACACTTACTTACTGGTTGGTGAACGGCTATTGAAACACAGAATTGGCTGGCAAGGCCTCTCACACCTGTTGAATTCAGCCAACAGTGTTTTAATTTTCTGAGGTATCAAGAAGTCATTGGGAGCCCAGAAGCCACTGGGATTAGGTTGGAACATGTACATGAACAATGAGTATTGTGACCTAAATGATGATATTGTAATATTGTGCCAATTTAAAGAAACCACTCAGGAGTTTGTATATTAACCAAAAATCGCTTAGTGTATGTGTGCTCTAAGTTGGGTGTATGAATCTGACAGTGACATATCTTGTTTCTGTTTCATAATTTTACTAACGGGACTTTAGGGCACAGTCTGGTATGGGAGTATGTCCAAGTTGGTGTCCTGAGGATTATATCTCTGTTGCTCGTGGATGATTATGCACAGCTGTTCATTTCCTCTTTGCGGAATCAGCTGTTAGCCTGCTGCTTGCTGCCGTGCTGCGTGATCTGCATCTTGTGCGAGGCTTCCAATGTTTAAAAGACTGTGGCTTTCCCAGTGTCTCACTGCCTTGTCTCTCTTCCCCCTTACAATATTGTAACAGTTACCCCTTGAGTCTCTAAATTCTGCTAATTTCCATTTTTAAATCTAAAGTCTGTTTTTTTTTGGGGTTAATTCCGTGATTCCATCTGTGTTTTCCACATTGTGGAAATCACGAGGCCCCACACAAGTTACTGTTACTCATTTCTTCACTTCAGTACCACATTGCTTATTGTTGTCTGTATTATATATTCATGGTATTTCCAGTTGCCTGTCTCTGTTGTATTTTATTATTTTAATTTTTCTTTATTGAGCAGGCATCAGATTTTGTTAGTAAAAGAAGCAATAATGCTTTAAATGGAAATGTAAAGTGCATTACAAACACAATACAAATAATACCCAGCTTGATATAAATTACACAGCCAAAAATACAACATAATCAACCGCTTGGAATAACAAGCAAAATGTCCTGTTTTAAGTCTTTGTCATATGGTAGTTTGTAGATCTTCTGTGTATATTAATGTCTTATGTGCAGTTATTAATTTCTAGGGACTGTTTCTTGTGGAATTGGTACTCATTCTTTAAGAGCAAGGTCACATACAAGGGATTTGTTAAAGTATTATGTGTTCTTTTTCATCTATACTAATAAAAGGCAAAGCCCTCACTGACTGACTGACTGACTGACTCACTCACTGACTCCTCACTAATTCTCCAACTTCCCATGTAGGTAGAAGGCTAAAATTTGGCAGGCTCATTCCTTACAGCTTACTTATAAAAGTTAGGCAGGTTTCAGTTCTATGCGTAACGGTCATAACTGGAACCTACTTATGTACATATATACCGGCCATAGTCTGCAGCTCGGTCGCCGTGTGAGGCGGAGTTGCGTCCCTCATCGTCGCACCTCCCACGTAATTGAGTGCCTGCCCATATAAGGCCATCCGTCAGTGGCAATCCAATAGAAACACTCTGCCGCTAAATATTCGCGGGTGAAGGACTGTGCTTATGCAGACAAAGATGAGATGGTCAGGGTGGTGTTTGGCACAAACTCAGCAAAACTGCAAGAGAAACTTTTAAGTGCCGGGTCTTAGCTAACATTAAATAAAGCTGTGGACATCGCATGAAATAGCACAAGCACAGCTGAGAACCTTCGATGCATGTACTCCGAGTGGCTCACGTGAACTGACTGTGAACGCAGTGCGCAGACAAAAAGCAACAGCTCTAAAGAGCACTGAACAAAAAACGCATTACACAATTGAGAAGGCAACAAAAGAATATGAAGCGAGTGACGCATACAAGCATATTCATAAGTGCAGCTACTGCAGAAACAAAGCACACTGTGGAAAAAGTCAATGTCCAGCTAAAGGAAGACAGTGTAAAAAAAACCCGTGCATGCAGTGTGTGATGTCTCAAATAAAGAGGAAAACGAGCTGTTTATTGATGCAGTAAGAAAGGAATCGATGAATGAAACCTGTTATCTTTACAACGTGACAAACACGGAATGTAACTTGAACACAACTGATTCTCCAAATACGAACCTGATTGAAAGAAATAATGATAATCAAATCCTTGATGACAGCAACACTCATAACAGTCACAAAACGATTACACTGACAATCATGTTACGTTATTTTTAAAATGTTCCCTTTTCTTTTTCATAACTTCTTTAGCACCCTACTTCTCCGCTGCGAAGTGCCGGTATTTTGCTAGTATAAAATATAATAGCCCAATGCACCAATATTAATACCATTACACTGTTACAGTTTTGTGTTTTGACTGTAGAATTATTTTGTCAAAAATGTTCTCGAAATTGCCTTGTTGTTTGAGACAACAAAGAATATATGCATATGTACATCTGGTCGAATTGAATGCAGCTGTTATAAACTTCTGGAAAGTTTTATTCTCTGTAATATTGATTACAACGTACAATACATGCCATAGACTTAATGATAAAACAATTGCATCTCTTCCATTTTTTGTGTTGTATTTGCAATTGTGATTGCACTAGCAGGCAAAGTAGTCAGGAAGTCCAAGCTAGAACAATCCAAATTGTCTCCTTTTTTGAAAGACTACAGTTTCCTTTTTTTATTATTACAGTATGTGACAACTGGACATTGTACTTTTTCATAAACCCAAAATTGAATTGCATATTATATCATATCTTGAGATTCTAATATTTTTTACCCCAGTAGGCAGTGTATTAGGTGGGGACCCAGTTTTCTCCTTATAAACAGAGTGAAGCCAGGGTTTAAAGACTGAAGGTAACAGTGAAATATGTAAGAGACTGTACTGCTCTGACACTACAGACCAATCTTGGAGACTGGATGTCTGGGAGACCCAAACATTTAAAGGTAACTGAAGACTTTTTGGCACTGAGACTGATAGAGGAAGTTCAAACCTGGTGACCTTGGAGAAATAGGACACTAGAAATGCTTCCAGAAATTGGCAGGAATAGGCCATATGACGGTATTTGTAGCTACCTCACCAACACAGGCTAACAGACTCAGGAAAAAAGCTGGTAAATACTCATTTGGTGCCATAAAGATCTGAAGCCAAAACCTGGAGCAGGGCTGCACGATTTGAGCAAAAATTCATATTATGTTTATTTTCATATACATTGTGATTGTGATTTAAACTGCAATATACAGTGTATTAAAGTTACTCAGTTTTATAATAACAAACAAAAACTTTAATTACTGAATGCCTGGGACCAAAAAAGGACCAAATTACTTCCTATAATGTATTGTCTAATTAACTGTCAAATGGCTGAAGTGGAATGTGTTTTTTTTTTTGGTACCTGGTTACTCACTTCCCCCTTTTTGTTGTACTCATATTGGCAGAATAAACAGGCTCACACTTCAGTAGTCTAGTCCACAGCAAATTTCAATGTGACTGATTGAGGATCTTCTTATTGTTTAGCATGTGTATAGTACATGTTAGTAGAACTGGAAGCTAAACAAATGCATGCATACCATCTGTAGCTAGTTACTGTTTTTGTCTAATTGTGCAAATATGTTTAAATATGTTCTCTTTGTACCTGATTAAATTAGGCAGAGCTTGGGTGATTGAAATATCTAAATAGTTTATGATGATTTTCTTTGAATGGGTCAATTCTGAACAATCTTCATATCCATGTTTGTTTGCTCATATTGTTTTTTTTAATGCAGATTTCAGAAACATGTCCACACATACAGAATACTCCCGGATGAAGAGGATTTCCTTGCTGTACAGGTATGTGACCTTCCTTTTTTTTCTTAAACATATGTTTCTGAATTTACTTATTCTATTATCATAGAAGGTTTTTTATACAAGTTTTGCATACTTGAGCTAAGATCTAAGTAGGATAAATGAAATTCGTTTGTAAATGCTCATATGTAACATTTAAAAAGGTTTTCAATATAGAATAGGCAGGGTTGCTTTTAGAAAATTAGCTCTGCAAGGTTATTTTAAAATATGAATAATTATAGAAATTATATTTTTGGTTAAGTTATTAATGGTACTGTCCAAGTGATGCCTTTTTTTTTTTTTTGCTTATATGCAGATTCTGAAAACCACAATGTCTGTTACTTGCTTGTAACTTGTTTTATGGCACATACAAAAAGTACATAATTTGCATTTTTGTCATGTTATTGCTGTAATATCATAAAGGAATAAACTCTACCCACCCTTTGTGGATGATTTACTTCACAGTACTGTGACCATCATGAAAGATCAAGTTTACATCCAGCTTATGCATTAGGGGGCTACGTTTTTGATTTTTAATTGTCACTTAAATTTTCTTGATGGTTTAAAGATGTGCACTCTCTCTACATTTATTTAGCTTGTGTTGCTATTTCAGTCCTATGTGTTTGAACCTGTGGTAGCTTTAATCTAAGAAGCATTGTAAAAAAAAAATTCAGTCCTTAAAAATAAATCTGAAGTTTGCACTGTATTTGAGTTTAATCCTTGCTTTAAGTTTTTCATTTATAACCATTAGTTGTAGGTATGTGAGTTAAACAAAGTCATCTCTCTAATTCTCACAACTAAAGCAATTTAAATTTTCAGAACGCACAAACATGCAAGTAAAAGAAAAAATTTCAAGTGGATTCAAAAATGTGTATCCATGTATTCCTACAGTAAGAATAACTTGTGTACCACAGCTTAGAAAGAAGATGGTTGAGTACTTGGGCTGGGTTGTAAAATCTGTCCCAAGTTGTTTTGTGAAGGGGTGAATTATCAAGAAGAGTTGTATTAGTTTGCTTGAGGTAAAGCCAGAGCCACCCCTTCCTATACGCGGGTCACACAATGTGCGGGCCCATGACCAGAGAACCCAAGTACAGATTGTGGTGTCTTTGTATTAATGCTTTAACTGAAGGGTAATTTAGACATTCTGCTGGACAGCCAATTGGATAGCACATTTTTATTGCTTGTTTTACTTGACTTGAAGATTCAACTTAGGGCCCCAGTTTGGCCTGGGATTGCTGTAAATTTGACCATTTTTGCCAAATATTTGAATTATACTTGACTAGTGGAGTTTGATTTGAGAGCTCTTCCATACATAACATACGCATTTCTATGTTATCTATTTTAGAAAGTTTTTGAAACCTTTTGTCTCATAAAATTATTTTCAAATCTTTATTTATTAATTTAGTCCTAAGTTTTCTATAGTCAAGATTTAATATATGAACATTAGATTTCATATGTTGTTGAGAATTATTGTGAAATTCAAGAGGGGAATCCAGAGGAAATACCTCTGCTGGTTTTATGACCCCTTAGTCACTGTAAGGAATGTATATTTGATGGAAAGTGGTTCAAGTGGCAACAGTAAACAATTTTATGAGGCGAATTGAAACTAGGTAAACAAGCAGAGGTTAGGTGATCTGTGTTTAGACTGCAATTGGCTTAAACCAGTTCTTGAAGTTGAAACGTGGCCAGGAAAGACCTCTGATTTTTAAATCAGTGTTTCCTAAACTCGATCCTGGAGATCCTCTGTGACTTCAGGTTTTTATCCCAACTAGATTCACATTAAGTGATGATAATTGAATAATAAAATTGATCTTATGTAGTTAGCTGGTCATTTTTTTTATTCTGCCTTCAGAAAAACACACCAGTATGCTTTTTACATTATAAGATATTTAGAAATATTTCTTTTTTTCTGTAGCTTTAAATTTATAACTCTTTATTGTTGTTTTTCTATTTTTCCCTTATTCTGTGCAGTCTGCTCCATTCATTGTATCGTAATAGTGATAATTAAAAACACCCAGGTGAACAACACTAAAAGATGAAAGGCTGCAACTGCGTCAGACCCACTAATTAGTCAATAGTGAAAAGGTAGAAAGGAAATAAAAAATATTATCCACATATAATTGCGTAATTTTTATTAAATTGTATTAACACAGTTACTTTTGTAAAATCTTCATTAACCTCCAAAACACAGAATCCGGAAAATAACCGCTCACTTAAAAAAGATAGGAGTCTAATTAAAAACTGAAGTTGGTTGGACCAACAACCTTTATCCCCAGGAGATCCCTAGGACTGAGTTAGAGAACCACTGTTTTAAACCGGTTATGTCTTTTTGAAATGTAGTGAAAACATTTTTTTATTTTGAGTATAATTTAGTTTAATTTCCAGATAATTTATGTTTAAAAACTTTTTTACAATATCCACAATTCAACTAGGCTATTGCATTACCTATTAATCACTGTGACAACCTGGATGAACATACGATAAGCATGTTCATAGTGAAAGCAATAATAAAGACAATAGTCAAAAGTAGTGCTGGGCGGTATGACCAAAATTCTATACCACGGTATTTTTCAAAATTATACCAGTTTTACTGTATTTGACGGTAATTTTTTCCCATGCATGAGTGGATGTTAACCACATTTTCCACTGCAATTACTGCAGTAGACTGGCTAAGAATAACCTATTCCACTGTACATTGTACAAAAAAAAATTTTAATGTGCACACAAGTATTAACACAGCTTTGCATGGCCCCATAAAGTGATAGTTTTCAAGGGGGTGGCACTAATGAGGAGAAGGAATCACATTGCATGACAGTTGCAGTCAAAATATAGAACCTTTTATTGAACAAATTTTGCAAACAACTTAAACTAAAAATTTGACAACATATTTTCAACCATCCAAAGAGGCATTTAGAGTTAGTAAAATATCCAGAGGTGTTTGGCAAAAGTTGTATTGCGCTGACCATGTCTTAGAAAAGGAATAAATCGTAAATATTTTTGTAAACCAACTACACTTTCTGTTAATGTTAACAATCTCTGTCCACTGACACGTTAAAGTGACTTTTTAAACTACTTTCCCATCATTAAACTGCATAATATTTAAACTAATAAATAATGACAGTAAAATAAATAATAGTGCAACTTCCAGTAATAATACTATTATTTCAAGACTTCAAGCCCAGGTGCATTACACAGTATTCACCAAATAAAATAAAACAAGTGCAACTTGGTGATGACATCTTTACCAGCTGAACCATCATTTAGGCAAATTGCATTAATATGGACCTTGCTTCAAGCTAAGCTATATACATAAATAATAATACTGCAACTTGCATTTATAATTTTATTTGTGGTATAGCCCTACGGAATCGTATTAGGGCCACGGTGAATAAAAAAAAATACAGACACAGGGAAGAAAAAAAAAAAAACTATGTCGAGAATAAAGTTAACATGTTGACTTTGTTCTCGACATTTCCACTTTATTCTCGCCGTTTTATGTCGAGTTTAAAGTCGACATTTCCACTTTATTCTCATAGTTTATTTTATAATTAAAGTGGAATGTCATAAACTAAACTTCATCCTAAAATAATGTTTAATTTACTAGATTTTCTCAAACCCTGTCATAAATTAATGTAGCACATTAAATGCTTTGTGTTAAGTGTTCTCTGACCCAGTAGTTAATCGCTATGTGCTTCTTAAACTGACTTCCTCTACACTAAGAGGAGGCGCAGGCAGCGGTCACCGCACATAATACAATCACTTCATGATATTCCTGCTCTCTGAAAATTTAGAATACTAAGATATATGCTTGATATAATTTTCAGAATTAAATGTATTAAAGCAGGTATTTAACATGCACGGTAGTGTGGCAGTAGTGCTGGTACGAGCAATACATACACTAGCAGTGTCAATATAGCAAAACAAAACCCCACATCCTACATGACTTTGAAAGGAAACTGAAGCACGCCGAGTAAACCCACCAGAAAAACATGCAAATTCAAGGCATGGAACCCCCGAGACCCCCTTGCTGCGAGGCAGCAGTGCAACCTCCACACCACCGTGCCCTCACATGATTAATACATGCTTTAATGCATTTATTTCATCATGAAAATTATATCAAGTATTTATCTTTGCATTCTAAATGTTCGGGGAGCAGGAATATCATGAAGTTATTGTATTCTGTGTGCTGCCTGTGCCTCCTCTTCGTGCAAGAGGAAGTCAGTTTAAGAAGCACGTAGCGATTAACATGGCTCGGGGAACACAACACAAAGCATTTAATGTGCTACATAACTTATGACGGGGTTTGAGAAAATCTAGTAAATTAAATATTCATTTTAAGATGACGTTTAGTTTACAATGTTCTACTTTAATGACAAATTACAAGAATAAATTCAACATGTCGACTTTATTCTCGTCATAAGCGTCGAGATTACAGTGGAAACGTCGAGAATAAAGTCAACATGTTGTCACAATATTGTACAGTACCCAGGTACATTACACAGTATTGGAAAAAAAAATAAAACAAGTACAACTTGGCTTGCAGTATTATCCAGTAGTATAGAAAGAGTATTCACAGATTTGAACATAATGGTCCACATCCGACCTTTTAAAACCAAAGTATCTCCAGGCAACGGACGTGACTCTCTTTTTTTTTTTTTTTTGCAAAAGTTCTTCTGTGTCATCATGTTCAACTTTATCGTTTGCTACAACTTCAGTTTCGGAATGTTCTCTGTCCATTTTCACAGCGCAATACCTCCACTACCGCATGTACTCCGTTGCATATGTGTTTAGTGGTGTAGCAGGGAAAAACGTCCCCCCCTTAAAAAACAGTTTCCCGCTGCACCACGTTCTGAACGTTTTTTAGGCAATTTAAACCGGTGTTGCGGTATAAGAAAAATCCATATCATAACAAAAATAAAAAACGGTTTTCGGTACGAACCGGTATATCTCCCAGCACTAGTCAAAAGTAACATCTGTATGAATCAACAAAAATAAAAAATCAGGCCTTGTGATTAAACACATTGGGAGCTCCTCATGAAACAACACTACTGATACTCTTTCACTTGGATGTTTTTTTAAAGATGTATTAAGATCCTTGCTTATAATCCTCATTACTTTCTCATTATAAATGTTAATTCTTGCAATAAACAGTATGTATCAAGTAACTGCATGTTTATAGTTTTATATTTTTAATATATATTTTTTAATTTAAGATCCTTCAGTTAAGGCATTTATGAAAAGAGCTCATAATATGTACTTCTGTTTCCTTCTGTCTAGACAAAAGCTAACATAGACAACTGTTTGTAAATATTTAAACAAAATAATTATAACATTGAAGAAAATCCTTTTCTGGGTTTCATCCTTATAATTATGTGAGTACTGCTGCCAGTGTAGTAACAAGAAACCAAAATGGTTCTTAAACTTAAAGGAAATCATTATACTCAATATGTTGAACTTGAAAATGCATTCCCCAAAGAACAAATCTGATATATGATTTGATTTGCTTAATTCAAACCATTAGACTAGCTTTCATACTAATGCAGTAAGTTTGCAAGAAGTTGCTTTTAAGAATTTTTTAAGCACATAGAAGAAACAAATGCTGCCATTTAAAAGTACTTTAACAGTGCTACTTGAAAGACTAGATGAGTGGTGGAACTTTTAGATATTTTAGAAGAATTCATAAAAATACTTCAACAATGAAATGACAGTTTAAAGTGTACTTTTGTAAATACCTAATAAGTAATGTGAAAAATGTTATTCAAAACAATAAATACATTTGCAAGTTAATTTTTACAGTGTCTAATAGATTATGGAATAAGAAAAAGAGCATACGTTGATCTTTGTTATGCATAGATAAGATGCATAATTTTGTATGACAGACTTGAATCCTTGTGTTTTCTGATAGATGCTTTCCAGTAATTAGTATTTGTTGCATACCTGTTTTTAAAATTTTAAAAACCGCAAATGATGTAAAATTAAATAACATAGGTTTTACTATTATGATTAGTACTGCCACAATGTCTTGTTTAATAAGAGATTTGTGCTTGAAAAATATCTTCTTGATCTTCATGATTAACACACATATGGTAACTGCATGTATTTTCGGTCAGTTTTTAATTTTGTGAATATTTCTTGTAATATTTTGTCTTTTATTAAATTGTGATTTAGATCAGAAATTTAAAAAAATAGTCTATCAAGTCTCTGTTTACAGGAAGTTCAGCACCAAAATGACACATGTGATTCATCAAGTACCACAATTGCAATACCTTGTGTAAAGGAGCACTGCAACTAATTTACCGTAAAGCTTAGAAAAGCAGTTAATTTTTTCTTTTTAAAAAGTTGCTTGATCAGCAGGAGATTGATCGGAGCATTACTAGTTCTAGGACTTATTTTTTGTGGGTTTGGGAGTAGTCCCACACATCAGTGTATCTCTAATAAAATTAAAATGTTTTCCTAAACAATATAATATTCCAATAAATTGTTTTCTTAAACATTGTTTATTTTCTTATCATCTCCACATTTTAGTCAATGCTGAAAGCTTTGCATGTCTTCTTGAAACACGTACAGGGTGAAGAAGGAAAAGAATGCTTTTTGCTAAGTTCTGTAATGAAAGGACTACTTGCATGTTTGACTAGGAGTTCCCAACATTATTATCAACATAAAAAAGTTTTAATATATTGAACTTTGTACATGTGTGGTAGTTGGAAGTGCCCAGTGCCTCGGGGGGTGGACTTCTGGTAGTTGTGTGTGGGGCCTTGGGGGGTCTTGACGGTGGCTGCGGGTCACTGCCTGGTAGCTGCATCGCCCCTGGGTGGGACTGGGTGGGGGCCTGGTGGCTTGGGGTTTGGGGGCGGCCATCCCCGGATGGGGGTCTGGGTGGGGCCTTGGGGATTGGGTCCTGGCATGTACGCTGCCGGGAAGAGGGCCGGAACATGCGGCGGTGCCGGGTCCTGGCTCCGCCATGGGGGAGGGGGATGTCCGGGAGGGGGGGGGGGG
>JANRMT010062834.1:24771728-24784771 GCA_026402145.1 Polypterus bichir lapradei | reverse complement strand
GTTAAATTTCATAGAATTTTTATTTATTATTACTTTTGTCAGATTAAAGTTATTTCTGTGACCATTGTGAGTTTTTCTTTCATTGACTGAAGGGTACCAACAATTTTGTCCACAAATTTGTGGACAATATATACACAAATATATATATATACATACGTGTATATGTGTATGTGTGTGTGTGTATATATATATATATATATATATGTTCAGCCTTACCGATTTGCAAATTGCATAGTTACAAATTGCGGTTTTGATTTAAAATTCAATTAATCATTCAGCGCTAGTTCATGTGCATTTTCAGATAATTCAAAATAAGTTTGTACTCATTTTAAGATATCTGAAATTCAATTCAAGGTATCTTGATATGACTTTCTGTAAAATTGTCTACGTTTTCAGGTGGGCTTCTCTATTTTGAGATACCTTGAAAATGCATTGTAGATATCTGAAAATGGACAGGAAGCTACCTAAGATACCTGGATATATATTTTATTTCATGATATCTCCTATACACTTTAAGATATCTTTAAACAAGATACAAACATATTTCTAAAAAGCTGAGTATCATTCTCAGAAATCTAAAGTACAATTCAGGATGTTTTAATTATGTCTAGATAGCTCAAAAAAGATTTATTTTTTATTTTAAAACATAATTTAAAATTAATTTTGAAATATAGTATCTCTGAATATTAATTTGTCATACTTACACTTGCTTTATTCCACACTGTGAGGTGATCCCATAGTTGCTCTTGGGATTTATAAATTAACCAAATATTTGTCTGGTTACAACAAAATTGACAACTTAATCTCATTCAGAGTTCATTTCTACCTTGCACTTAATAATGCAGGGAAAGAATGTGTAATGTCCTAATGAGAACTAGCTTGATTTCATCTTTCTGTTGCAGATGGTGAAGATGACAAGCCCCCACTGCCTCCTCGTACTGCATCCACAAGTAACCCTGCCTCCTCAAGTTCTGCAGTTGTTCTTACAGGACATGATACTCACAGTGAAGGGTATATCATTTTTTACTTCTTTTGAACTTGTATATTTCATATTATCTGAACAATGTCAATTTATTTTATGTAAGCAGTCTTCAAATTAAATTTATAGTACATGTCAAAGCATAATATGTACTGAGTAGGGCAGTAACGTTGTACCAAAAGTTATGCTCATATTAAAAATAAATATTTTAATATATTTGAATGTAGGCTAAAAGATGTAATTACTACTACATGTGTGTTTGTATTTAATGTGACCCTTATATGTTCTGTTATTGTTATCATTGCTTTTTTGCTTGTTGTGCTTCGCATGGGTCACTTAAGACTTGTATATACTGTACTGGCTCTTGCCCACAAAAATTGATTTTCTGTGCATAGAAAGTGACATGATCAAACAGAAAAGTGGAACTGGGACACATCACATGCCTGTAGTGCATATTTGAAACCCATACAACATCACTCATGATTACTTAAACACGTTAAACATAGTCGTTACTTTAGTCCCAGCCCTCACCTCCAGCCTTCTGCTCTGTTATGTACTTTTCCACTGGTGCAAAAGTCAGTGTACATCTGTATTTTATATAAGTCGTGGCAGCATGAATACATTCGCGCTTCACAAAGGAATTACTGAAAGCACTAAATGTTGCATTGTAATGATGTTTCAAGTATCTCCCCATCCTGTTATACTGTTATTTGGCTTACACTTTTATTAACAGCATCTTAAAAGTTCTCCTACTAAAACAAATCACAAGAAGTGTAACTTGTAGTCTGTACTAAATTAAAAATTTTTCTGTCATGTCTGCAATATTCAGCCTTGACCACTTCCCTCCACACTGCTCTCCCAATTATTACTCCTACTGCACACATCCTATCTCCATACCACCCCGTGACACTCTAAGTGCTGTTGTAAAATACCAAAGTAACTGATTTTCTCTTTATAATATCTAAGGACAAAATTTTGTTCCTCCTGCGTCTGTATATTCTTCTATATACCAACTATTTAAAATACAATCGCTTCCTCTACGGAGGAGAGCCCTGAAGCCCTTCGAGCAGCTCTGCCTACCCCGGGAGTTGGCAAGCAAAGCGAGCAAGGGATGGATTCAGCAAAACTGTAACATGTGTAAATCTTATTTTTTATTTCACCTTTGTTTTAGTGATTATGTGTCACATCAGCAGCCGCCAAAAGACATGTGTTTATTAAAGTGGCTAAGTATGTGTTTCCTGGCACTGCGAATGCTATTTAAGTGGTGATTTTAAAGCTGTTATAATATTAAAGGAAAAATCGGAAAAATGGCAATTATTTCCCATTAGTTTTAATGAGAAAGGAAACCAGCTGTTGCAAAGCCATTAAGCATTCAACATGGAAAACAACAGCAATTCAGGGCTGTCATATTCAAGACTGAAACGGCAAAGGAACAAAATGATACTTCTTGGGCACTGGAGAAGCCTTTAGAATGTGTTGTTAATACAACTCTTAACTAAAATGCAGAGCATTGTGGTAGAAAAATCTGTCCAAACTAACAATTAAAAACAGTAAAAACACTGATTAAGTAAATGATGTGTAAATCAAATGATAAATACAAAAGTATTGCAGCTTAGCATGTCTGGAGTAACACAATGCCCAGATCAGTGAGAGGCTGCCATAAAAAGGGACTGTTATTTTATGATCGAATGTTGCGTTTGCTTTTTAGAAATTACTGTATATTTTTTTCTAATTGTATTCAAACAGCCCTAATACTATATGACTTGCATATAATTCTGCAGGCTAAAAGTTATGTTCTTTGAATTATTTTAATCCTTTAGTGTGTAGCTATCTTCTTATACAATTCTGATTTCTTAATGTAATATACTAACCGTATCAAAAAACTTCATACAGAAAAAAATGTTCTGTTGAATGATTAAAACAATTTAAAATTCATTTGTATTAAAAAATCACAATAGCTGTTTTTTTTTTTTTTTTTTTAATCTTCTTCTGAGGAGAAACAAATCAAGGTAGTTTAGCCCTGTGGAGAGAAAGGCAGAGTATGATTGAGTGAAGAGTAGCAAAAAGATGGAGGTGGAGGAGATGGAGCACAGAGGGAATCTAAAGAAAATGTGATTAAAGTGTGGTGCCAGATGATAGGAAAATAATAGATCTTGCACCAATGGAGTCCCAGGACTGTGGAAAGTGAAGGAAGAACAATAGGACATGAGAAAGGGAGGCCAACAGGCTAACCTGGGTAAACCTTGAAAATGGCTATTAAACCACTAATGATGATGATGATGATAATAATGGCATACTGTGTTATATTATGATGATGCCTAAAACCTTTTAGGGGTAAACTTAAATTTTCAAAACTTGCTTTTTCAACATAATATAGTATGAATGATAATTGTGAGTGTAGCATGCATATTTTAAAAAGTATTAAATAAATAATCCTCATGACTAAAATGCTACATCGCACAGAGCCACTCTTGGAGATTCCCAAATGGCCTGATTATATCAGTATAAATTATAAAAATTAAACTAGCATTGTTTAATGCAAATTACTATTTGAGTGTAAATCCCTAGTAGATGTGCATTTTTAAGGCATAACATTTCCTGTTGTCTTATATCTAATATTTTATTGTGTATGAGGTGTACCTTATATCAAGCTAAATTCTGGCCCATTTGATTTCTTGGAAGATGTAAAATTCGTAATTATGCGAAACCTCTGCTTCTAATTGAGAATCTGGCCTGACTCAGTTGGTGGTTATACAAACCCAGTCCTAGTTAGAATTTATGAAACAAGAAAGCTAGATTTCTCCAAAACTTTCTTATACCTGAAATTTGTAGAATATGCCACAGATAGGCAGTGTAAAACTAAAATCTAGCAAGTGTATGCCTTCATTTTTACTCTGGAGGATGGCAAACAGTTCAACATCTGTACATGACTATGTTGAAAAGGTGAAAAAAAGCCTGATGGCTAGCTATTGCTGTTTTATGCAGCTATTGCTGGAACAATTACACCAAGAGATATGTGGATATGAGAAAGGAACATGCAATAGTGTGACCGTGATTGCTGTCACAACTGTAACTCTCCTTAATTACTTTTTGCCATGTTTCCACTGCTGGCAGATGACCGCATCAGTCGACCCGTGCATATATGAAAAAAACAAAAATTCCGATCTGACTCCTATTTATTTTTTATGGCCACAAATTGGATACATGACAGTGACTCAAATCTGATTTGAAAAGATGACATTTCTGTTTCCACACAACTCTGAAAACATCAGATTTGTATTGCATTAAGGTAAAAAAAAAAATCAGATCTGAGTCACTTTATCTGGGTAATTTGAACATAGCCAAAGTTTACCTTTATGCTTGCTTGCTTTTAAAGCAAATAAAGCAGTCTGACCTTCCTGTCTCGATAGGGAACTTTATAAGTACTATATTAGAAAAGAAAGTGATTGCATGATAATGATTGTTACATTTTTTTACTTGCCAGTGCTGCTAATGGGTTGAGCACCATATCTCATGATTATCTGAAAGGCAGCTATGCACTGGATTTGGAGGCTGTGAAGCAGGGGTCAAGTAATCTTCCTCATCTTAACAAGACACTGGTCACATCTTGTAAGAGACTACATGGGTGAGTTATACTTTTGCATAATTTTCTTTGTTTTTTCTCTTTCATCTTTTCATATTATGTTTAATAACTTTAAAATCTGTTGGGCTCTGCTATTCAAACTTGTCTGTTGTGTTTTGTCTTTTGAATGCCTGTATTTGATACATTAGTTATGACTATTGGCTAAATTATATATCTTATGTTTGTTTGTATTTCTGATGTTACCAGCGTGTTTGTTCCTGCAAGAGTACAGTATGTGCTTTAAAAAAGAGAGAAAAAAAAGTTGCCAGTGACAATAAAGTACATTCCATGTGTGAGAAATGCAAGGGGACTGTCATTACAAAACACTTTTTGTATTATAATTCATGCTTACATGTTCCAAAGCAATTAAGTATATTTTTATCACACATCCTTACTGAAACGGAGCTACAAAAGTCATGATAAGAAATGTACTGATAGATAGATAGTGCCACGCTTGGGTCACAGATTTGCACAGAAACACAGGAGTTTGTAGAGACAGGAACTTTATGCAAACACTGCAAACAAACATGTCTCTTTTTCAGAAGTTTAAACGTGTTCCTTGACAAGACGAAGATGACAGTTCCGTCTCACAATTAAAAGAATGCAAATATATCTTCCTCTTCAAAGGCATACGCGTCAGGAGCAGGGAGGAACAGAGAGAGAGAAAAGCAAACAATCAATGAAAAACTGACAGGTGCTATTCGGACTTTTAAGTCTGCAAAGTACTGCGCGGATCATGTGATAGATCAGCCGCAAGTAAACCCAGCAAGCAAGGGAGCAACATGAAGGTAGTCTTTCAGTGTCTTTTTTTAACCTGTAGGGATGTGAACAGCCCCCCAGCTCACACCCCCTCCCTCAGCTTAATTCACTTCTTTGTGAATCAAGCAACATTCCAAACCAGGCTCAAATAAGTGTGACAGGACATCAGCATTAATATGTTCAGAGCCGGGTCGATGCCTCACTGTAAAACTGTAAGGTTGCAAACCCAAAAACCATCTCATGAGACAAGAGTTTGTTTCTTTCTGACGGTATAACCACTGAAGTGGAGCATGATCTGTCACTAATGTGAAATTTCGTCCCCATAAATAATAACGAAGTGCTTCCACAGCCCATTTTATTGCCAAGCATTCTTTTTCAATAGTCGAATAATTACACTCCCTAGGAAGTAATTTCCTACTCAAAAATGTGGTAGGGTGCTCATCCCCATCAAAAACCTGGGACAGGATGGCGCCTACACCAAATGCCCTTGCATCCGTCTGTAGAACAAAATCCTTGGAGAAGTCGGGATTCCGCAGAACTGGATAAGAAGACAAAGCAGTTTTCAAATCACAAAAGGCACGTTCACAAACGTCTGTCCATACAATAGGGTGGTTTTTTTTCTGCCTCTAGTAATATCTGAAAGAGGAGCAGCCCTATTTGCAAATTCGGGGATGAATCTTCTGTAATAACCTGCAAGCCCCAGAAAGGCACGTACTTGTTTCTGCGTTTCTGGGCGTGGATAAGCAAGCATCTCTTCTATTTTTCTGAATTGAGGTTGGAGTAAACCCCTGCCCATGGAGTAGCCCAGATAATGAGTCTCAAACATACCCAATTTACATTTCTTGGGGTTAGCTGTCAAACCAGCCTGTCTTAGGCTCTCAAGGACAGCCTGGAGACGTTCCAAATGTGTTTGCCAATCATTACTGAAAATCACGACATCATCGAGATACGTCCCGGTCCCATACGTTCCTCAATAATGGCAGGGCCCTGCCATTTCGCTAGGAATTTGTGCGGATCTGTTGGAATCAGTACCAGAACTCGATCGCCAGGTTTGAGTTCACGGAGCTTACAGCTTCTATCATAAAGACATTTCTGAGTTTCTTGCTCATGTCACTGATGCTCTTCAGCAACAGAAGAAAGTTTAGAAATTCTTTCTTGCATCGAAATTACCCGATCTGCAAAGCTTGGTCCGTGAGCTGTTGTCCCAAATCCTGTCCATTCCTCTCGTACAACATCCAAGACGCCTTGCGGACACCTGCCAAACAACAAATCGAATGGACTCAAACCAGTGGATGCCTGCAGCGATTCCCACATCGCAAACATAACAAAAGGCAGGACGGAGTCCCAAGACGTCAGATCATCATGAGCGACTCACCTGGGGCCTCACACTATAACATGGCGTAAGCACAAAAGCCGAAATGTGCTTACGCACAGAAAAATCCAGATGCAGGAATCTGTGTGTACTCCAACTTCCACGTTCTTCCGCTACATAAATCCCGGTCAGTGTGAAAATTAACGCTCGTGCACGCGCCTTATGTCCCGTCCCAACTCCTCCCAGAATTACGCCTCTTTGAATATGCAAATCAATATAAATCGCACTTAAGCTCAGCCTTCTGTGAAAAGACAATGGGGAAAATATAAGAATTTCAGCGAATAGCAAGTGGAGGCAAAGGAAAAACATACTATTTGTTTAATTAAACCGTGGTATAATCAACAAAAGGAAGTTGATCGAGTGACATAGCGTGTTGGAGAAACTTGAAAGCTCAGATATCAAAGTCGCCGTGAAAAGGCGAGTCGTAGCCCACCGTCTGAGTGTCATATGAAAGCTTATTAGGGTACAGACAAGGCACACAGTGGGGAAAAAAGCACGAAATGTCAACTTCAATCTCGAAATTTCCACTTTAATCATGTATTTTGTCATTAAAGTAGAACATCATAAACGATCTTAAAATCGTTTAATTAACCAGTTTCTCAAATCACATCTTAATTAAAGTAGCACGTTAAATGCTTTGTTTTGTATGTGATCTTCTATGTGCTGTGTGTGTGTGAATCACTACTTGCTTCTTAAACCGGCTCTCTTCCTCCAACTGGACACAGAATCCATTACATTCGTGATATTACAGCTCTCTGAATAACAAAAATACTGAGATGTATACGTGATATCATTTTCATCAAGATAGGAGTTAAAGCACGTTATTAAACATGGGTTTCACGGCGCAGTGATTGTATGCGACCTTCGATAAAATAATTTATTGCAGCAGTACTCATGGGCGGCTCTAGAGAGAAAGAATCGGTGGCCCCTTCGCCTGCCAATGTCAATATGGTATCTTATGCACGGTGGATGGCCATGTCCGTTGCGGACACTGCATAGCCGCCTCGTGCTCATGACACAAGCGTTTAACTTTTGTCGAAATTTGCCGCCTCGTTTTTAGCTATGTTGTTATTTTCTCTGTCTGTTTTATATTCAATATATATTGGCGTGGCTGCCCCTGCAGTCCTTGCTTTTCTTTCTCCAAGTAACTGATCACCACACAATCAGTTCTGTAATAGATGTTAAGCCATCTGTAAGCTTAGAGTGCTGATTCTTCAAAACGTTTAAGGAACATTGAACTATCTTCGTAGTACGTTTAATTATTCTATCCTTCACACCAGTCCCAGTGAAGAATATGGATTATTTAAATGAAGTTAAAGTTTTACCTTTATAATATATAAAATGTATTTTGCTGCATTTCATCTTAAAAATGATATCGTCATCATATGTAAATACGCACTTTATAAAGTGGCTCAGGTTGTGCAATATTATAACTGTAGTGCAAGTTTACAGTGAGGTAATTGTACTTATAAGTACAAACAGTTCTACAAGGAGCAATTGATTGAGTGCGTTTATAGTTCTTGGGATGAAACTGTTTCTGAACTGCGAGGTCCGTACAGGAAAGGCTTTGAAACGTTTTGCCATGGCTGAGGTAGCGTGTGCTTGATTCTGTATCCCGATAATTCTCTTTCCGATCAGCTGCTGCTGTGATTCACACTCAGATACAGTTATATAAATACTCCAAGTTGTGCAGTGAGAGTAATATGGAAAAAGATGATCCGCTCTGGCAACTCCTAAAGGAAGCAGCTGAAAGAAGAAGAAGAAGGTGCAGTGAGAGTAACAACGCTAAAGCAGTTATGGTATTTTGAATACTATGGCTATTCCCTGGACCATTATATTGTTACAAGTTAATTACAATCAGATGCGTTACACTAATAAACAATATGCGGTTAGTTTCAGTGTATTTATAAAGCCGTGCCAGGAAAATAAGGAGTAACCACACAGGAACAGTAGCACTGCTTTGACGCTGGGTGCTTTAAGTCTGCAAAACCGAGCAGAGAACTTGCGTACGACAAGGTAAGTGTAGGTTTTATACATCGCAATTTGAACGTGGAAAAGTTCTTACGCAACATTTCTGTGCATACGCACCATTTATACATGAGGCCCCTGATCATCTGTTTTAAAGTTTTATTAAATCGTTCAGTCAAACCATTCGTCTGTGGATGGTAAACAGTGGTACTCAATTTCTTAATAGCAATGCTGTCACACAACTGTTTCATCACACGAGAAGTAAAAGGTGTGCCCTGATAAGTTAAAATTTCTCTAGGGATGCCGATACGAGTAAAAATCTCTCACAAAGCTTTGGCTATAGTGGAGGAATTGGCTCTTTTCACAGCGGCCACTTCTGGATATTGCGTTGCATAGTCAACCAACACAAGCATATATTGATACCCACTTTTAGTCTTAGGTAGAGGACCTATAATATCTAATCCCACCCGTTGGAAAGGGACTTCCAAAATAGGCATAGGACAAAGGGAAGCCCGAGGAGGTTTATAAGCAGAGACAATTTGACAATCAGGAAAAGAAGTACAGAACTGCTCCACATCTTTCCCCATATTCAGCCAATAAAATCGTTTCGATAAACGTTCTCTAGTCTTATCAGTCCCCAGGTGCAAAAGAATGTCCCTATGTACTTCAGGTACAACTAACTGTTCAGTAAATTCCCAAACTAAACGATCTGATATCACTCTAAAAAGGCAGCCGTCTTTCTCAAGGAAGTGCGGGGTTTTTAAGCCCCTGGATGCACACTCTTGGTAATAAGAGTCACTAGCAGAGCGAGCCTGTTTAAATGCATATTCTAATTAGCTATCAGCATGCTTCAAGCACACAAAATCGGTCTGCTCGCCAGTGCTCGGTTCTTGTTCGGAGGCATTTGCAAGTTGAGAAGTTGTAGATGGGCCAGCCAGCTGCTCTGGGAAATTATGGGGTTTTGGGGGTTGGGTTGTCACCCTCGGTCTCGCTGGAGAAATCGGGTTCAATATCTAGTTTGGGCTCGAGAACTTCCCCAACAGCCGCTTCGGGTTCAATGTTTAAACAGGGCTCAAGATCTTCCCCAACAGCCAGTTCGTCCTCTCACTGAACACCAAAACCCCCCCACCCCCCACGCTAAGCTTGACACGGGGCTCACTGACTTGCGTCCAACATTCGATCATGAGTTTCTAAAAAAGGGCATTCCTCCTGCCGATCAGTAAGGACCTGGGACAGGAGTCCGAAACGGCAGACCAAACTTTAAAATGTCGACCCTTGTATGTTAACGGAAGAAGCAATGTCTGATAGTCTTTAACATCTCCATGTACACAACGTATGTTTACAGATTCAGTGTTACACAGATACCTGTCATCAAGACTGTCCTGTCTGACAATACAAAGGTCACTTCCTGAGTCCAATAATGCCGATATCTCGCGGCCCCCCAACTTCACAGATACCATTAAGCAATCCTTTTTATCTGAAGAATAAGGAACCCGGGAGCAACAAACCTTGGCGAGACCAGTTTCCATCGATTGAGCAGGGGGTAAGCGACATTCCCTCGCCAAGTGGCTAGGTTGATTACACCGGAAGCATCTTCATTCAGCTCCACTGCTGAAATACCCACGGCGACGTCCACGGCCTCCTGCCTCCCCAGATGTGGGCACTACATTAACAGCTGGATCCCCTGGTGGTCTTCCTGAGGAAACCCAATTTTCAGGGTTAACAGCATGCAGATGTTCAAAGCAATGTGTCCAAACTGTCTGGGCAAGTAGTAGGGACGCAGACTTCCGGCCAACAGTTCGATGTCCCTGCAGCAAGTGGAGATTTTGGCGTTTTACATGTTCAGGGTTGCACCACCTTGTGTTCACCTAGAGAGCAAGTTCTTCTCCTTTCTGCTTCCCACAGGTATTTGCATCTCTGTCAGCTCTAACTGTGCTAAATCTGGGTAGCTCCATGTTAGCATCTGGGATGCTAGTTGTTAGCCATGTTTCCCAAAAACACAACAAACTGCATTATCTGTAGGTTCTGACATTTTTCACCAGTGCAGCCAGTTCTTTGATCTGATTTGTTAGTGAGTTCACATTTCCCAGCATCACAGAAGTCACCGAAGGCTTGTATCGCCACTTCCTCGCTAGCCGCTTAGCCTTTAGCTTAGCGCCAGCTCTCCTGCCACGATATCTCCTTCTTACCTCGTCAGGTAAATAGGGAACCACACCGACTCGGGCCTTTGTTCTCAGCACTAGAAGTTGACTACCTGAATAGATGAGTCTCAGCGTGTAAAAATCCATGTCCAAGTACTGTGTTACTGCTATGAGTATGCTTAATGTTGGATTAGAGCTAAAGTTTTGACTTTAGTATTGATACCAGCTCTTGGACCCCAATACCAATTCAAAAACAATTACGATGCAAATAACTGCCCCAAACCCCCCCCCCCCCAACCCACAGTCAACATGCAGACACAAATCGCAGGGCTGCCACACAATGATGCACCTCCCCTGTGTACTGCACTCCATGCATTGATAAGAGGAGCCTCCTCTTTAGACTATTCAGCAAGTTTACGTTAGTATATGTTTCAAGACAGGGTGGGCTGGGGTGTCTGAATTGGGCCCCCCTTAAAGTTTTGATTGCACCTAAAAAACAGAGAAACAGAACAGAAAACAGAAACCTGCCATTTACTTCCATAACTGTACCATTTTAAAAATTGAGTTTTTTGAAACTTTTTCAGTACTGCCACCCCACGCAACCCTACAGGGGTACATGAAGTGCAAGTGTGAAATATATTAATATATTATTGCGTTTGTAAAGGATTTTTCTTTCAATTTTATTAACCATTTTTTGTTCTGTGAGCTTACAGGCTAACTAAAGTTCACTTTGCTATCCCCCCCCATTAAATTTTTCATTATATTTAAAAAGGACTAGACTAAAACCTTTTTGATTTAACTCTTGCATATTTATTTAGCTTTTTCCAGCATTTGAACAAAATTATAACATCTTGGTTCTCAGTGTGTTTTATTGTCATGTTTAAGCTGATGTACTGCTGTGGTTTCCAAAAGCCTTACATTTAAATATGTCTACTTTCTGGCATGCTTCAAGTTCCTGGCAAACTGTGCTTTGTTCTCTCAGCATGATAAACTACTTAAACAATGTTTAATGTGAATAGTCCCATAGTTTTTGTAGGAATGCTTGAAAAAGATTTGCATATTGGAGAGCTGGCTTGGTTTATTTGGGTCATTCAGCAATGTTTGATTGAACCTCAGGCCCTCCTGCTACCTTTTTAATTTGCAAATAGCCAGAATCAGAGGGTGGAATCAAACAAACATCTAAGCAGGATAACTGTCTTTACTAAAAACTGAATCTGAAATGGTGAAATAAGCTAACTTGTTAAATGAAATAAAAGTAAGTATTAACAAAATCAGTTAATTTTTTCATTTTTTTTGCTTAAGAGCAAGTCTTGAGTTTATTGATCAGTTTGTTCAGTCTGCTAGATGTCATCAGCACTGATTTTGCAGGCCAATTTCTAGCTGACCATGACAGTAAAGGTTAGGCTGGCAATCTGCTTCAACCTGCTCAAAGCAGGAGTCAATAGCAGCAGAAAAAGGAACTATGGAGCCTAACGTATTTGAATAGCCTTTTTAAACTAATAGCTCAGAGAAAAGTATGTCATGCATGGTATTTTCACTTTCTACCTTTTATTTTCAATAAATTTGCAAAAATCTCAAGTAAACTTTTTCACATTGTCATTATGGGATGTTGTGTGTAGAATTTTGAGGAAAAAAATGAATTTAATCCATTTTGGAATAAGGCTGTAACATAACAAAATGTGGAAAAAGTGATGCGCTGTGAATACTTTAAGGATGCACTGTATCTATCTCTATCTCTACCTATAATATATATATATATAGTGATTCAGACTACGAATGCATTGAATGTAATTACCCCGATCTACAGACTGTCAAATAAACGAACCATAAGCCGTGGCGCAACATGAGAGGCTTCGCCCGCTGACGCTCATGTCCGAGGTTCGATTCCCGAGAGGGAGTACAGTGAGTGTGTACGCCTGATGAGCCCAGAATTAGGGCAAAACACGTGTCGTGTACTCTTTGCATTATTTGACAGTAAAAACTATTTCAACCATTCTATGATCTGTTTCTCGCAACTGAAAGAGGGCACCGTGCCGGACGTAGGCCGACTTGCTGACCAACCACAAGCGTTACCTGGTAGGTAACCACCCACATGATCAGATTGTGATTCAGACTACGAATGCATTGAAAATATATATATACATACAGTATATACATATACAGACATATGAAAAAGTTTGGGAACCCCTCTCAGCCTGCATA
>JANRMT010062834.1:24744193-24763193 GCA_026402145.1 Polypterus bichir lapradei | reverse complement strand
ATATATATATATATATATATATATATATATATATATATATATATATATATATAAGCACAATTGATTGTTTAAGTGTTCACAGATAAATTAGTTAAATACAGTTAATTTTGTATTGCTATAGCCAGTATGGAGGGGTTAGGGTGAGGGAGGTATAACACATAGCCCCTGTTTTGTGTTAAAGCATGTGATTTTGTTTGTCACTTAATTAAGTGTATAGAATGGACATTTTTAAGTAGTGCTTGTCACACTTGTCCGAGAACTACTGCAAGTTATGAGCGCCTCACATTTTTTAAACCTTCATCCTAACCAGCCACAAACTGCAAGCTGACCATACTAATAAATAAAATACATGAAGTAAAAAAAATCTGTCATATCCTTAAGAATATGAATATTTAATAAAAAATAGTTTGATGTGGAAACAAGACTTGATCAGACACATTACATTAGCACAATTTTCAGGAATGCCGAATTTTCATTGAAGTATGCCTTACAACTTTAAAAGATTTCAATATCTGAAGAATAATGAACTATACATTGGGGTGCTTTTACCAAACTCAAACTATGCTGTGCCATTGTCTTCTAAACTATGATGGAAGTAGAATACAGGTTATGAAATCTAATTGAAAATTCTGAATGAATGTAGTTCTGTAATTTCAACAATACAAGATTACATATGAGGTGCTCTTACACTTTTATAAATGTATTACCTGTAAACATTAAGTCAGTATAGCATCGATAAAGGATCAAGTTACAATGTAACAACCTTGTCTGCACAGATATTTCTGATAATGGTGTAAATTATCAACCAAATTAGATCTTTACTTCCCAGCTGACAAACAGTTCATTGGATCTTAGTGTAATGTGCTTTAAAAATATGCGCAATCCTTGGCTGTTAACTAAAGTATTTTTTGTTTTTTTGGAATTCTTGTTCAGCATTTTAAAAAATTCAATGTCTGTTGTTACCAATAAGTTTTTTGTGATTACTTTTCATTTAAGACTATTGTTTTATAAATAGAAGATTCAAATGTATTGAATCTGAAAAAGAGCATGCATATTACTGAGAAGCAGGTACTTGCTTTATTATTGTCAAGCCACACTTTCACAATGGCAAAATTTTATTTACATTCCAGAAATGAATAAGTAATAACTTGCAACTAAGGGACTATATCACTCATACTTGATGCTTTACAAATGCATCAGTCAATTTTTGTTGTTTCAGCAAAAAGTATCGTTTTTCCCTGTCCATATTTGTATACACCACATATAGTTGCCTGCATAATGTTTGAACTTTTACAGAGCACTGACAGCTTGTTCTTGAAAACCATGAAAAGGTTTGTAAGTACTGTGAGTGACTTTTGCTAAGGTCAAGTCATCCTCTTATTAGCTTTTGTTGGAGTGTAGTTGTCTAGTAGAATCAAATGATTGCTGATTGGCAAGGCTGGATGGTTTAAACAGCGATCTTTCCAAGCACCTACAGCATGTTTTGTATGTGCCATATGTTGGAATTCTGGTAGCTGTGAAGATTCAATGCAGATAGAGAATGCAGACGATTTAGTTAGGACGCAATTTGTAATGTGTTTTGTCTAAAAAAAAAAAAATGCATAGGCCCAAGCAGTATTTTAATTTCTTATATCATTCTTACATCAGTGATATACTCTTAGCTCATCAGACTTATGGGTTGTTTCCTATTGTTCAGCCTGGTGGTCTGACTAGAAGTAGATGGTGTAGTCACTGTTGGGAATGCAACAAATCTGCACTACTTCATTGGCAACAGAGAGTTAACCTTGTATATAAAATACATGCTTGCAATTTATTGCATACTAATTATAAAATATTGGAGAAGAAAGGAATCATTGAAGTTGTAGATCTTAACAATTTCATGTAAAGTTGTTTTCAGCTTGTCAATGAATATTTCATGTTACTTTAATAGGTCAAACTGGATGTGAATTTAGCAGACCTGACTAAGATTGGGAAATCTCAGAAGTACACCCTGAGTGTCGATGTGGAAGCAGGAAAATTAGTAGTCACTAAAAAGCTGAAGGACTCTCAAGAAGACTGGAATACCTTCACTTACGATAAAAGTAGGAAATATTTTACACATTAGGCAGTAAATTAAATCTGCAGTAGCAGCTTTCTGTTTAAGTGAAATGTCATTTACTGTGTACTTCAGTTTATGCTTTCACAAATGCAGTAATAAAAAAAATACTTTTCCTGATGAAGAGATTTTAAATGTTTTTCTTGTATATTAAGAATGGTTTATAAATCAGAAAATATTAAGTGAATACAGAAATAATTTGTACTATTTTGTTGTGTTATTTCTTTATATTGGATTTTGTAAAATACTGAAATACTTTTAATATTATTTGTAAATTGTTAACAACAGAATTTAAGCTTGTGACACCAAATGCGGGTGTGTGTGTATATACAGTATGTGTATACAGTACAGGCCAAAAGTTTGGACACACCTCCTCATTCAATGCGTTTTCTTTGAAGGCATCAAAACTATGAATGAACACATGTGGAGTTATGTACTTAACAAAAAAAGGTGAAATAACTGAAAACATGTTTTATATTCTAGTTTCTTCAAAATAGCCACCCTTTGCTCTGATTACTGCTTTGCACACTCTTGGCATTCTCTCGATGAGCTTCAACAGGTAGTCACCTGAAATGGTTTTCACTTCACAGGTGTGCCTTATCAGGGTTATTTAGTGGAATTTCTTGCTTTATCAATGGGGTTGGGACCAGCAGTTGTGTTGTGCAGAAGTCAGGTTAGTTGGACGATCATTTATTTTTCAACAGGACAATGACCCCAAACACACCTCCAGGCTGTGTAAGGGCTATTTGACCAAGAAGGAGAGTGATGGAGTGCTGTAAATGGTCATGAAAATAAAGAAAACACATTGAATGAGGAGGTGTGTCCAAACTTTTGGCCTGTACTGTATATAAACATTACTTGTTTTGGACCAAGGACTATGTTGTCAAAGATATGGAGGACCACCTATGTTAGTCATTCATTACTGTAAATTCTGTACATTGCAATTATGTACTCATGTAAAAATAACTAACAAGCTGAGGTACAAAGAAGCAGACTTGGCACAACCTTAAATACTGAGTTGGTAAGCCAGAACAAGGCTATTTATCAGAAAACACCTCCTTAATTTAAGTGCTGATGTTACTCATGCTGTGTTATGCCTTTTGAAGGTGCCCTAAGAAAGACCACAAAACCCCTGCATGAACAGTACTCGGACACGCACTGCTCCTCAGTCTTCTATGTTGCAAGTCAGTTCTCATATTGATACACTATGGGCTACCATGCTGATTCAGAGTACAGGATTGGAGTGGGAGGTAGTGCAGAAGAAAAAGATGTTATTGTCTGCAAAAAAGTTAGGCAGGGTTATCTGTGGTTGTGTCTTTAGACCCGTTTCATTTGGCTTTGCCAGAAAAAAAGAAAAGTTATTCTAAGAAAGATGACTCGGTCAGCCCACGAATTACTTGGTACATGCACATGGACCATACTTTGAGCACTGCTGCTTTATTGCATACTGCACATGGACTACGTTAAAGCAGTGTTTTTAGCTGTTAATACTTACAATTATTGGTTTAGATATGTGTTGCGATTCTGGGGTTTTGTACATTGCTAAATTAATTTGTTTTTTTTATTTCTCATACATTTTATTGGTGTGATGTTTTAACAAAAATGCAATGACATCATCTCTGTTGTTCAGAAATATTTTAATTTGTTACTTTGTTGTATTTTGTTTCTGAGCATGGTGTCCAGTCATGTAAATTGCACTCTACAGCATCTCATTTAAATCAAATACTTTGTTCAGTTTGCTTATTCTTCCTGATGCGCAGAGTCTATTATTGAATGCGTCTTAAGATCCATTTCTTGTGTTCCTTTTTGTTTTCTGTAGTCCAGAAGAAAACAGCCTTTCACTGTTTTAGGTAGTGGTCTACAGTTCTAATTCATAGTTGTGCTGTCTTCATGATGATTGTAGTAATTACTAAATTGCACTGCTGGAGATTTGGCTGTTTTAAATTCTCAGCGATTACATCGGACATAATTTCTTTGGACACACTTTTACCAGATTTGTCTTTTGTAACTTCTCGTCTTGTGAATCATCGTGTATTTTGCCATAGATACAGGTGTGGAAGTGAAACCACCTTTGGCATCAAAGAGCTCTTCAGAGAGCCTTAGCTAGTATTTTTTTACAGTTAGTTTTCTGTAGGCCACTCCATACCCTCTTTTTCAAATTCGCAGGACTTACTGGAGGTTCTATTTTGGGACAGTTAAATACACTCTAATCATTGAATAATAAGTTATTTTCAGGGTAAAAAAAGAAATTTGTGACGTTCGTTTTGTTAACTATTTTTTTTCTTTTTCATGGAGTTCGACAGCTTATAAAGTCTCAAAGATTTCAGAATAAACTGGGAATAGTGTTTGAGAAGGAAAAAGACAAGAGCCAGAGGAAGGACTTTATTTTTGCCAGTGCTAAGGTGAGCAATCGGACATCATGTCACTAAATGCTCAATGTTGTTAGTTCTGCTTAAACAAAATCAGAAGAGGTTTTGATATAAAAATATGCTGAAATAACATGTAATAAGGCAATGCCGTATTGAAACATGTACGTTCAAATTTCCAAATCAATGAGAGTTAGCGTTCCATTAATGCAGGTACTGGCATCCTTCACATACCAGTATTCTACCAGCCTCTGATGGCTAGTGTGATTTTTTTTTTTCTGTGCTGTAGTTTGCTTGGCTGGCCTATGGAATCAATAAGGTAATTAAAAGGGCAGGCTCAGTTATAGGATGCACTGTCAACCTGCTGGAGGTAATAGAAAAGGAAGGCAAAACTGAGTGCCGTTATGAAAAGTGCTGCACAATCTCTCTTTGACACACTAGCATTGAGGACTTTCAGCCAAAGTGTTTAATGAAATTCTACTGAGGCTCCTTTATGGATAGAGCAGTACATTTTAATAATACCTTACCATTTTCATCTTATGTGTGTTTGAGAAGGTTTGATGATGATTGTTATAATATGTATGTTAATAAATATATGTATGTATTTTTTGTGTTTTAGTAAAAATCAAAACCTATCCATGGGAGAAATAAATTATTGTGTCTGTCTGCATGCTTATAAAAGTATCTGTAAAGTTTTCATTTAAAGGAGAAATTATAGATTCAGTCCTGCATTCTGCTTAAGCTCACCAGACAAAAAATTAGTCGCGACCTATGTAAGAAATGATACATACTTCAGACACCAACAGGGGGCACCACAGTATGAATACCATCCTACAAAAGCTATACCTTGGTCTACGGGGTTCATAGAGTGACGAGGAGTATATGAATGATTGACAAGAAGTGATTATTGCATTCTGTGGTGGCAAAGAGCATACTGTAAAGGAATTTGTCAGCTTTGTGGATGTGTTAAAGCATATGTCCAGTGGGTCTTTGTGCAGAGGTATACATCACAGACAGCTGCTAATTGTCACTAGAACTGTGGTCAAAAGACAGTGCTCCAGTGATCTCACTTGAAATGCCATGAATTGCTGTGAAAAAGTATTTGTCCAATTCTTCAGTTCCTCTTATTGAAGATTTTTGACACTGAATGTTTTCAGATCTTCTAATGAAATATATTACTATATGAAGAAAACATAAGTGTTGAAATAATACATTTTTGGAGATATTTCATTTTCAGTGTCCTGAAAAAGTATTTGCTTGCTTTTAGTTTAGATACATATATAGAAGTTTATTTGTCCCTAGGAGTAAATTTGGCTTTTTACAGGAGCTCGTTAAATAAATAAATAGTTAGGCAGATAGATATATAATTAAATATACACACATGCACTATAGTCTGAGCATACGCTAGAATGACATAAAGGAAAAAAAAAATTAAAAAGAAAACTTGACGTGGCAGTCTCAGTCGCAGTGAAGGATTATACAGGCCCGTTGCCATTGGTATAAAGTGGTGTTTGTTGACAAACTTCCTCTGAATAATTCATTAGATGAAAGTATTCAGAGTTAGTGTGTCTGAGACAGAATGTACAGCATTGTTCATAATGGCTCTCAGTTTTATCTTCATTTTCTCCTTTTCTGCTACTTTTTGGGGATCAGTAGTCTGTCCCATAACCAATTAAAGTAATAACTAGAATTAACTGATTGAACACATCTAGCCTTAAGTACAGCCTTCCTTGCTCAATATAAATGTCACTTATTTTGACTCTTAACTATCAGAGAAAAGTTACTAGCATAAAGAGATAAGAAAATGTAAGGCCATTATAAAAGGAAAAAAGACATCAGAAAAAAAGTTATTGCTTTCTGCAAGTCTGGTAGGTACTACAAAACTCATATCAAAGGCTTTGGGACTCCACTAAACAACAGAAAGAAACATAATCTCTAAATGAGAGACACTAAGAAAAGCAGTGAATCTTCCTAGAGGTGGTCTGTCAAAGTTACTCCCTAGAGCACAGCATTGAACCAATCAAAAAGTCACAAAGGATCCAAAAAATGTATGCATGGCTGTGTATTAAGGTGTGTTTGGAGAGCACCAGATGCTGTGGAAGACTATCTGTATTCCTAGTGTAGCATAGATACGAGTAATAATTATTTATTCAATACATAATGCCTTACAGGGTCATGTTTAGGGAGCACCCTCTTCTAATACTAGATGAAATTAAGCGTCATCTTATTTTCTTTTCTTGCATTTTTTGCCTTTGCAAAGATCAATGAAATTACCTGATATGACTTCAAGCAGAAGGAGAACTAAGTTAGTACTGCAGAGATTCACACAGGCTACTGACGTGATGGCAAGTACCCATCTGTGAGGAGACTCTGTTGACGTTTGAATAATTTGTATTAGGAATATGTTTTTCCATCAAGAGTTGCTATTGGATGTGTAATAGAGAATAATGTACTATACCAAAGTAAATCTGAAATCGTAAATTAATCAGTAGTGGTTGTATAGAATGGTTCTCATTTGTATGATTATGAAAATTCACAAATGCCTTTTAACTGATGTGGACAATTGGTGTGTTGTATTTTATGCTAAAACACCTAAAAATTGTCCTCTGTTTGCCATGCTGTGATAAGAATGAATGAAGTTCACTGTATGTGGCATCCTTTGTGGACTGGTTGTGACAATATGCGACCTGGAGGAATTCCAAAACATCTAGAATAATTCAATTAATGTGTGCCTCCACCAGTCCCTCAGAGCATTTCATAACAATGTAAACAAATGTCCCTGGTTTGTACTTATGAGACAGTTCACTTCTGTTTTCTTTGACACAAGGATAATTATTGCTTTTGTGAAGTAATTGGGTGCCACACATCCTTTCAGTGATATGTTAAAAGTGTCAGCTAATTGAATTTGTCTTTTCTACCTATTGCTATCAATTCAATGCTTCCACCCAATGTACTCATTTATTTTTATTTATTTATCATTTATTTATTTATCAATCAATAAATTCTTTGTATTGTCTGTCCTGTGAGTCTGTATCCTTGTTTTTTTATATTTCTGCTATTGTATGCATCTTAATTTCCCCGTGGGATTAATAACGTTTATCTGATTGAATCATTAAAGATTTACAAAATGCACTCAGACATTCTTTCTGCACCTCTGCAGCCTTATTGTAAATTGCAGCATTTAAAAATCAAATAAAAAAACGTGATGAACTCTAGATGTGCTGTGATTGAGGCATCATAAGCATGTTTTTTATTTCCTTAACCATATTAAAGAATGCATTGTATTTCTTAAATTTATTCATACTTGATTCGGTAGTCTCATGGATCAAGTGTCATGGGTTCAACTCTTCCACCTGATCATTATTGCTGTGGAGTTTGACTGTTTTTACTTTGATTGTGTGGTTTGAGATGTGTTGGCAGCTGGCTCTTATGTTTCTACACCTGTATGTTGCTGGTCCTTTGAGTCTCTGGTTTAATTGAACCCAAAACACTCAGGGTTTGTTCCTACACCACAAAGACATACAAGTAAGCTTAACTGCCAACTCTAAATTGGCCCTAGTGTCAGCAAGTATGTATGTTTGGTGTTTCTTGATGTGCACCCTGTACTGCTGGGAATAGCTTCTGGCTCAACTGAGAATCTATGTATGTGTGTTTTGATTTGTGCATATTGTTTTCTCTCCTCTCCAAACCCCTAGAAGAGAGAAGCATTTTGTCAACTGCTGCAGCTGATGAAGAACAGACATTCCAATCAAGACGAGCCAGACATGATTTCAGTTTTCATTGGTACTTGGAATATGGGTAAGCAGCTTTGATTTTCTTGTTATTTTTCTTTGTGGAATTTGAGTTTGCCTTATGCTATTTCAGGAAATTATTATATACCTGTAGTGGCATTAATGTTAAAATACACACTGTTTGTTTGCTGTTTTAAAATAGCAGTGCTAGTCAGTTAAAAAAGGTAGTAAATGTAAAAGGATACTACCAGTAGTTTGTTTCTTCATTAAAAGTTCATGTTTGTGTTTCAGTTCCATAAATCTGGTTAAGTATTACAGCTTCAAGATGTTAAGGAAATATTAGCTTTCCCTTTATTACTAATATTTACTGTACATGCACAGTATGTACATTGTTATCCATGGGCATCGGCACAATTGCTATTTCTGCTATAAAACTAATTTCTGCTATAGAATTCATACTGACATTGATGAAAACGCAAGAATCAGACACATTTATATCATGTCATTCTTTTTTGTTAAATTTCACAGTACTTTGTACATGTGACCATAGAGACCCTATAAACCTGCAACACCTTAATATGTGTCCCCATTTCCATTTCATACATTTCTGTATGCACAGACATTTTCATATGTTGTACCTCACAGTTGCATAATTCCTGGTCCAAACCCTAGTTTAGGCTTGGTTAGTGTAGAGTTGGAATTTTCAGTGATTTTTTCCAGATAGCAAAGATGTGCTTGTTTTATTGATTTTCAGCTCTTAACTGGTCTGGTGCCCCACAAAGTCCCCCATTTGTCCCCAGAATGCCATGACTACGTTGGTTTACCTTGTATGGTTGTTGATGTTCCTTCAAGAAACATGCAGTCCATGCCTCAAGGTTGATACCTGTTTTTGATCCCAGTCACCCTCCTGACTTCTTGAAAGACTCTCAGAACCAGACTAATGAGTTAGGGTTTTGGTTAATATCTGACATGACAGGGAACTTTAAATTTAGATCAGCTAGATGGTGTATCTGCACTGTCTCTAGTGGCTCTGCTATGTACCATTGCTGAAGTGCTTTAGACCTGAATCAATTAAAATATAAACAATAGAAACATCCTTATACGATCAAAGAGATTGATAAATAGCCGCCCAACTGGAGTTTTGCTTTCTCTGAAGGCACATGAAGCTTTATGGAATTCTGCTCTAGAACTGCAAGGACTGAGAACTTGCAGCCTCACACAGAGTATGGCAGAGAGGTGCAGATTATGCTCATTGGATCAGATTTTATCTCCAGATAGAGGTGAAAGGCTTCATGTACTATAGTCTGAATGTGCATGTCAAACTAGGTAATACAGTAACTTAAGATGAATGACATTCCAATTGCCTCTTGGTCAAGATCTACAGAGATGTCACGTCTTCTTCATTAACACTGCTGCTTATCGGATTTAATGCATCATGCTGATTGAATAGATGTTGGCTAACAGTTGTCCTTTGTGGAATTCAAGTGTAAGGAAGGATACCTCAAGCTGGGTTTTTGATACAATATGCAAGGACTCTGCATCTTTGATACGTCTGCTCTTTTAACAGAATGCTTTGTGTTCAACTGTATGCCCTGTAAAAGGGGCCGTGCCCACTATGTCCTACAGTTGTGTAATTCTTTTTAATGTCTTGCCTTTCATGCTGATACCAGATGGGACATTACTGCTTATTAAGTAAACTATTGTGATAACTTGCATTACCATGCTTTTACACTCTCTTATTGGTAACCTACCTAATATAACAAATGGGAGAAAATATCTTCTTGTGTACTTTAAGTAAAAAAAGAACAGCATCTCTGATTTTCTTTAGCGTTTGTCAGGTGTTTATTAATCCTATTTTTCTTCATAAACCATTGCTGATATTGTGAATATTTCAGTATCTCAGTGTTTACTTCACCTTCACATTTTTTTTTCTCTGCTCTCAGAGAAGGGAGGATGATGTATCTAGTGTGTCTTCAATAACATGTAGTACTGTATGTCTTAATGATTTTTAATGTATGCATTGTAATGAAATACTAAAAAACGTTTAAAATAATGATAGAAGAAATTATTTCCAAATTTTTGCGCATGATTGAATAAAGCTGATTTGTTAAAATACAGTAACATTATATTACTTTAATACACAGCAGTACATTTATCTGAAATATGGGAAATCTTTTAAAATTAATTTAAGAAAAACAAAGGTGTATCAAATAATCATGATTTTGTGTACACTATTATTAATTGTAATATATGTTATAGGGTTTGCTAAAATTAGAAAAATGGAATGTGTGTTAATAGTACAGAGCTGTTTCAGTTAACTAAAATTGATGAGTTTTATTTAATTAATTGATTAGTACCACTGTCTAATTAAAAAAAAATAAATCCTACTTAAAAATATGAGTTGAGGAGCATATAAAATTGAATATGTATAAGTAGGAAAGCACAAATTAAACTGAAATTTAAGAAATGTGTTCATTGTTAGGTGGCTTAATTATAATGTAAACATATTATTGCACAATATAAACAGAATCTCACACATGTGTATTTCTAGTGCACAGTGCACCTACCAAAAAAGAGAAATCAAAAAATGTCCCAAGAAAAGACTAATATATTAGTATGATAGTCATAAAGTAAATGCACAAATTACATAAATGACTTAGTGTGACAAAATAATGCATTGTGTATCAAACTCTTAAGATAATTATATTTCAAAACATACAAGAGCCTGCAAAAATAATTTCCAATAATTAGACCTATGAAAAAGAGGTTTAAATACAATAATGAAAGCAGAGTTGAAATAAAGTAACAAAATATACAAGATAAGAAATGTTCAGAATTCCCTTTTTTCCCAGAAACAACCTGAATATTTCTTCTGACAGCTACCAGGGCACATGAATATGGAGAGACAATAGAAGGACTAAGTATATAGGAGCAGGTGGGTGGGTATTTATGGAGTTGTTAGAACTAACAGGCAAGGGCTCTTGAACTTAGAATGGCAGTGACACGTTAGGAGCATATTTTCAGAAATGAAGACCAGGCAACATTACCACAGTATTCCTGATTATAAATTGAACCAGTGTGTGTAACCAGCACCTGTTGAGAATTTGACCTTCCCCAGTGCATGATGATGTCAGGATAAGATCCAGCTGTGTTTATATGGATTATTATTAATTGGATTATGTGGGTGCAAATATTGGGTGAAAGGATAGTCAAAGTGTGTATTCCAATGACATTTATCAAATAATTACAATAAATAGCAAATAACTTGGCAAACATTGTAATATTCCAGTATCAGAGAAGTCCATCCCTACTATTAGTTTTTATTTATTTATTTTTTGATTATTTGTGCTATAATATCTGAAAGCATACTCTCTGAAATGGCAAGCATCTCCTACTTTTTTAATTGAAGAACATTTGTAAATCTCCAAATGCAGTACTGTTGTACTTGTTTGGGCAAGACAATAAAATACTAAGTAATATGTTCAGGAACAGATGTTTTAACCTTTAAAATAAGGTAAAGCAAGAAGGGCACAATGTATTTTAGAGTAAAGTGTGGGTAGCTTTGCTGCATTTCAAAATTATGCCAACACTACTTTTGAATGTGTGGAACTGTTTGTGGAACTGTTCACCAGGTATTATTTGTCTCCATAATAAACAAAATGTGACATGATTACCTTGGTTTTTTTTTTTTCTTTTTGCAGGAAGTGTGCCTTGTCCAAAGAATATAAGTTCATGGATAATGTCCAAGGGTTTGGGCAAAACCTTAGATGAAATTGCAGTGAACATCCCACATGATATCTATGTAATTGGAACACAGGAAAACTCGATTTGTGACAGAGAGTGGGTTGAAATCTTGCGTGGCGCACTTAAAGAATGCACTGAGATTGATTTTAGACCGGTGAGAAAGTTAAAATTCTTCTTAGTTTGTTAGGCTCGCAATATTGTTATGAACCATTGAGTTTTGTAAGGACGCACTTTATCTTACTATTCATAATTTACATTTCATTTTCTTTAAATTAGCAAGATGTTTTAACTGTTTTATTCATACTGTTTTTTTTCCCTCTACATAACGAAGTGATTGCACAGTAACGATGTAGAGCATTGAGGGAGTCTAGCTTTTATGTGGAACTTTTGATAGTGTACATTATCAAAAGGAATTAGGAATAATATCTGTAATGCTTTCAAAATGCAGTGTGTATTCAATCATTTATACATTTTGACATCAAAGTTTCTGAAACTTAAATTATCTAACATTTTATCATTCAAGAAGTTTACAATTTCAAGCAGTGATTTTATTATCCTACATGTCAAACCCGCATAATGTTTTTCTTTTAAGATTGCAATTCATTCACTCTGGAATATCAAAATTGTTGTTCTTGTAAAACCGGAGCATGAGAACCGTATCAGTCATATGGGCTTCTCAAGCGTGAAGACCGGTATCGCCAACACACTTGGTAAGTGTTAAATATTCAGCTTTACATATTAGTTTAAGCTTTGTTTATGTTTATGAAACAATGCTTGATATTACAAGAGTCTTCTGAGTAGTCAAGTTCCACATGAGGGCTGTTTACTGTAACTTTTAATATGTGATAAATGATCTGAATTTGAATTAAATATGAATTAAGACACAGGTTATGGCAATAAATAAGAGCAGCAGAGGACAAAAATAGAAACTGGCCATTATTATTTGTGTTCTTTATTTAGCAGGCACCTTTAGCCAAGGTGATGTTAGGCTGTGTCACATTATGTGACTTTTCCAGCTATTTTCAGTTGTAGCCTTCATTTACATAATCTTAGAGATACAGAGTCATTTGGCAGTGTGCTCCCATGAAGGCCAGTCGCAATATGTGACATGTCCAGTGATTCACTATAATTAGGCAATGACTCTCGTCCCAGAAAAAGGATGAATAGGGATAGTGGGTGTTTTGGAACTCATAGGTAGAAGAGAAGCTCATCTGTCCAGTATATACGGTATAGTTTGCCATACCTGCTAACCCTTTATACAGCACCATCTCTGTCAGACAGGATACTGTTTCTGGAAAGTTGTCATACAGCTTGTAGTTGTGTACGTTGACATGGCCCAGCAACAAGAACATCAGCTGCAGTCGGCAAGTTGGATGTACCCTATGACTTAAGTTCCGTAATGTGATATTGACTTTGCTAAAGCTAAGTGTTATACATACAGCTGGAGGGATTTGAAAGTACAAAGTTAATAACCAATAGAATGCAAAATTCAAAGTAGATCACAAGAAACGTGCAGTGGAACCTTGGATTGCAAGCATAATTCGGAAACATGCTTGTAATCCAAAGCACTCGTATATCAAAACGAATTTCCCCATAATAAATAATGGAAACTCAGATGATTCGTTCCACAACCCAAAACTATTCATATAAAAATGATTAATACAAAATACTGTATATAAAGTAAAAATACATAAAACAAATTAACCTGCACTTTACCTTTGAAAAGAATCGTGGCTGGTGTGAGGGAGATGAGAGAGCCCTAGGAGGGTTATTATGTAGGGCGACTTTCACGCTAATTAACGGAATCCCTGCTATCTGTTGGCTCACTGGAATCTTCTTTTTTTGTGACTTTAACAAGGAACCTATCCAATGACAGTTGCTTTTGCCTGAAGAGTCACTACACTTGGACACAAAATAAAAAAAAATGCTTTACGCACTGTAAGAGTTTTAAACTGTTTTGGGATTCCACCCAATGGGACGACACGCGGAAGAGCATCCCGAAGCACCTGCCGGCTCCCAGCGCTGTATCAGTTTGCTGTAAAACCTAATCCGAAAAGATCGTGGTCGCTCTATAAGTGCCTGCCGTTGATGGGTGATACAAAGAACATTATAAATGCAGGGCACAGTATTACTTGGCCAGTAACCTGGCCATGACCCTGCCTGATTGTATAGGAGAGTGGCAGATCCCGCTGCAATAAATAACCGTGCTGTTCCTGTTTCAAGCTGAATAAAGCTGGTGTTCCTAAAGCACCGAGACTCGGCTTCGTGTTTTGGGGTACAAGACAGGGACTCTCACGTTACAACGCACACACACATGGTCACAATGCTATAGTAAACTGTATATGCTCGTATGGATGTTGACTATATGAGTGAGGTATGCCGACTGAGCCCGAGAATGTGAGACGATTACCCACAATCCCACAGTGAGAGAAAGAGAAGAACTATCAGCTCAGTTGTGATCACGTGATGCTCGACAAAGAGTATACGTACTACTCGTATTGCAAGACCTCACTTGTTTATCAAGTTAAAATTTATGGAAAATTTTAGCTTGTCTTGCAAAACACTCGCAGACCAAGTTACTCGCAATCCAAGGTTTTACTGTACTACAGTTAGCCCCAAAGTGAAGGGAAAATTGCAATTCAAACCAAACTGAAGTTACTGATAGTTAATTGGATCGGCACAGTTGGAGAGAAGACATGTAAAGAGTCTAAGCAGTCTCTATATGCTTTGTAAAGAAGTGCATCTTCAAGAGGCCACCTGAGTATTAGTAGATTCCGAGCAGTGTGTGTCGTCTCTGGAATGCGAGAACAAACAAGCATCTTTCATTTTATATACATCTGGAAACAGAAGGGACAGTCAGTGGATTAGCTGAAGGAGGTCAGAAATCAGTTGCTGGAGGCTATGTCAGAAGAGAATCACATTAGTCCAGCTGAGGGAGAACAAGTAGTCTTGATGAGGAATTAGTGGGCATTGGGTGAGAAAGGTCTGCATCTTACAAATTTTATGAAGAAAAAAAATAACAAAACTGGGTTAATGAAGAAATGTGCAATCATCCAGGATCTTACCAGGGTTCCTGACAGTATCAGATAGTTGGAGATCTATATCATCTAGATTCACAATGCTTGCAGAAAGATCTTTTTTTTTCTGCTCCAGCTCATCTCTGACAATGACTTGTAGTTTATGATAAAGCATGCATAGCCACCTATTGAATTATGTGTACTTCACTTTATCAGCGATATAATTAATGATTGTAGTGGCAGAATGAGCAGAAAATTGTTTCCCTATATACAAAACAAAATATTTTCAGACAATATGGCAACCTAGAACATACCATTAACCTCTTATGGTGCTTATCAAAAGAAAAAAAGAGGTAAGTATTATGCTCTCCTTTCCAGTTTTTTTTTTTTTTTAATTTTTTTATTTCAGTTTTTATTAGAGATGCAATGGAATGAAAGTCCTTGGTTGAAGTTGAATGTCAGAAAACATTAAGATCACCATTGACTGCCAAATGTATTTTTTATTTCATGTTCTACACATTTTTGGTGTCATTGCATAAGGCCTGAATTAAATCAGTTTTAAATTTTGATTTATGCCTTTCATTGAAACTGCAAGCTGTTGAAAAAATCCTGCTGTTATTGAAGTCATTCTTTTTAAAGAAGGGTGTATTTAAAAAAAAATCAAATTGAAAATTCATTAATGAATTGATAAATAAAAACTTCAACAAAATATAATTTAGTAAACAATAAATGATGACTGACAGTATAGAAGTCCATCCACCAATGTACAGTTGGAAAAGAACCAGAAAAGGAGGGCAGGTGAAGAAGTGCCATCAGCTTGGCCAGTTTGTCTTGTCCAGAATGACTGTGGCTGTCACAGTTTGCTGGTTTGTAAGTGTGAAAATCTTGCACCCAGTCATTAATAATTTTTTGTGTTGCTTGTATTAATTTGTAACTTTCAAACTCCCATCAGATTATCTGTACATGGTTTATTATTTCAACTACTTTGTTGCTTTGGTTCCTGACTTCATTTTTTCTAGTGTGATCTCTTCTACTTTTCCTCTCTTTTGTCCATATCCATTTGCTTTCATAAAAGCACTGCTGATTCTCGCAGCATGTCACTACTGTTGATGTTCCTCATATACACCAAAATTCCTCATCATTTTTGTAAACAAACCTATATAATCCTCTGAAGTTGGCATCCACACCCCATAATGCACTGCATTGGCTCCTTCTCCAAAGAACCACAGGTGCTGTTTGAACGTGTCATCTGTACCCAGTGCAAGAGGAAAAAAAATGGCCATTTGTACTTGTTTGGCTGAAAACTGGATATGACATTTTTTTACTGTTTTTGGCCAAATACTTTTGGTGGCTGAAATGTTGCTGAATTATTAATTTTTATTAAATTCAACAGTTGCAATCAGTGAAGAATTTATATCAATTTTAAAACATCAAGATAAAGGAAATATGTATTTATCACCTGGGGCAGTGAAACACAAAAAATGTTTTAGTTATTACTGTTTCCATGCACCATAGAAATGTAGAGGTTTTCATATAATTGTGGTTTTAATATATAAAAAGGGTTTTACTTTGCATTAAATAAATCCTTGCAGTAAACTATACAATATTGATCACTGTGTAAAGATGTTGCTTTATATTTCATTTTCTACATTTTTACAATATTGTTAATTTTGTAAAATGAAAATTAAATATTTGTTTAAAAACCAGGTATACAAGTCCTAATTTTCATTTCATATTATGTTTGCCTTTTTCAGTTTCAAGATGTACTTTAACAATAACACTATCAAACCTTATATTGTATTGATGGATCTATAATTAATATTGCTGTTCTGTACTTTGACTGCCCACATAATCCCCCCCCTCCCCAGTATATTAAACTAATTGAAGGAATGGTGCTTTATTTAACTGAATACATTTGAAAACAATACAGACTCTGTGTGTTATTTTTTCCTTTAGGTAATAAAGGAGCTGTTGGTATTTCCTTCATCTTTAATGGTACTTCATTTGGATTTGTTAACTGCCACTTAACCTCAGGGAATGAGAAAACTGCCAGGTAATAAGTTTCGGATTTTAAAGTCCTGTGTTATAATTTTTAATATCTGTTAGCTAATAAACATACTTCACATGACCAAGAGTTATTTTTCATTTGCAATAGACGAAATCAGAATTACATTGACATCTTGCGGCTGCTTTCTCTGGGAGATAAGCAGCTGAACTCATTTGACATCTCACTGCGTTTCACTCATCTCTTTTGGTTTGGGGACCTAAATTACAGACTGGATATGGACATACAGGTAATGTGATTGATGTGTTATCTTTTATTATGTTCTGTAGAGGGCAAAACTCTTACTACTTGTCATTTAGCATGTGGGGCACACAGGAAATTGTGTCACTTGCCTGCATTTATGGGCATCCATGTAAATGTGTACATCTTGAAATTACTCCCATCCATTACATAATCTGCTTAGTCCATTTTTGGTTTCTGGTCCATCTCAGCAGGGCAGAGCCCACCATGGAAGGTGCACCAGTCCATGACTCATTACAGAATATGTTGTTTTTTTTGTTGTTTATATATACTGTTGCTACTGTTATGAATAAACATGGAAGTAAGAATTTAATTGTCCTCTGTATACTTGATTGGAAACTTGAAGGCTAACATAATTTACAAGAAAAGAGGTTAAAGGCTGTTTCCTTGCTAAAATGGAACGAAAGGTAAAGACTCAACAGTTCAGCTGTTTAGCCTTTATCAGGTGGGCAACTGGAAAGGATAAACCAGGTAACATATATAGGAGGAAGGGGGGGAACAAAGCTAGGGCAGATGAAAGAAAAATCAGATGTTCCCTATTTCCCTTCTTATATATGTTGCCTGCTTTTTGATCATTAGTGACACACCTGATGAAGGCTATATAGCCAAAACGCTGTGTCTTTAAGCTTCTGCCCTTTTCAGCATGCAAATAGACTTTAAACTTTTTATCCTTTGCAGATACATGCTGATGCAGCCTTAACAAACTCCATTAGGTAATACACAAGATACAGTGTGTATGTATGTGTGTATGTATATGTAAATATATAAAATATAAAAACACAGAGAGAGAGCATCTAAGCGTCTAAATGACTATTTGCTGCATTGCTTAGATCTGCTACCTCAAAATTCGTCAGTGTTTCTTAGCTCAAGTGTTGTTCGTATGAAGATGAAATGGTCATGTTGGTTTCCTCCAGGGGATTCCAGTTAGTACAGACTCTCGGAGGACATGTATTTGTATTGATTGGTAACATTAAATTGTCCACAAGTTGCTGTGTTTGGCATTTCCACCTGTGCTCAATATTCCAAATTATGGCTTCTGCCTTGTGCCCATTGTTACTGTGATGACTTCAGAGTGAGAAGTGAACAAATCATAGAACCTAAGCAGTGAATTGAGTGCTGCTTCTACATACTTACTTGAATCACAGATGTTTATGATTTTATTTTAAATGCAAATAACATTTTATTCAAATGTAAAAGCATCTGTAATGTTAAGACACATAACAAATGCAGTTTTAATTTTATTGCCCCTTCTAATTAGTAACTAGAGGGCTTCATTTTTTTTTTCTAATGCTACTTTTCTGTTTTTGTGTCCATCAACTGTGTGATTTACAAGGACAATATTTTTATTCATAGGAAATTCTAAATTATATCAGTAGAAAGGAATTTGAGGCTCTTCTAAAAGTGGACCAGCTGAATTTAGAACGAGAGAAGAACAAGGTTTTTCTGCGGTTTGGTAAGAATAGCAAAAAAAAAAATTATTTTTAACTGAATAAGTATAATAGACTAATTTGGTGAGAAAAGCATAACTAAATATTATTTCTTAATCAAATTGGTATAGAATACATTTTGTTAGGTGTGTTTGCCTTTTAAGTATACAAAAAGTTAAAAAGTCCTCTTTCCTTAATATTCATAAAAATATAACAAATTAGGTCAGAAAAAATGAAATATTTTTTGAAAATACAGTACAGGCCAAAAGTTTGGACACACCTCCTCATTCAATGTGTTTTCTTTATTTTCATGAC
>JANRMT010062834.1:24713669-24724193 GCA_026402145.1 Polypterus bichir lapradei | reverse complement strand
CCAATGAAGCAATTGCGAACGATCGCACCCACACGTGCAGGTGCGACTCGCTCCAACTACTTCAATAAACTCCCTGCGGCCGTGCAATTGCACCCATGGAGAACGACACGGCTATACCCGTCTTTGAGTGTCATTTATTGTATGATGTTGCATTGCATTTTGCTTTGGTAACTGTTAACATACTGCTAGGTTAACCAATTTTGAAAGGGCAGTAAAGTAGTGAAGGAGGTAACATCGCTGCCTCACAAAAGTGAGATTATGGCTCACTTCCCAGCTGTAAAGAGTTGTTTTCTAAACAGATTGCATGTCCTTTGAATTTATGGGAGGTTTTCTTCCCACAATCCAAAGCTATGGTGTTATATGGCAACATTAAAGTGTACATGGTGAGAGTTTGTATCCTTGGTAGGTTCTTTTTTGGACAACATTATCATCTTCGTTTAAAATTTAGTATTAGTTAATAAATGACCATGAAGTAACTACAGTAGACTGAACTCTCATGCAGTGCTACAAGGGTACAGTGCTGCCTGGGACCCTAAAATAGAACAAGTAATGTTTTACCATCACAATGTGTCCACGAAAGGCACTTCAGCCTAATAAAGTTCTTTAGTATAGGTGAAAAATTTATCCTCAAAATGCTTAACTGATGTTCATAAGTTTACTAACCTTGTTTTACATGTACAAGTACAATATTTACCTCTGAAATTCTTTAACAAGGGCAGGTTGGACACTGCTGGGACCAATCTTGTTTTCAGTTTTCCCCCCCATAAGGCCTAAACCTAAATGGCTGAGCCCAATCGTATTCTCAGTCCAACTCCCCCTTGCAAGGGCTGAACTGTTCCTTGTTACTCCAACAGGATTGCACTATATATACTAACAAAGACCAGGAGCTTGCTTCAATTCAGTTCAATTCTTTATTGTCTTGTGTACAAGTACCATGTACAATGAAATGCTTGCTTGCATGTGCCCCCGCAGACAGTGAACATAGACAAAAAAAAAAACACACAATAAATAAATGAATATAATAAGTAAATAAATAAAACCAGAATCCTAGGAATAAATAGAGACAGTGGCAGAAGTATATGTGCAGGTAGCAGTGGAGGCGACACAATGTTACTGATTGTTCATAAGTCTGATTGCAGTAGAAACTGTTCCTGAACCTGGAGGTGCGTGTCCGAATGGACTTTAGTCGCTTCCTAGATGGTAGGAGCGGGAAAGGTGACAGTGCAGGATGGCTGGGGTCCCGCCTGGTACGGTTCACTTTCCTGACACAGCGTGTAGTGTGGATGTCATGAATCGCAGGGAGCAGTGTGCCTGTGATCTGCTGTGCTGTATTCACCACATGCTGCAGAGCTCTGCTGTCCTGAACTGAGCAGTTGCTGTACCAGGATATGATGCGTCCTGTCAAGATGGATTCCACAGTACACCTGTAGAATCTGCACAGGGTTGTGGGGGACATCCGGGCTTTACTCAGTCTCCTGAGGAAGTAGAGGCATTGTTGGGCTTTCTTGATTTTGTTAGAATCGCAGACCACCATCTCCTCCCAGTTTGCTACCTCTGATAGGATTAATCCTGAACAAGCACTGTTCATTATATTATTTAACCTTTTAATACTTACAGCCTGTATTAGGATCCTTCAGAACCTGTGTAAGTATCTCATTCCCTCATCCTATAGACACTACGGTGATTGCTAGTGTCTGTAAACAAAAGGCAGTTTCAGTGAGATAATACCAAACTTCAGTTCAATCTAAACTTATGTGTGTCTGTAAAAAAAAACAGGCATATCAAGCACCAGAAGTTAAAACAAAGAAGAAAACACTAATTCTGTTTATTCAAGCCAAAGTCCATGCAGTAAGCTTTGCGTTTGTTTGGCATTTTAGCTGTTGCAATCTCTATCTTCTTGATCAAGCTAAGGTGTTCATTTAAAGAAAAGACATAGCACTTTTGTCATCCTGTTAAGCTAGTTGAGATGGTTTTGCAGGTGGTCAGCCTGACAAAGATGAAGATACACTTCCAAATCCTCTCATTTATAGAGTGCCTTGGTGACTGATCATGCAAGATTTAGCAATAGGTGCATCAGCCAAATTTGGACAGCTGGTAATTTCCAATGGTCGTGATACTTGTCGGTTAAGCTGCTTTTAGCTGAATACAATAACATGTTGACTAAAAGATCCCAAGCAGTTATTTCACATCTTCCTAAAAAGCATATACTCACTGATTGGTTAAACTTGTACAGTATATGAATTATTCAACTATCTTAGCATTTGCTTTTGCATTTACAAATCTCCCATTATTTTTTAATTTATTTGCTTGCATCTCAATATCTTCTCTTGTCATTCTTTGAGTCATCATCATATGTTTGCTGACCCTACCCTCTGTCCAACCAGGCACTGGCCTGTTAAACTCCTGTTTAAATACGCACAATCAAAAATAATGCTAGCTTTCCTGTATGAACTAACTGTACAATACAGTCTTGCCTGCACAGTTTTATTTACTTAAAAGATGCATCTTATCTAATAATTCCTACAATAATAATAAAAAGCACTATTTTTCACCCAAGTACAAGTGGCATCAGAAGGTGCATGGATAAAAAATAATAGTTGAAATGGAGGGATTTATTGCATTGACATCTAGAAATACTCTGAATGTTCTGCTCTTTGAATATGAAATAACTTATTTACTTACTAATTTGAATATAATCAAGGTTAATCAATTAATATAATGTTTTTTGTATTATTGATTGTCAATACATAAACATGAACTGTATAGTTCTGCATTCAGTTATTTTTATTCACTTTTGTACTTTTTCAGCTAAAGCCAATTTTGTCAGATATTGAGTATCTTCAAGATCAGCACTTGCTTCTTACTGTTAAATCAGTCGATGGCTATGAGTCCTATGGTAAGTGCTAATAGTATGAACATTTAGATTTTTGTGTTTATCATATTTTAGACATTCTAGTCATGCCAGATCTGAATACAGCTAATTCACACTCTGTTCCCTGATTTAACACTTAGAGGTACACCAAAGTGCAGTTCTAATATCATGTAATAGGATCAGGCAATAGATGTAAAAGTTAGTTGTCAGATTTATTGATATGTTTAGAAACAAAAGTAATTTGTACATTAACTTGTGCGTTAGAAGAAATAACAGTACACACATCTGACATTTTGATGTGCTTCCTTACAAAAGCCATTATTAAAAATAAGAATTTGAAGCAGTATCTTTTATTTGTCATCTTTGAGGATGAACTATATACTTTTACTGTTTTTGAGTGTTCAGACCTTGCATAATGAGTGTTACTAATGGTAATTGATTTATCTTAATTCAAGGGGAGTGTGTACTTGCTCTTAAATCCATGATTGGTAGTACTGCACAACAGTTCCATACCTATCTGTCACATCGTGGGGAAGAAACTGGCAATATTCGAGGTTCTATGCGTGTACGAGTACCGTCTGAGAGAATGGGCACACGTGAGAGACTCTATGGTAAGTAGAGAAGTGGTTTCATTTTGAGTAAAGCTAATTATGCAAGATTGTACTCTTTGAAAACCACATTTACTCTTGTAATACTAGATGTCTTAGACTTTTTGGAAATTGACATTTTCAAATCTTAACTAGTAAATGATGTGTGATTTAGGCAGCACATTTCAATAACTTTGAATTCTCATCAGTTTAGTTAAATGTTTGCTCAAGCAACTTGGAAGGTGTAACACATGATATGGTAGTATAATTTAGTCACATATTTATGTTCGGGTACTTTTGTCATTGCGTTATTTGTAGATTACAGATTACTTATGTTTATAGTTAGTATTAAGGAAGAGGAAGCCTGGGTACTATAGTATTATATCTGTCCTAATACAATGACTTATGAGTTCCATTTGTGTTTCTCAGAATGGATTAGCATCGATAAGGATGAGACTGGAGGACTGAAAGGAAAGCACCCAAGCTGTTCTCGAAGCTCTCATGACTATGTGAAGTAAGCTATAGTGAAATTTCACATTTTTGTACTAGGAAGACTAGCAAATGAAGTGATTTTTTTCCACCAGGACACAGAGTACTAAAGGTGCATGCTGGGCATTGAATTGACAGCCACATGGTTTTCACACCAAAGCCTTAGCAACTTGTCCACATTACCTGGAAATTTTCATTATTCTTTAAGTTGGAAATCACTGCTTAGAAATAAAAGCTCTCTGTTTAACTCTTCCATTATTTTATGTCATGAAACATAGTAGATGTATTATATTAGCAATTTGTGTTTCTTGCCAGCTGATACTGACCCTGACATCATTAGGCATATTTTGACTTTCAGGTAGCCAACCAGAGATATGAAACACCTTGCGTGTGTGGATTGTCTGGAGTGGTATATTCCGAAATCCTCTTTCCGTGGTCTAGTGCTGTTTAAGGAAAAATAGCTTTACAAATACAGTATATTATTACCATTTAAGTTTATAATTGGATTTTTAGACACAAGTCTTAATGTTATTCTTTTAATGTGTTAATTTTTATTTTTAATTATTCATTATTCGTAGAATTTGGGAATTCCTATTCTTCCAAGTCTAGGCTTCTGAAATGGGGAAAAAGTAGCATATTCCTGACAAAGATTTGTAAAAAAAAAAAAAAAAACGGCTGTAGTGTATATCGCTGATACCATGAAGACTTTATTCCAATGACAACTGCATCTGATAAACATGTTTAACATGGTGTTTAATTTCATCTTTGATTGAGTGAACAAAAACTAAAATGTCCAGTATGTTTTGTCTTGGAGAAGATTGTTGGGAAAATGTACCCAAATCTTCTACCTAAAAACTAGAATTTCATCTTTCATCAAACAAGCTTAATTAGCTGGGCAGTTTTTTGTTCCCATTGCAACAGGGGGTTTATTTTGAAACACATCTGCCAGTCCATATTCTGAACCTGCTTGCTCCATTACAGGTTACCACAGTTTGTCTCAGCAGGATTAGTGCCAAGGTCGGACTCATCTCTTCTTGACATACCAGGGCACATTGGTTCAAGCACACACACACTGCTGACATAATTTAGAGTTACCAGTCAATCTTCATTGCTTTTTTGAGAACCCAAAAAATGTACCCACGGAAAACATATATAGAATAGAGAAGATGACAAGTGGCATTGAGGTGAACCCTGGGCCTGGAGCTGTGAGACAGTAGCACTAGTACCCAAAGCATTAAGTGGGTGTACACTTTCTTCTTCCAAAGGTGTTATCCTAGACACACTTAATTCAAGTCCAAATAAATTATATATAAAATGGATCTCTCTGTAGGCATGTGTAGTCCAGTATAGCTTATGCTGGGTACAGTTCTTCTTTCCAGAAACAGTCCGAGCTAAAGCTACAAGCATTTACCGCCCACCCTAGAATAAACTTGAATGTACTGTGTGACTAAGTGTGGTTCAACCCGAATCTTGCATGAACGGCAAGTTGACTTACGTGATTGATCTGTTCCTGTGTGCAAGTTCTACCTGGGTGAACTTTGCACCAGTTTTCGCACCACGGTATCCACTTCGTAAGTTAATTTTTCTGGTACAAGTATTTATGATCACATATAGCTGAGAGCTAGACTGTAGAAGGTGAAAGAACCAAACTACATAAAGTCTAAAGACATGCTAATGTTTCACATCTGTCTGAGAACAAGAAAATGTAAATTATGGGAGGTTCATCCAAGCCTCAAAAAACAGCTTTACAGGGTGAGTGAAGCACCAGCTTGTTAACTCTGTAAATGTATCAATGGTCACAGTGGCATTCCTCTGAACAGTTTTAACACACAGTTAACATTATGCAGCTTAATACTGTTGCTCCGTGGAGCACACACATTTGTTTCAATCTGAACACTGATTTGGTTTACCTTTTATAAATAGTAATCACCTCTATTTCAAGCATAACAATTTCTGTTTAATCCTGTAAATTTTCAGATTTTACTTAACAAAGTAACTTAACATTTATGTTTTTTTCTAACATTTCCATTTTTTCAGTATTCAAAGACTTAATCTTACCATTTCATTTCATGTTAGACCTACAACCCGAAAATCAGTACAAGGTGAATCTTTAGGAAAAGTGTTTGAGGAAAGCGACAGAAATCCGGTCGCAGGGAGACCTAACTTTGCACTGCCTTGCACACCAAAGGAGGAAAATACTCAAGTACGGTAAGTGCTTAATGCAATGCTGAATGCAGTATGCTGTACACTTGTGAGATTCTAAGTTTTGAAACTCTAACAGTCAGTATAAGGATGACCACAACCAGTAAAGCTACCAAAATGCTTACATTTCCTATTGCGTCGTTTTGTTTTTTAATTATTTTGCACAACAAGGTCAGGAAGGTATTTAGTGGTTGCATTGGAAAGTGTCCTCTGCATCACAGTATTTCATTGCACTTCTGTAAATAAGTTGGTACAGTGAACCTGTTGCATGCTAACAAAGTATTTTTAAAAATAATTCAGTACTGTATAGTGGATTTGCATGGCAATATTTGTGCTGTATTTGCCCTTTGCATTATTATACTATGACTTGTTCCAATTGGTGTTCTGCGGCATGTGCATCCAAGAACTGCTTGACTGCTCCTCCACGGCTAGCCAAGGAACAGTGTTGTCCTATAATATGTGTTAATGGGTGATAGCCAATGTGGCATCAGGCTTGTCTGGTTAGAAAATGGCATCAGGTAGTCCTGTCACACAGGGCTATGAAATAGGTGATTGGACCTCCTTGAGATAGTATCATTTGGTCATATTCCATAAATGGCCTGCTACTTCATTAGCATAATTAACAATTACTTTATCTATTTTAGTTTGTTTTCGAAAGTATGTATGTATATCTTTCTGAATGGTGTCCTTAAGATCATCTGAGCATGCAAGTGTATTGATTTACAGTATAATCACAAACATTTTCAGGCATACTGCGTATTTTATATTCATCTTTTGAACTGTCAAATGCAACACTTTGCAAGATGTTTCATTTGTTACTTTTTAAGAGAATACGTACACTGTCAATTCATGCCGTGCCTTAGCACGTTTGTTCACATGTAACCCCCTCAAAGTCTAGTTCTTTTGACTAGTGTGATCGCTTCATGCTTCAAGCAGTAGGATTCAGGAAAAGTGTGATCTCTAAATGTGCCTGAGCATGGACAACAGACGTGACATCAATGGTGCGACAAATCAGATGCAATTCTCATTTCATTCAATATCTTTTGAGTTAAAAACAGGTTTTTATTCTCACCTATACAGATAGACGTGAATTGTGGTTGGCATGAAAAGCTGCAAATTCTTCCCTTAACATCATTTGTCCCTGTAAAAATCTTCCTTGTATGTGCAGCACAGTTAACAGCAACACACTGCGCTACACACTTAATAAATCTGTAAGGGGGTAAAGCGTTATCCTGCCATACATGACTCAGGAGAAAAAACAACACAAAATAAATAAAATCATTTTGACATGCATGCTGTCACTCCGTGTTTGGATCTTGTTTTGGCTTTACACAAAGTCACATGGCCATGATAAAAGTGTGCCCGGGCCCAGAATGTTAAGCACAGTTTGAGTGCAGGCCAGCGATGGATTAGGGATGGGGGACAATCATGCTAGGGCAAGGCACAGTACAGAACAAACATGCCTAGTGTAAGTACACCATAATGAACCACCCATTTGTTTAGAGCTGTCTGAAGCAGTACAGAACTCTGGTGTTTTCTATTTTATTTTAAATGGAGAGTCATGGAATTACAAACCCCGGTCTAATGTTCACTGCTTTTGAAAAGAGGCAGTTTACTCAAAAAGGCAAGTTTGATGTATTTAAATATATTTAATATATTTAGGTGTCTTTCTGCACATGCATGCACCTCTGATCAGTTTATTAGAGCCAGTCATGCTCCATAACCATTAAGATACACATCCACACAAGGTGAATTTTAAATTGCCAGACAACCTCAAATGCACATCACATATGAGACCAGATTAGAGGAGAACTCCTACAGACACAGGGAGGAACAACAACTAGGTGAAGTTTTCAATTTCACGATGCTGAATACATCAGGCAGTAGCGGTAACCACGCTGCCTCAGGTTTGCAAAATCAAACTTGTACTGAGTGTCTGTGGTGACACAGTGGGAATGTGAAGAGATACAAAAATATAAGATGGCATCTGTTGCACTGTAGGTCTGCAAGTTCATGCTGTCCACCTCCTTTTACATCCCTGTTTTATTTTTGTGTCCTGTTTTTGATGGCAATTCAACAGTACATTTGTATAGATAGATAGATAGGTGGGCTCAGTGTGGTAGTCATATGGGTGTCAAGGTGACCTGTAATTAAGAGCCTGTATTCCAAGGTTAATTGATTGAGATTGAGCCATATCATAGCTCATGAGAGTGATAAGTATCTAAAAAAGCAACAAAACTTGCCCAGCTAGAACTGGCACTCTAAATATGAGTTTACCTTCTCAAAGTCTTTATTTTTAAAAAAAATGTGAACAATTCTGTGCTGATATTTGAATCCTGGGTGTAATATTATACAATGCTTACATTGCATAAGTGAAAAGGAAAGAATGCCTGAAACCCTAGTAGAGTGTCAAACTGGATTAAAGGTGACTTGCCAAGTTAAATAAAAGAAAGATTGTGTGAGTGTGAAGAGTGTCATATGACACTCTTCATAGTGCAAAGTTTAACTTTTATTTTCAAAGACAATTTTGTCTCTTATATTGTGTAGTTTTGTTTTAATTATATACATATATCTAAGTAACATGATTAAAAAGAGAATAGAATTGTTAGTGGGAGTGATGGGATAGGTTAGATTATTTAATGAACTTGTATTCCTCTGTGCCAACATCCACAAAACATTGTAGTTCTTTCCTATCTGTAGCTCCATGATGAAGATTTTGAAAAGCGTGCTTCATGCCCTAAACCTGTTCACAAAGAATGTGCTTACCAGTCCTGAGTGAAAGGCAAATGATATAAGCATGCGTCCATTTTGTCATGCAGTCTGAAACTGCTTTGTTTTACTGTGTTTTTACACTAATCTATGTCTTTGTATGTTCATCATGTAATTTGTAAAGTTGTAATTGTATTTTACCTTATTACAGTGTTCTGAGACTGCAGTCATTGAATATGAAGAGCGCTTTAAAAAAATGAACTGAATTATGCTGTTGGCTGTAGTGACAGTGAAAAACAGGAGTAGAACTGCAACGCTATTTTGTTTAAGCCTCCCAAAAGCACAGCCTGAGATTTGCAGCTGTTGACTACATGACTGTCATCTTGGTGTTTTCTTGTAGAGCAGACTGGCTTTTCTAGTACGTGTTGTACTGCAGGTCATGGAGTGAAAAGCCATAGTAAAATTAGTGAAAGGCAAGCAGTATGGTTCATGATACTTACGGCATTTCTACTACAGCTACTATTCTGTTGTTTTCAAGGTGCTTGTACCTTTGGGTGGACAAAAGTTGCACTGGGCTGGGATTTGAAGTATTTGCTCTGTAAATTACTTATGCATATAAGTTGAGTTTACTTAGTATTACTGAAAGGGAGAGTGCAGGAAAGCTGTGTGAGCAGTAGTCTGCACTATGAGAGCAACATGAGACCAGCGAAGAGGCAACATGAACAGAGAGTAGAATGACCAGAGCGATGTGTGAAGTGTCATGGAGTAAAGGATGATGAATGCTGAGTTAAGAGTGAGACTTGATGTGAAGGCCATATGTTTTACCCTGAGTTACATCGTGTAAGGCTATAAATCCTGATAAGTCTCTGATTTCAGTTTTATAATATTTCTGCTGGTGCGTAGTAATTATTTTAGACCATCAAACTGATTCACTGGTATACAGTGATTTTGGTGCCAATGATGTCTGAACGGTTTTATATTAAGTTTATGGTGCTGATTAAGAATTTGACTTTGGTTTTGCCAGATTGGCTCTAGTTTCTGAGATATTTAATAGTTAATTAATTAACGCAACAGGTTTGAAAAGCATTAAGAATTGCAAGAATATTTTTATTTTAGTTACAACTAGTAAGTAAACAGTCTAACATCATACAAAAAAGAAATTAAAAATATCTAACAGTGACAGGAAAAAAGTTATGTATGATTTGATTAATTAATACAATATTAATTAGTTATTAATTGTTATTAATGTCAATGCTTCAAAAAAACGCTGTTTATGCGGTTTCCTTTTATGTGTGTCATCAGGATAATCATGTTGGGGACTCCAACAGTAGTCTGCCATCATGTGTATGTCCCATATGCCTTGATGTCTCTCCTCCATCACCTTCATATCCTGGTGGAACCTTTCGCCTTGTTCCTCGCTGAAGTCTCCAAGGTTACCTGGAAACTGTTTAAATGGCTATGGAGTTAGTGCATCTTTATGCTCCTACTAGCAAAATACCCGCGCTTCGCAGCGGAGAAGTAGTGTATTAATGAAGTAATGAAAAAGAAAAGGAAACATTTTGAAAATAACGTAACATGATTGTCAATGTAATTGTTTTGTCACTGTTGTGAGTGATGAGTGTTGCTGTCATATATATATATATATATATATATATATATATATAT
>JANRMT010062834.1:24594960-24713269 GCA_026402145.1 Polypterus bichir lapradei | reverse complement strand
TTTTTTGCTGCCTTTTCAATTGTGTAATTCGGTTTTTGTTCAGCGCTCTTTGGAGCTGTTGCTATTTGTCTGTGCACTGCGTCAGTTCACGTGAGCCGCTCGGTGTACATGCATCTAAGTTTCCCAGCTGTGCTGGTGCCATGTCGTTCTATGTCCATGGCTGTATCTAATGTTACCTAAGTCCCGGCACTTAAAACTTTCTCTCGCAGTTTCGCTGAGTTTGTGCCAAACACCACCCTGACCATCTCATCTTCCTCTGCATAAGCACAGTCCTTCACCCGTGAATATTTACCCGTGGCAGTGTTTCTATTGGATTGCCGCTGACGGACGGCCTTATATGGGCAGGCACTAAATTACAAACGCCAGCGGCAGCCTGTCTATGAACTTAATTTAAAGTTTAGGTTTACATCGTGCTTTGTTTCCGAAGTAGCAGAACTCATGAATATGGTTGTATATGTCACTCGCTCGCTTCTTATTGTTTCGCTGCCTTCTCAATTATATAATGCATGTTTTCTTCAGCGCTTTTTGGGCCTCTTCCTGGTTTTCTACGTACTGCGTGATTACGTGGGAGGTGTGATGATGTCACACGAAACTCCGCCCCCACGGGTTTCAAGCTCATCTCCATTACAGTAAGTGGAGAAAAACAGCTTCCAGTTATGACCATTACGCGTAGAATTTCGAAATGAAACCTGCCCAACTTTTGTAAGGAAGCTGTAAGGAATAAGCCTGCCAAATTTCAGCCTTCTACCTACACGGGAAGTTGGAGAATTAGTGATGAGTCAGTCAGTGAGTGAGTGAGTCAGTGAGGGCTTTGCCGTTTATTAGTATAGATTAACTCCCAAATTTCTGAAGTTAGTAAGCATATCTTGCACCAATTTTTCATAATTGTCTGCTCTGTGATTACCCAAGTAGTTCTTCACAACAGAGACAAAACTCTTCTAGGCCGAAGCCTCAGTGTCATTCATGAATTTGGTAAAATTGGAATTGTTCATGAGTTTACGAATCTGAGGACCATCAAAGATTCCAGCTTTTAGTTTTTCCATGATCTACAAATGTACTTGAAGCAATTACCCGTTTTGTCCAAAGCCTTAACAAATTGCTTCATCAATCCTAGCTTAATATGAAGTGGTGGGTGAATGATTTTGTTCTTGTCCACCAGCGGCTTGTTGATGATATTTGCAGCGCCAACAATCATTTCTTCCCTTTTAGGCCATGACACTTTTGTCCAATGACCTTGCTTTGCCCTGCTATCTCAGAGGCACATGAAGCATGGGTATTTTATGTATCTAGATTGCTGTCCAAGCAAGAAGTTCAGCATCTTCAGAGCAACACAAATCAACCACTGATGTTCATGATAACGGATTTTCTGTAATACGATTTTTACATTTTCATATTCTTCTTTAAGTTTTGTTGAGTGAGCAATGGGAAGAGACGCATAACAGTTACCATTATTCAAGAGAACACATTTCAAGCTTCTAATGGAGCTGTCTTTAAAAAGCTGCCAGTCTTTTGGTCGATATTCTGTTAGTCCCATTTGAAGTACAATTCCTGGGATATCATTGCAGTATACAAGTTCTTCCTCTTGGTTGAAATATGGGAGAAACCTCTCTTCTCTTGTCCGATGAAATTTTAACTTCTGCCTTTATAAGATTTCATTCATTAAGTCTGGACGCTAAAAGTTCAGATACCTTCTTGGACAGATGTAAGTCTCGAATCAGGTCATTGAGTTCTTTTTGGCTTAATGGTTGAGGCATCAAAGAGCTTCCCTCAAATTCACTTCCACTGATACTACCTGCCATACACTCCAATCACTTCCTCTCTTCAGAGTCTGACAGTGGCTGGTTTGGTAGTCTGATAAACACTGGTATGGGAACGTCATTGCCATGTGGAATAGGTTGTCTTGCTGATTCCAAATCAGGATAATCCCATCGAGCTTTCTTGTAACGATTAAAGCCTTTAATCTTTACAACACAAAAATAACAATCATCATGGTGGTTTTTTGGTTCTCTCCATACCATTGGCACACCAAAGTTTAAACTTTTTCTTTCACCTTTTGTCCACTGTCGTAGGTGCTCCACACATGTTTTGCAAAGCATATGTGGAGCCCAAGACTTATCATGGTCTCCAAGCTGAACTCCAAAATAAGCCAGGTATACTCGATGCACAAATTCTGTGATATTTCTTCTTTGTTTTTCAACCATGTACTCTCACAGACATAGCAGAATACATCAGGATTGTTGATGCAGGTTCTTCTTGATGACGTCACAATTTTTACATGTATTTATATACTTATTAAGACAGAACTTTTTGGGTATAAACCAAGACTGGGTTTACAAACTTATACTGTAGCCGACTTCTTTCCTCTGCAAATTCACAGTTGAATTCTGGCTTCAAAAAGTCGCTTTTATAACATTATAGGCCTACAAATTGAAATGCAAAATAATTATATGGGATATATTATTACCTAAGACACTGTTAAAGAGTCATAAGACAGACCAAAAGCTATTGCATTTGTTATCACACAAAAGTTGCATTGGGGGAATGCATTATTTTCATGGATGTCCATTATCTCAAAAACCTAGAACCAATTTAGCAAAAGTAATGGGATTTCTGAATTCAGCACCCTCAAAATACCCTAAATCCTTCAAAAAGCCATGGCACCTGAAAAACATTTTTTTTTTGTAGACCTGTTTTATCCATGTAGTTAAAGAAAATGCACAGAGGAGCTGAATATAGTGTGTTATCTAATTTCTATCATACTTGTCAGACTGTTTGTGAATTACTCTTTAGCCAGCTAAAACATCAGGCATATCAGTAATGTTCAATGTTTCAATTTCAGACCTAAACAAGACACTGTTGAGGGGGAGACCAACAACTGCAGAAACAGTTACAATAACCCTGCTTACTACATCTTAGAAGGTGTACCAAACCAGTCTGCAGCAATGTCTTCAGATATTTCAGCAGCCTCCGCCATTCCACCATTAAGCAGTAAAGTCTCAGTTGGTTCCACCAAAAGCAAATCCCCTTTAACTGTGGTGACACAACAACGCAGACAGGGATCCGGACCACCCTCCAATCTGAAGGGCGAAGGAGCATCACCAGAAGAAGAGGGGACTATTCTAGGTGATGGTGGTACTCTGAATAGGCCTCCTCCTGACTTTCCTCCACCTCCCTTGCCTAAAAGTGTTGTAGAGATTAACGAAAGTCACATGCACAGTTCAAACAAAGACGCCAAGCTAAGAAATATGTACCCTGACCTTTCAGACATGAGAACTGGAGCTTTTCCCAAGCCTCTACCTTCACCAGGATTTCTGCCCTCAAGTACTGGTGGGGCAAGTGGTGTCTTTAGCATGGAATCGCCTCCTGCTATGAATATGATGGGACCTTCATTTAAGAGGAGTGGTGGACAACACGGTGCAGATGATCAGTCCTGTTCTGTGCTGCAAATGGCCAAAACACTAAGTGAAGTTGAGTACCAGCCTTCTCGTGACAGAAATCCTCCTTTGCCAGTTAAGAACTTGTCATCCCAGCCACTCAGAGGGCTAGGACTTCAGGATGCCTTTCAGACACATTCAATTCGAGAATGTATTGAAGAGGGGCTAAATGAGGAGGTAAGAAAATGTTTTTAATGTTTTAATTAAATAAACATTGCTATACCCCCTTGCTGCTGAATATTTTGATACTAAAGATCAATCTTTTAAACTCAAAATAGAAAGTGTTATCAGTTATGGGCTATTGATTAGTGCCAAATTATCCCCAAACCCCAGTGTTTAGCACAAGTTGGCACCCATGACTAGACGTACCTTGAAAACTAACATTAACATAAATTTAACTCTACACTATATGTGGACACCCCTCCAAATTTTGGGTTCAATTGCTTCATTGCTAACAGGTGCCTAAACCATGTAGGTCTCTATTGACAAACAGTGACAATAGAATGGGTTGTACTGAAGAGATCAGTGACTTTATATGTGGCACTGTCACAGGATGCCACCTTTGTCACAAGTGAGTATGTGAAACGTCTGTTCTCCAAGATCTGCCCCAGTCCACTGTAAATGCTGCTGTTGTGAAGTGGGGCAACAACATCTCAGCTACAAAGTGGTAGACCAAAGTAAATTTCTGAGGTGGGTGCTGCCAAGTGCATAGCTTGTAAAATTGCCGATCTTGTGTGGCATCAATTGCAGCAGAGTCCCAAGAGACCACTGGAAACAACCTGAGCAGAACCACTGTGTGTTGGGAGCTTCATGGAGTGGGTTTCCATGACTGAGCAGCTGTACGTAAGCCTAACTCTTTATGCACAGTGCCAGGCATCGACTGGAGTAGTGTGCAGCACGCTGCTGTTGAACTCAGAAGCAGCTGGAATGTGCTATCTGGAGCAGTGAATCACACTTCCCTGTTTGGCAGTCTGATGGATGGATCTGGGTTTGGTGGATGCCAGTAGAAGACTCCCTTCTGGACTGCACAGCATCTACTATTAAATTTGGTACAGACTGTATAATGGTCTGAGGCTGTTTTCAGGGTTTGTGTTAGACCCCTTTTGTTCCAGTGATGGTTACTGTTGATAGCATTCAAAGACATTTTAGACAATTGTGTGCGTCTAGTTTTGAGGCTGCAGTTTGAAGAAGGCCCTTTTCTGTTACAGCAGGACTGTGCACCAAGCCAAGTCCATAAAGACATGGAGGAATTGCACAGAGCCCTTACCTCAACCATACTGAACTCCTTTGGGATGAATTGGAATGCTGATTACGACAAACATTTGGCCATATAGTGTGTAATAGACTCTTAAGTGTCCACAGAAAGATGGAGTAGAGAATGACGAGACAAACAGAATTCCTTGTTGTATATGATGGTTGTGGAGCACAGTGACATGTCTAGAGGAATTGTTCAGTGTTAACATCACTACAAAAAATGCCAGAGGAGAGCTGCTGGCCTTAGGTGGCAAAGCACAGGAAGAAGAGGCAGGAGTTCATTTTTTTAAGCTATAAAGGAGGAAGGCCTGCAGTTACTTATTTATCATCTCCTTCATCTATAATGCAAGTATGTGGTCAAAAGCAAAAGTTAATAATATGCAAATGCCAGAAAAATATTAATTTTATATCCAAATGTCTGTACACAATGGTATATGTGTAGATAGATAGATAGATAGTGTATTGCCTAACGGTGTGGTTTAAAATACAGGAGCGCTTGCTATGCTGGCAATTTTGACACTGGAATTATTCGTTTTTTCATTATAAATGGTTTCCTGTGGTTGATTACAATTCTCACTTTAATTAAGTGACTTGCTTCAACTCACAATCTATAGAAACTGGCTACTGGTTTTGGTTAAATTTACTTGCAAAATTCAGAAATGTGCTTTTTGTTTTGATGCATTTTAAGGAAGCTCCCTGTATAGTTAAAGTTCATTTAAAAAAAATAATACAGTAATAAAAAAAAAACTTTTATAGGAAAGTGCTTGGAATAACATGCAGATTAGGGTAGGACTGCTCTAGTATGGCCAAAATATTTTCCTGTATCATTTGATAGTTATCAGTTATGATGTTTATGTTCTGATGCTCATTTTTAAATTTGAATATTCCTTTAATCCCAGAAGAAACCAAATGGTTTATTATTGTGTGTAATACACGGTGACTATAAATAAAAAAGGTTAATTAAAATAATTAAAAGCACATAAACATCAGTATTTTGAAGACCAGTTGTGTGAATGGAAACCTGTTACAAGATTTCATTATGACATTTTTAACAAAACCTTATCAGTCAGCAGAATCAGCAATAAAAGAGAATAAACGGAGTGTAAGTGATGAAAATTTCAAATTCTGTTTTATTTATTTACAAGTTTTTGGCTAGAAATACTAGTCTGTCCGACTGACTCCCTGGTCCTGGAGTGCTCCGTGGCAAAATACAACGTTGCAACCTGAGCATATTTTGTTTAAAGCAAGTAAATGAAAATGAATGCACATAAGAATAAACAAAGGTGCTGTGATGTTCATACAGTACACTTCTATATCTGTCCTTGGCTGTATTTAACCTGACATTTTCTGTAAATAGCTTGAATTTAAGGTGGTGGACCATGGCTTTAAAGTGACATTTTTCAAATATATATCTTCATTTTAAATGCTGTACTGCTTTTTTTGACAGTCTAATTTTTCCATCCTCCCCTTTATGCTCAAACGTCAGAATGTAAATCGCTCACCCATCATTCTCCCCGGATGCTGTACTGCAGCTTTCATTCTTTCCTTCTGCTCCATGGCTAGCCTGCCAGCCTGCCCACCTGTAACATGTCGGCCCATCGCCTGTGTGGTGGTATGTGCGTCTGCTCTGTCAGCAGTTCTGGCTGTATGTGCCTTTGGACTGAAGTAGAGGCCAGCCTCATCACAAATGAGCAGAACTGGGCATAGGAGCTTGAGGACTAAGATGTAGAAGTCTACTGACTCCAATCTTTTTACTTTTCAATTGTTTGCTGTACATGTACATTTAAGCTTTATCTAGAGCTGGCTCTTAAAAGACATCTTTTCCAACACTGCAGCCAATGAGACAGCGGTAAGTTATGCTGCACTTGATTGACGTTTAGAGACCCGAATTCCGCATGACACCCTGCAGGTCTTGCAGATCCCAACTTATTACGTCACAAAGTGAGACACAATTTTGATATTTAAGCAGGGGGGATGAAATGTTTCCAAGTTATGCAGCCTTCTAAACTGAGAAGACTGAGAAAAATGATCTCCCACTTGGAGATCAGAATATTCAATAAATATTGATTTCTAATTATCACGCAGCCCTAGATGAATGCGTACTAACAAAATCTGCACCACAAAACATTTGATTGGTTTGACTCTGGAACATGCTTGAGCTCCAATAGGAATGAATGAAAGAAAGCAGAATCAAGCTGTCTAAATAAAGAGGTTTGCCTTTAATTAAGTGGAAAAACCCAGCAGTAATGACAGTACAGCCCACGTGTCACTGTTGTGTTGGTCTGAATGGCCTGCTCTTTCCAAACTTTTTCAGAAAGTGCAGTTTAATTGGACACACAAGGAAGCTTGTGATCGTGACATGATGTTGCCATAATGAAGCTGAGTAATTTGACTCTTGCCTTTGCAGCCATCTTGGCATGGAAGCAGCAGTAGCTCTAGCTTGTCTTTTGAGCTGAGCGTTGGGGATTGGCTTCGACGATTTGGCCTGGAGAGGTACGAAGAGGGATTGCTGCATAATGGATGGGATGACTTGGAATTTCTTAGGTGAGTGTTAAGTACTACAGCCATGTAATTTTTGGATGTTTTAATTTGAAAATGCAACATAGTGTGGACAAGCTGGATTCTCTTGAATTGTTACCTTGTGTTAGAGGATGGCATTGCCATTAATGTACAACAATATACAGTACATTTATCCAAATGCAGTCATGTCATCTTCTTTTGTAATATCGTCATAACTCTCCACATTCACACCCTGAATTCTAGCCTGAATTTCTTGCTACTCCAGCCGCTTTTAGGATCCTCCAGGATCGATGTGGGTGCTTTGATGTTTGATGAATGGTTCGATGTGGTGAAGCAAAATGCCAACATACAAATGTATTCATGTTGTTTTTATATTCAAGTGTTGCATATTCCCCAAAGTAATGACACAATATATTTTAAAAGTCTCACATACCATCTTCTGTGCTGTCTTTTTTTTTTTTGTTCCTTTACAATACCATCAGAATGTACGCCGGTGTATTTGAGCCATAGAAAAAAAAAGGACATAATGAAAATGTCTATTTTGTGATTAAAGTGGAAATTTCGGCTTTAAACTCGAAATGTCCACTTTAACCTTGTAGTTTACTTTATCATTAAAGCAGACTGTCCTAAACGTCATCTTAAAACCGACCGATTTGTTAAATCGCTACGTTGTTCTGGGGCTTTCTCCTGACCTGACAGCAGCAGCAAGCAGCATCGCCATACAGAACACATTACATTTATAATATTCCAGCTCTCTGCACATTTAGAATTTTTAGATTTAGACTTGATATCACTTTCATAATGAAAAGCATTAAAATATGTATATTACATTATACAGATAAATCGTTAACTTTGCTTAAATAATGAATACTGTTAATAATTACACATATGGGGTGGCATGGTGGCAGACTGGTAGTGCTGCTGTCTCACAGGGAGTCATGCCCCTTGTGATCCCTGCCTGGAGTTTGCATGTTTTCCTGGTGGGTTTTCACAGTGTGCTTAGTTTTCCTTCCAAAGTCATGAAGGTTTGGGGATTTGGTGATGCTACAATGACACCAGTGTGTGTGTGTGTGTGCGCTTGTGTTCACCTTGCCATGAGCAGATGCCCCGTTCAGAGATTTTGTTTCTGTCATGCGCCGATGCTTTTGGAATGGGCACATCCCCAAATTGATGAATGTAATTATTAAACATCCTTTTCAGAGATAATGTGGCAAGGTGTTTTTGGAATTTAATGGATATTTCGGGCATACGCATCACATTGTATGAAGTATAAACCTGGCCTTAGGCGATCTTGGCTAGGGCTTATTTTTGGAGTAAGTCTTTTTTTCGGGGAAGCACAGTAGTTAGTACAGTAGATTTCCCTGACCATTAAGTGACAGACACCCATGCAGCACTTTTCCTGACAGTATTTTCTGTTGTTATCCACGCTTGTTCATTTCGTTAACTAAACTGCATTTGAGTGCCAGCTAGTGCGGGGCGGTATACCGGTTCATACCGAAAACCGTTTTTTATTTTTGTTATGATATGGATTTTTCTTATACCGCAACACCAGTTTAAATTGCCTAAACGACGTTCGGAACGTTGCACAGTGTGAAACTGTTCAAGTGGTGACCTTTTTTCACTGCTACACCGCTAATCACAGAGGTGTTGCCCGGGGGCTCTTTTTCACTGCTACACCGCTAAATAGGTAGTGGTAGTGTAGGTATTGCGTGGTGAAAATGGACAGAGAACATTCCGAAACTGAAGCTGTAGTTGACGCTAAAGTTGAACATGATGACACAGAAGAACTTTTGCTGAAAAAAAGGAGTCATGTCCGTTGCCTGGAGATACTTTGGTTATAAAAGGTCGGATGTGGAACATTATGTTCAAATGTGTAAATACTGTTTCTATACTACTGGATAATACTGCAAGCCAAGTTGTACTTGTTTTATTTGTTTTCAATACAGTGTAATGTACCTGGGTTCTGTGTAATAGTGTGACAACATGTTGACTTTATTCTCGACATTTCCATTTTAATCTCGATGCTTATGACAAGATTAAAGTCGACATGTTGACTTTATTGTTGTAATTTGTCATTAAAGTAGAACATCATAAACTAAACTTCATCGTAAAATGAATATTTAATTTACTAGATTTTCTCAAACCCCTTTATCTATACTAATAAAAGGCAAAGCCCTCACTGACTGACTCACTCATCACTAATTCTCCAACTTCCCGTGTAGGTTGAAGGATGAAATTTGGCAGGCTCATTCCTTACAGCTTACTTACAAAAAGTTAGGCACGTTTCATTCTACGCGTAACGGTCATAACTGCAACCTACTTTCGTCCATATATACGGCTATAGCCTTCAGCTCGGTCGCCGTGTAAGGCGGAGTTGCGTCCCGCATCATCACGCCTCCCATGTAATTGAGTGCCTGCCCATATAAGGTAAATATTCACAGGTGAAGGACTGTGCTTTCACTTCGATGAATGAAACCTGTTCAAAAAACGCATTACACAATTGAGAAGGCAGCAAAATAATATGAAGCAAGTGACGCATACAAGCATATTCATAAGTGCAGCTACTGCGGAAACAAAGCACGGTGTAAACCTAAAGTTTAAATTAAGTTCATAGACAGGCTGCCGCTGGCGTTTGTCATGCCTATGACAAATACGATATTCGCGAGATACAAGTTTAATGAGAAGATGCAGGGTATAAACGAGACTTTTGATCACTTTGTAACAGTTACAATTGCTGTAACGGTGTTAAAATTGCTGGTGAAGGACTGTGCTTATGCAAACGAATAGGAAAGCATGGTGTAAAGCTTAACTTTAAATTAGGTTCATAGACACGCTACCACTGGCGTTTGTCATGCCTAAGACGAATACGATATTTGCGAGATACAAGTTTAATAAGAGGACGCAAGGCATAAACGAGACTTTTCTGCACTTTGTAGTGGAGTTAAAATTGCTGGTGAATGACTGTGCTTATGCAAACAAAGATGAGATGGTCAGGGATAGAATAGTGTTTGGCGCAAACTCAGCAAAAGTGCGAGAGAAACTTTTAAGTGCCGGGTCTGAGCTAACATTAAATAAAGCTGTGGACATTGCGAGATCGCACGAGATAGCACAAGCACAGCTGAGAAGCTTCGATGCATGTACTCTGAGTGGCTCACGTGAACTGACTTTGCAGGACTGGGAAAGGTTAAATTAAGTTCATAGACACGCTACCTTTAAATATTCGCAAGCAAATCCACAACTTAATACCAGGAATGCCTGTTAAACATCTTAGATTCACGAGTACCGATTTGGGTAGTGAACACTTCGATGAATGAAACCTATCTTTACAACGGTTGACAAACACAGAATATAACTTGAACACAACACATCCTCCAAATATGAACCTGATTGAAAGAAATAATGATAATCAAATCCTTGATGACAGCAACACTCCCAACAGTGACAAAAAAATTACATTGACAATCATGTTACGTTATTTTTAAAATGTTTCCTTTTCTTTTTCATAACTTCTTTAACACACTACTTCTCCGATGCGAAGCGCGGGTATTTTACTAGTAAGCTATATAGCACATTAAATGCTCTGTGTTAAGTGTTCCTCAAGCCATGTTAAATTGGTACGTGCTTCTTAAACTGACTTCCTCTTGTACTAAGGAGGCACCGGCAGCTATCGCCGCACAGAATACATTCACTTCATGATATTCCTGCTCTCTGAACATTTAGAATGCTAAGATAAATACTTGATATAATTTTCCTGATGAAATGCATTAAAGCATGTTTTAATCACATGGGGGCACGGTGCCGTGGAGGTTGCACTGCTGCCTCGCAGCAAGGGTGTCTCAGGTGTTCCCTGCCTTGAATTTGCATGTTTTTCTGGTGGGTTTACTCTGCGTGCTTCAGTTTCCTTTCAAAGTCATGTAGGATGTGGGGTTTTGTTATGCTATATTAACCCTGCTAGTGTATGTTTTGCTCGTATTCACCCTGCGATGTGCTGGCGCCACGTTCAGGATTTCCTCCTGCCTTGCACACAATGCTTGCTGTGATGGGCACAACCTTGAATGGATGGCATAATTAAACTTGTGTAACGTAGATATTTTTAAAGTTCTGAATACTCCGTGGGCTAACTTTATAACTAGTTTTAAATTCACAAAGACGTTTATCGTGTGGTGATTGGTTATTTGGAGAAAGAAAAAGGAAGGATAGGAACTGGGGTTTTGGTATGTCAGACAGACAGCACGCGTGCAATAAAGAAAGATATTTTACTAAGTTTAAATGCCTCTTTGGATGGTTGAAAATATGTTGTCAAAATTATAGTTTAAGTTTTTGCAAAATTTGTTCATTAAAAAGGTTCTATATTTTGACTGCATCTGTCATGCAATGTGATTCCTTCTCTTCATTAGTGCCACCCCCTTGAAAACTATCACTTCATGGGGTGAAGCAAACCTGTATTACAGTAATACTTGTGTGCACATTAAAATGTTTTTTTGTACAATGTACAATGCTCATGACAGTGGAATAGGTTATTCTTAGGCAGTCTACTACAGTAATTGCAGTGGAAAATGTGGTCAACATCCACTCATGCATGGGAAAAAAATACAGTTGAATACCTTGAAACCGGGATAATTTAGAAAATACTGTGATATAGAATTTTGGTCATACCGCCCACCCCTAGTGCCAGCACTTCACTAAAGTACTAAACACCGCTCTTTGTGAAGGTGCCTATGTTGATTCTACTCAATGAAGACAAAGGTTATCATTTTGTCTATGGGTTTGTCATTTTGAAACACAGCCGCAGTCATTTCAATTCCATAAAAAGAGTGTTCTTACCACCCTGGGAGATTTTTCGATTGGTGAATTTATATGTATTTTTACTTTTGTGATCAAGACATGAACTTTCCAAAAGAAAGCAGGCAAATAAATGTGTTTCTTCATTTTTATGAATTTAGAAAGTGGGGTTTTAGGATAATAAAAGAAAAATGACAACAAAGAATTAAAAAATGAGTTTTTAAATGTAATTGAAGATGATTTATTTTGAGGAGCAGAATTGAAACCCTCCTTTCCCTGTCAGTTTAATAGCACCAGGAACCAGAATTGAAGTGGACACTTTTCATTACTGTGGACAATGAAGATTTTGCTTCCTGAACACTGTGGTTTATTTTATGGATTTTCGTTGCTGATTACAAACACCACCTTTACATTACCTCATCACGTGCTGTTTTATCACAATTACCTAATTTTGCCTAATTTCCACACATATTGTTCATATAATAACTACAGCTGAGCCCTCTGTGGTGATCTAAGTGTAGTGGCCCTGCGACTGGGAAAGCAGATCATTTATACGAAGTGTTTTTGTCTCGTTATGAACGGGATAGCTGATTGTATTAAAAATAGCAGGACATATAAAACTCGAACTGATGAAGAACTTTGTGAAAGCGATGAACAAGGGAGGTGAAAGAGATGAGACAGATGTTTCCACCAATAACTGGTGCCACGATTAAAGAAGACACTTTTGTTGGCCCACAAATCTGACACACTGTCAATGACAAGTGGTTCAAAGGTCTGCTAGTCGGGCCGCAGGAAATGACAGGGAACTCTTTCAGGGATGTTGTTGAGAATCTTCTTGACAATTCCAGAGCTCTAGCTAGTTGACACCAAGCTTCAAACATACAAAACCATGAAGTGCCAAATGTCATTTTGTGCATTTGCAATTGGACTGGCTAATGCGGAGCACTCAGTGCTGAACACAGTGAAAGGTATCATCAGGGCATTGCAATGACAGAAAAGTGATAACTGGGCAAGTGGAATCCATCAGTGCTGAGCGACTATAGATGGACGTGGAAGTGAGAAGCATCAAATGCTGAATGCAAATGAAAATCGGCAGTAAACATTTTTAGCTCAGTTGAACGGTTGCTGTATTTCAGCATTATTAAATGATTAAACACATTAAATTTAGTAAAAGTTAATTTTATGTTTCTCGCAATTCATATGTGGTACAGTCGAGCTGCTTATCATATCGACCATAAAAGCTTTTCAGGCAACAACACTTTTGAAAAAAATATGTTGTCCAGTGTTCCCAGTCCTAAAGGAGCTGCCACTTGGATGTTGATCACATATGGCATTTGTATCCTTAACCCACCCAGAAGATGTGCAAGAGATGACTGCAGCATCGGCAGTTCCTTTTTGATTCTTCTTTGTCTTGGCTCCTGTTTCTTCCAGCTTCTTTATTTTCCTGTATGCTGCATGCCATTATAGATGGAAGTTTTCAAATTGCTTTGGAAGGTTTGGTAATGGTCTTGTCGTCTCCATAAGTAGACGGCATAAAGCCAATCCATGATGACGGCCTTGTTGGAGTGCTGCAAGGCTGGCTTGAGTCAAAAGTCTACTATTGACCGGGCACTGCTATGTATTCCATCACGTCTAACTGATTCCTTATGGAAACGAAACTTGAAGTGAGGGCATTTTCATCTCTTGTGTGCGCTTGATTTTGATTGCTCTTCAGGTTTCACTTGACTTAACCAGGCTGTTGTTTCCTTTCTCCAGTGACATCACAGAAGAGGATCTAGAAGAGGCTGGAGTCCTTGACCCCACTCACAAGAAAATTATTTTGGAGAACCTCAAATTGCAGAAATAGCAGAGCTTGTCTTCTCCAGACTTGTGGTTTGGCAGCTGTTGGACTTCCATGTACTGTTCCTCATATGCTTCAAAGGTTGCACTGTAGCTTTGAAAGCTTAACTTCAGGAGGCATTTTATGTCTTTCAGGTTTTAATTTCAGTAGCGTTCAAAAAAAGTATAGCCGGCCTTGTCGCTGAATTTGTTTGTAAATATAAGTTTGAAAATTAACCCAGTTATTTACATTCCCTTCTGCTGACCTATATGTTTAATGTCAAAGCAATTCTGCCCAGGGTGTTCTTTTTAACTGTTCATCTTACAGCACTTCAATCTTGTGTGGGTGCCACCACATGACAGACAAGGATACCTTGAGCTTTCTGTGCCGCACTTGTTTTGCACCAGGGTGAAAAGGATTAATATTTAATCACTCGTTAATCCTGACGTTTTTGTTGCTTTTACTGCCACCTTTCATTGTGGTCCTTCCTCACTGGTAAGGCTTTGTTTTACTGAAGAACCTGTGTCCTACTGCACTGCAATATGCAGTCACCATGCATTTCATTTCTAAAACATCTGACCTAATTTATTGATATTTGTTTTAACTATTATTTTAGTTTGTACTGTTCTGATGTTTAATTTTGATGCAGTAATCCAGTGACCTCTCTTGCTTAAACCTCTCCTTGGCAAGGCCACACAGCCATTCTGTGCTTAGCATGTTATTTATATTTGTGTCCAACAGAGGGCAGCAAAGTGCCTTTGAATAGTGAACTCATGTGAAGATGGCACCTGTGTGCCCTCATCATGGAGAACTAGAGAGAGTCAGTCAGCTTTACATGCTGCCATATTTAATATTGGTAGATTTGTTAAAATCCTTAAAGTGCCTTTGTGCTGAATGTGTGTTCTGTATGACCGTATGTGGACATTCACTAATATTTATATCAGAAGATTATTTTGTGCCACTAGTTTGTCCTTTATTCAGTTGATGGTGTGATTTCTGAAGTACTTTATTGATTACTATTTTTATTATTGTAATATTCCATGAAAATGTTATGATGTGCATGTGTCTTTACTGAGCTCTCAGTATATGTATTTTTGAGTAACATTATAGTGATCTGACATATGTATAATGTGCAAATGCATCTGCTCTCCGTGGCATAGTGTTGTTCTACTACATGTGACGCCGTGCTGTCTGTCTGTACGTGGGCGCTGCTTGTGACGTGGCAGGCCTGCCTGTGAGCTGCTGTTTGACCGGAGGTCTCATATTGTTTGTTACGTTCAGGTCTGGAAATTTCATGCACAGGAACTGGAAAGAAAATCATGGAGATTGTGAAGTGGACATTGGGCGATGTCGGTGTAGGTCATGTGATGACTCACGTTAAGGTCATTTTCTTTTGCCTTTGTGTAATTTAATTGAGTAATCCAAAGTCTAAATTTGTAATTAAACTTTTTCATCCTATTAAAAAAAAAAAAAACCAACAACCACCTTTTCAATTGCTGAGCCTTCTTGCACTGAAGTGGATTTTCTGCACACCCATTCATAAACTCCAAAAATGTGTCCAGGAAAAAGAAAAGCAAAAGCCGCGTAACATGAATTTATCGGCACCTTCATAAGTTTTGGTTGCTAGTCGTCAGGAAATAAAAGGAAAAAAAACAAGTTGATGACGTAGAGTTTTATATCGGGAATACCTACCAGCACTTAAGCAGCATTCTCAAAATCGTGCATCATCACTGAAACTTAGTTTCTCCTCAGTTTCATACATTTTAAGACCGCAGTAAAATTAATCAAATAGTCACTTTTATTAATCTCAATAACGAGAAGCAAAACAGCATTATTTGTGTCCCAGCTCTTTGCCCCTTGACAAAGATGTCCATCATTATTGAGGCCACCACTTCAGTGCTTAGCAGCAGCAGAACACCTGGCATAGCTGAGTGGGCAGCTTTGAGTTGCCCATATGACGGTGTGTAGGGGGAGCCTGAGGGGTCTGCTCAGACTGTTCTTGTCACATTGGTGTTCAGATCAGTTTGTTGGCTCATCGCTCTGTACTGCTGAGGTGCAAACTAATTTAGACACAAGCTGGAGTGTCACGTTCTTAGTCACAAGATGGGAGAAAGTCCAAAGTGGTGGAGTGTGACGTCTACAACGCTAACCCAAAGGAGCAAAGCCCCTAACAGACCCCCTGGCAGGCCACGACTGTGCAGGAGTGGATCGTGAGGGCTCCGGCAGCAGAGACGTCTGAAAAAGTCAAAGCACAACATTAGAATGGGTAAGTTTGGTGTTTTTCAAGGCAAAGTTATTGATGTATTATTAAGAGTGTGTTATACAGTGAAGCGTGTTTTGTTTTTTTAATGAGTTTTAAAAATGTCTGTTCCTGGAGCTTCCAATACTTAGTGGAACTCCATGTCCATATGTGACAGAAAAGCCTGTAAAACTTAAAAAATATATTCATTTCTCAAGCCAAATATGTCATTGAGTATCAATCCACATCTGGAAATTAGACACATATTATAAATCAGTTTATCTGTGGTGTTTTGAGAGGATAAAAAGCAAAAAGTAAACCATATTGTTGAGAGATTCAACCATTTTTACTGGAGGCCTGCTGTAGGCCTCGCGTCTTTGCCCACTTCCATGCTCGTCTCACTCTTTGCTGTCTCTGCTCTGCAGACAGCCAGGCCATAATAACAGAAGTAGCCACACTCATGATTGTGATAGTGAGGCTCTGGCCTGCTGTGACACACGTTTGCTTCAGTGAGAGAATACGGAGCTCACTGACCAGACATTAAGGTGTACATCTCTGCTTGAACTGGATAAATCTGTAATGGCGTGTCCATGTGTACTGCCACCCCCAAGTACTGCATACATCTACACACACAACCGTTCATCTTCCAGGGCACCTGGAGTCTGTCCCAGCATGCATCAGACACAAGGCGCCAGCCCACTGCAGTACAGACACACAAGCACTAGGGCGCCTTAGCAGTGCCAGTTCACTAGAAGTTTCGTAAGTTCAGCACAGATGTTTCAGCATTGGCACAGTGGACTGTCACTTCCACCTCATGGCGCCAGCGTCTGCATTTGCAGTTTCCTTCCTTCCATTATCTCAGGGATGTCTGAAATGCTGCAGGCACATTTTCTTACATCGAAGCCGTTGACATTTCAAAGTGGACGTCATATTTGTTATGTTTTTAAGGCTTTTTCTGTCACGTGGATGCTCCATTGTAAGCTGCTAGAACAGAGTATAAGGTTTATAAAATACAAATCAGAGCACAACTTTATGTGGCACATTGCTATTTTCTGTGATTGTGAACTTCAATTTGAAAAATATCGACCTTATACTTTAAATTATTGTAGGATTTTTTTTAATATGATGATAAAAATAAATGAATGGCCCACTGTGTGCTTCTGTCCTTAATCATGGCACAGTCCCTTCTTTAATTATTGATTTTAGAAATGGGTGTTTGGCCGTTGTGATTTATAGCCCGCTGTAATGTAGCGTCATGAATAACACAAAGGAGGCCAAATTCTAATCAACAAAACACAAAATCTAACGAATTAACAGAATAAATGTCAAGGAGGACACGAGCAGTCAGCTCTTGAACCCTCATCTACTAGGTGGGGTGCTTCATCTGCACTGTCCTTATCACTCATTATATGGTGGCCCGTTTCTTTTTCTGCTAGCTGAGTGTTAGCCTCAGGTGTCCCCTCTCAAGTCTGTAGTGAGGGGACTTGAATCCATCTTGTGTGATGCCCAGCCATCCCCTGGGGTCATTTCTACCCGTGTTTCTGAATTCATTTGATTTTGCTGTTGTAGAAGTCTTATTATTAGTCTACTACCACCTGGTGGCCAGGAGGTCAAATGTCTTCTAGCATTATTATTATTATTATTATTATTATTATTATTATTATTATTATTATTATTATTATTCTGTCTAGAACAGGGGTGGGCAATGTCACTCCTGGAGGGCCACGGTGGCTACAGATTTTTGTTGTAACCCAGTTTCTTAATGAGGTCAGTTATTGCTGGTGAAGCACTTATTGCTCAAGTGACATTTATCTGCTTCATTTAGGGGTCTTGCTTGTAGGTTCCCCACCCTTAATTGCTTATTTCAGTCTTAAAACGGCTACATTCACTGTGGCTCCTTATTAGCCCTAAGACACAAATGACAAAGGAGCCAGCAGTTCTCTGTCTAACTGGTTTCCATTTACACCTCTGTGGATTCAAGAGCGTCATCAGTAATAATGAACTTCTCAATAAAAAACTCGATTGGAGTAAAACCTGCAGCCACTGCGACCCTCCAGGACTGACATTGCCCACCCCTGGCCTAGAGGTACATTACTTGTTTGATCCCACATGGCACTGATGTCCACAATACAGGCCGGACACTTCCACTGGCACCTCCTGTAAGCCCCTCATGACACACAGGTGTACTGTATGTGTATTTTGCTTTGTGCTGCAGACTCTCTCATGACCCCCATGTCCTCCTGGCCAGTTCTTAACTGCCCAGCTTGGTCAGTGTGAGCGCCTCTTCAGACCAGACTGGACTTTGTTTTGCTTGTTCACAAGGCTGGATTTCTCCTTCTTTAATCCTTTTCTTGCAGATGGGTGGTCAGTTTTAGGACTGATGCACTTTTTTTTTTTTTTTTTTTTTTTTTTTTTTTTTAATATGTAACCAGTACTTTTATTTAATTTCATTCTCTTAGCTAACAAACAACACAAGTGGAGATAAAACAAGATATTTATTCAAGGCGAGTCCAAATGAATAATCAATTGACGTCATTCCTGTCACCTCCTTAAACAAAACTTACATATACGGTATTCCTCTTTTTGAAGTTTTCACAGTCGCCACCAGTCAGCTGAGCTGATGCATTTAGAAATCCACAAAATGCTGAAGGGAGAAGGCTGGTGCTAAGCCACCAGCTGCCAGTGCTGGCCCACCACAAAAATGACAACAGGTGACCCAACGGCCCCGATCGGTAATCCATAAAGCACAGAGAGAGGTGACAGCCCTGGGGATGCGCCGCTGAAGTGAGTTATAAAACCGGAACTGACCCTCAACCTCCATGACATACAGGTGACCACATAATGAGAAATACTTGTGGCATGTCCCATTGGTGCGGAAACATCAATCTTGTGGCCTCAGTACACCATTTCGTATGCCAGTTTAGTACAGCAGACTTCAAGTGCCCGCCGCTATAGCATGAAGTTGGCACATTCTCCCTGTGCCACTGGATGTCTTTCCAGGATTTCCTGTTTTCTTTATAAAATTAGGTAATGTGTGGAAAGACGCAGCTTTGGAAGATCTACCGAGCGAGACCACTGACCTGGCCTCAAACACGCACACTTGGCCATGTTAAGTGCCCTGCAGAGGACTTTGAGATTTGGACTTCTGCTTCCAAAGCTGACCGGGATGGTTGTGTTAGGAGGGCATTTTGCACTCCGAATACTAAAACAAAACAGACTGCCTGGCCTGAGAGGCAAATGGCCATACTCGAGCATTAGCCAATTAGAGCTTTTCATAGCAGCCAGCCAGCCAATGAGATTTACTGTAAGCAGTGTAATGGCCTGGGGGCCAAGGCTGGAGTTCACTCAGTGATGAGGGGGCTGTCACTCATGCATGCACTTTGATGTTGTCCCTGTGACACTCACCTGAGCAACAACAGGACAAATTTGAGAGCCATACTGGCCGGGTTTGTTGCTGTTGTCATGGACTTCCCTCAGAATCGAGGAGATCATTATTATGAAATTGAGAGAGAGGCTCCTGTTCATGCCCTTTTATAATGCGGGGTGGCCACCATTTAGGACTTGACAAGATTTGGGTGCAAGACGTCATAAACATGAAGGAAGACAAAGGACCCAAGAGGAAAATAGTGGTGACCAGCAAGAGCAGGTAGAAAAGTGAGCAAACATGACAGCAATTTGAGCAAGAAAGTTTTGGCACAGTCACAAACTCGTCTCCATGCGCCATGCCAAGGGTGGGTCAAGCTTCAGAGAAAGCCATTGAGTTTTTTGTAGTTTGGCAGTAGTTACTCTTCACTTCCAGACTGGCAGACTATTTGGAAAAGTTGCCAAAACAAAATATGAAAGCAAACCAAAGATCTGAACATTTGGGTTTTGGATAAACTGCACTGACACTGATATTGGAACCAAGTGTTCTGGTCAAGTAAGACCACCAGTAGGAAGGTCAGAGTAAAGGACCTCACTTTGCCCCCACTGTAGACCGGAATTTTAATATCACTGGGGTAGTTTTAGAAAAAGACATGTCATCAATGGTACCAACGACAACATTTTACCAACAGACACAGCTGACCTTGGACTGTGGGCAGATCTTCAGCGAGATGGCAACCATCAGGACACCTCCACCTCCACAAAGAATGGCCTAACTAACCTTCTGGAACTTGCACAAGTTTGAATGCAGTGACCACAAGTCGGCAGACTCCTGTGTCAAGAACTGGTCCGGGATTAAATGACAAGAAGGCACACATTTAATGGTCGCGGTCTTTAATATTTTATTATAACAGATATCATCACACATTAGAAAAAATATACAGTGTTTGAGCAAATACATTTCTTACATCTGGGTAGAATATAAAGTCTTCCATCCTAGGATTGCTGCGGTTCCATTCCTCGCCACTGCTTAGTTAAGCTGACCATTCAGATCAGACGGTTATCAGTCCTATTGGTGCTTTTCAAATATTTTGGCCATAATTTTTGATCAAATCAATTTTGTTTATTCTCTGAGAAAACTTCACAATAATAATAATAAAAAAAAAAAAAAAGTTTAGCAGAAGAATGTGGCGTCACAGAACAGCCCCCCATGGCGCACAACTGTTGTGACGGGAGGAGAGTACGACTGCTTACCGCAGCCAATGGCTTGAATCTGCAATATGGAGGCCGCTGCCAGATGCCTTGGCGTCAGTGGTGGACCCCCAAGGGACGGGTGAAGGTGGAAGCCCAGCAGCAAATCCACCTACAATGCGTCTGAGTGGTCTCCTTTTTTGGAATGTTTTGTTATTACTCAAAGGAATGCTATTCGACCTAATCTGTATATCATATTTACAAATAATAAATTACAATATTTTAATACTAACTTTAAAAAAAGCAATGTAAATAAATGTCAAAGAATTTAATAAATTACTTTTTCTCACTTTGTGACTTTTTTTTTTTTCCTTTTTGCATTTTTTTTTTTTTTTTTTTTTTGTCACATAATAATTTCCATGATAAATGACACTGAGCAGAGCACCCTGCTCCAGTGCCCCCTACAAAGTCACGGTGTGCTACCCTTTACAGTACTTTGGAAATGGAAACGCTCTCCTGACTGACTCCACGCTCCCGGGACACTTGCTGGTTTCAAAGGACCTCCTGCTTGCGCCCGCCACCCCCCTTTGTTTCAAACTCGACTCGCATCGCTCAAGTAAACCGGTGTAAGTTCATGTGCTTCAGTCTTCCAAAGCAGCCTGGTGGGCTTGTGCGTAGGGATCTGCCTCACCCACTCTGTTAAATGGGAATCTGAACAAAGAAAAAACGCTTCACATTGAATCCCGTTTACATCTTAAAATATGAATACTGTCATGGCAATAATGTGAGGCTGACAGCGCAAGGCTTTCCTCCTTGTCAGTTCGGTGACCTCCTCCTGCTCTTCATCTGCAGGTGTGTGCCCGTCTAAAACAAATTAGTCTTCAGGGAGTTTGGCTTCCGGTGAAATGTGGAGAGGACCCCAGCGAAGGGCCCAGCCATACTGTCTGCAGGCTGCCATGCCTTCAGGAGCTCTGATCCGGGCGCACTGCTGGCATTCACACCACTGCCAGGGGTGCCTATGCTAGGCCAGGCGGGGGCCTTGAGGGCCTGAGACAGTCCCGAGGTCGCAGTCCCATAGGCGGCTCCTGCAGCGGGTACAGACACTGGACTGGGGCTCAGGCTGCTCCCAGGGCTGCCTATGTTTCCTGAACCAGGGAGGGAAGCCGTGCTGTCGGGTGTCGGGCTGCAGGTGGACTCCTTTGACTCGTCATCCTCTGAGGAGGACCTAGCATCGCCCTTTTTGGAGTTGGAGTTTGTGTTGCTGCCACTGCTTCCATTGCTACTGCCTTTAGAGTTGGCCGCTCGCTCCTGCTTACGAAACTTGGCACGTCTGTTTTGGAACCATACCTAGGAAAAAACGTTATGAAGATGAGCCAGAGATCTTCATTGTGGTGAGCGAGCAAATGTTGTTTGAAATGAAAGAAAAGGAAAAGATGCAAAGAACAAATATGGGAGGAGGGACAGAAGAGCGTCTTTGTGGTTGAGACTGCAGTGGTGCTGGATAAGCCCTGAGCACTGCAGAAGGAGAACTTGGGAGATCAGAGCAAACAAATAACGGAAATGGAAGAGGAGCAGGGTTATAGTGTAGCTGCTTGAGGCTTGTTTCATCCAACAGACACACAGTTTTACAAAGCAGAGATTTAAAAGAAGAATATTTGGTTAATCCAAATGAAAATGTGCAGAGTTCAATCTGAGTAGGACAAAAAGACATGAAGCATCACAACCTGACAAACTGGACTCATCTTCAGTACTAAAAAAAATTGGAAGGAGACGAGACGTGATTTTCTCACAGAGACATTTATGTACCCCGTGACGAGTCTTTGCACCAAGAGATTTAACCACACCCGGGGCCGGAAATAAAAGACAAAGAGTAGAGGACAAAGTAGAATGTCACATGCAGAGCAGGTGAGAGATAATGGAAATACGAAAATTCAAAGGTCTCAAAAATTGATAGTAAACACCACGTTAGCGCAAACAACTGGAAATTATTACTCGGTGAAATAACGGCGAAAAGAGATCAAATATATTGTTTGGATTTAAACTTTAAGTCGGAGACTTGTAGATCGTCTAATTCATGTTGCCATTAGGAAAAAAAAAGTAGTGTTTCTTCCCAATGAAGAGGTGTATCCGCGAGAATTAAAAGTTTTGCTGTTTGGTGAAACTGAAATCCCGCGAGACAAGAGCTTATGCAAGGAGATTTGGAAAAGTCCTGCCCACATAACCACACAGCACACGGTTCAATCATTTCTCATTTGTGTGAATGCTATTGTCAGACACATTTCTTGTAGAGAGTAAGAAATGATATTCACTCACAGGAAGTTACACGTTGTGTTGTCACAATGCAATTCCAAACACGGAATCAAAATTCAATGCGATATTGATGAAAAGGTAAAAGTGAGAAGAGATCATATATATGGACATAGGTGATATGACAGAAGTATGTAGATATTGTTCGGCTTTAAACTTTAAGTTGGAGACTTGTAGATCGTCTAATTCATGTTGCCATCAGGGAAAAGTAGTGTTTCTTCCCAATGAAGTGGCCTATCCGTGAGAATTAAAAGATTTGTTGTTTGGTGAAAGCAAAATTCTCATACGTGAGCGACAGAGATGCAAATTTGCAGGCACAAAGTGCAGGTGGGTGGGGGTTGGCAAGCGAAGCGAGCAGGCGTGAAGCCCCCTAGTCTTTAAAAAAAAAAAAAAAAAAAAAAAAATTTGAATTGTGGATGGCAAGGTGGCACTTTGGGTAGTCCTGTGTTTGCAGGTCACGCCATTCTGTGCGCCGTTCACATGTTCTCCCAGAGTCTGTAGGGAGGCTCCACTTACATATCCCCAAGGCATGCACTTGGGTTGACCTGGTAAATCAGTGTACCTATTTGTGTGAGAGGGTGTTGCATCCAGTGCCACTCAGAACTACATCAAGCAAATCCATGACTGGGTGACTGGATGGTGTCATAAGACGCTTTAATGAATGGGAATGGACTGGTGACCCGAGTGATCTTACTGTCGTCATACTGGAGTGCGATATGTGGGATGATTGCCTCACAAGAGCTACATCTCAGGTCATGGGTGAGGTGCCAATGACTTACGTGAAGAATGATCCCCCTGACCTTGAATTGGAATTTGGGGTTTTAACAACGCATGGATAAACAAACTTGTGGCAATATATTGTAGCTGTATGGATACTGTGGTCAAAGCAGTGTCTCACCTGCACTCGTGCTTCGGTGAGGTCGATCTTGAGCGCCAGCTCCTCCCGAGTGTAAATGTCCGGGTAGTGCGTCTCGGCAAACACTCGTTCGAGCTCCTTCAGCTGAGAGCTGGTGAAGGTGGTGCGAATCCGCCGCTGTTTCCTCTTCTCATTGAGTCCAGAGGGGTCAGAAAAGAACTTGTAAGGAACTGAAAGGGAAGAAAAGACAAAGTTGAAAGGATTCAGCTGTCAAAAACGTTCAGTTAGAAATAGAGTGAGCCGTCCATACTACAGAGCCGTCCTGCCTTATATCTATAGGGCACTCATTTGGGGACCACTGACATATAGCCCACTGGTTTAGCTTGGACATAACCAGCCCCGTGGGCACCCTGGTCTAAAATCACCCACTTTACATCAGGAAATCAGTCAAGTGTTTGGTCTCTCTATGGCCTCAAAGTGTGTAGGTAATTATTGTGATGGCATTAGGTCTTAAAAGTAGCCAACCTCATCTTTTAAGTATCCCAGGACTTTTGTTTTTTTTATTTTTATAACACTTTAAGTGCGCCCCTCTTGAGCACTGGGTTAAAATGACAGGCAGAGAAGTGGGAAAACCCAAGCCTTAGCACAAGTGACCCATCAGAAGGATTATCAGGTCAAAGCCTACTGGGTTGTTTTAATTGTCAGCTGCAAGAGAGAAGTAGACTGGCTGAAAGAACACAGAAATATGGAAGTGGTGCAACTTTTAATCTGACCCTAATAAAATTAACTTAACTTATATAAATACAAAACATTCATTTGAAACTCGCAGAACTCTGCTCAGTAAAATGTTTCACATAACCAACATGCAGTCTACCAGTAAGGGTGACCTAAAATACCCAGAAAACAAAAAACCCATTTGACACTTCACTGTTGGTTAACTAAACTCCTCTAGTATAAGCAACTGGTCCGATCCCACTAATGAATCCAAATACACTGAAAACTACATTGAGCTCACTGCAGTCTCAGTCCGGGTTGCTGTTCCACCATTCAACTGCCAGTAGTTCAGGTTATTCATTTGCAGATATTCCAGTTTCTTTGCACGTCTGGATCTTAATGCCACTGCACCCGCAACACTGGCTCTGTAGTATTGGTGTGCCATCGGCTTTGGTTCAGCACCTGCTCGATTCAACCCTTTGCTCCTGAAACTGACTGGAAACTAAACGAATGCAGAAAACGGAAGGGCATGCAGCGGACTTCCACCAGTATCTCAAACGTCTATACGACGAACAAGGAGGCTTTTTTTTCCAAGAATGTTATTTTAGGAGATAATGTATTTGCATGTGTATGTTATGGTTATACACTCGTCACTACAGCTTCGGCATTCATTCAGCCATGTCACCCATGTTCTAACCCCGCGTTATTCAGTTGAGTACGCAGATAGCCAGAGCCCACGCATGCGCGGCTACGCCGCGTCCAAAAAACAAAAAACAGTAGCTGGGTAATTACCTTAAAACTTTAATTGCATTTTTATTTAGTGTCCGACACCCCTTCGTTTATTTACTACACTTTATTCGTTGCTTCCGTGATAATCTTGTTCTTATGTCCTGCGATAGACTGGCATCACACCCACTCGGCTGAGCCATCAGCCTTCTGCGAACTCGCGGGCTCCTCGAACCGATTGAGCGGCACTGCTCTTCTCTTTTAACGGCGGATCTGTCCTCCTGGCAAAATTCGATACTCTTTAAGAATATTCCAGTTTTCTTCATAATAAAGAGAAATAATCACAGTTCAAGACCGACCGTTCCGCCGCCCGATTATTCGAACGGTTTTAACTCACGAATGAATAAATAATAATAATAATACATTTTTATTTACATAGACTCTTGAGTGAAATTCGACTTCCGTTATTCTCACAGCCAATTGCCCACAGTAACAGTAGCTTGGACAACGTTGCGTGTGGTTCAGATCTGTGTCGGCATGTGTAAATTTAAACACTATTAATTTGTCAAAAATCTCTTTATAAATGTGTGGTTTATATTTCGTTTTGGATAGCAAGCCTTTGCAAAGAAAAACATACATCGTAGTAGAAGCCTTTTTAATAATAACATCTAAAACACCCACACAGTAATTTTGAAGTAAATTCGTTTTGACTATTAAAGGGCAGGTAATATTATTATTCATGGTATATTTTTGTTTATTTCATTTTTGGTGTCCAGTTCCTTCTTTGCGGTTTAAGACCCGTGCTCTTCCTTTGCCCCGTTTCGCCGTCACTTCTGTTGCGTTTTACCTTCTGTTGATTGCTTATCTCCCAAATCGTATATTTTCAGTTTCGTAACTTTTTGATCGGAATATCTAAAAGTGAAACATTGAAGATGAAAGCAGGTGTCGACTGAACAGCAAGCCATAAAGCATCAAGAGATGAGCGCTCCGAATTACGAATAGAGGCTTATTTAGATGTGATTAGCGTTATATTTTTTCTTTCTTTAAACTTTTTTCGTTGTCGGACGCCAGTTCAAATATCAAATGTCGCATATCCTTATAACGAAAAAGCGAATAAATTAAAGACGAGCACAATAAATGACGTTCCTTGTGGTTGTTTGCACACGCGTACACGTAGCGGCTCCCCGGCTCACTGTGCAGGGCGGCAGTGCCATTTCTGAGATATTTATTATTAATGCCTTTCATTCGGAAACATTGACACTCGGATGCGCTTTCCCCTCACCTGTGCGTGCCTACCCGCTCTGTGGTGGTCTTACCTGTGGAGTAAGGAGTGGGCTGGTGGTCCCTGAGGGCGCCAAGTGTGCAACTTGCTGTGCTCAGAGGTGGGCATCCTGGGTTGGCACCAAAGCTGCTCCGGATTGGATTATACTGGAAAGTGTTCGCTTGACTGCACGAGCTGAAATCCGCGTAGGCCGACGCTTCCATCGCTGCCATGCAGGAGTCGTAGGTGTTCAGGTAAGAGTAATCCATCTTGTACATGAGAGCCAACACTTGAGCCTTTCGCTGTTCTCTTGTCCTTGCGCTGCTTTCGGACCCCTGACTTGACTTCCTAGACTTTGACTGTTTCAAAGCAAACGATCAAAACACGGACGAGATGTAGTTGAAATGGCTGCCTGCGCCGACTGCGGGGACAGGTGCGGGTCCTTCTCACACAACCTGTGCTCCTCTTGGCTTCACGAAGTGTCTCTTGCCTGGCTGCGCAGTGTGCTCGTCAGTGCTGCTCCCGCCCGCACACACGCACTCCTCCCTCTCTCCTCTCTCCTCTCTCTCTCGTCCCGATGCTCTGTGCTGCCGCTTGCGCTCCTTCCACCTTACTGAGTGCAATGGTCCTCGCGGACTTCGAGGGCTGTTTATAATAAACTTGGAAGTCGTGGAGACAATCGCGAGGCGGTGGTCTCTTTGCATGACAATATCTCCTCAGTCTATTGGGGGGCACTGCCAGAGGACCCCTCCCTCCAGTCCTTATGCATCACTAAGTCTGATTAACCCTTTCGTATTGGCCTTACTCTGGTTGGACTCCTGTAAGCAAATCACTTCGCAATCTGATTTGCTTCAAGCGCGCAGCTGACAATCTATCAAAATTAGTCCATCTGTATCTATGTGTTAGAGCTTTTTATCAATCGATATTATATTTACCGTTCATATGTATCTCTCTGTTCCCGTCTATACGGCTTGTCTGTAGCTGTAACAGTGCCTTAGTAATTCATACAGGGTCTTTCACGTGTATTTTGGGGTATGTATTACTCGTATAGTGCTTTTCAAAATTAAACGCAATGGAATCGCACGGACATTTCCGTTATCTTCCTCGCCCGCCTCCTTTTGGACGCCTGATTTCGTTACGGTTTTACATTAAGGGGCTCGATCGTGTCAGACACGTCATCTATAGCAAAACGCGGGGTCGGGCGGACATGGAATTATTCGCAATTTGTCTTCATAACACAATAAAAAAATAACAGTTGACTCAGTTTTTTTTTTAACTCTACAGTCTGCGCTAACGAAGTTAAATGCTTGTGGCGATAAGAATGTTAACTTTATCTGAGAAATGAACTGGGGAATTGTAGCATATTTGCCACTGCCTATAGATTGCCAGTTAACAGGACTTAATAACATTTTACTTTCCAAAATTAAGTGACTGACACTCTTATTGCATTCTGGTGCCACAGTGAAATGATTTTTTTTTCGCAAAATGATGACTCTTAACGTCGCACGGGCTCGCACTGTTGCTTTATTTTATTATCAAAGTAACATCACTAATCTCTGAATTTTAATAAGGTTTGCTTCCTTACCTTGACCTTATAACTGTTTTGTTTATTGTATTATTTTGATTAATTTTTTTTTACATACTTTACCAGAGTGATTTTTTTTTTATACCAAAACCATCGTTAACATAAAGCGTATATAAATACTGTAGATAGACTGGTCACTTCACACAATTATAAGGGCTAATTGCAACATGCTGTTTTGAAGCGTGTTTGCAGTTCTCATCATTTTATAAATATCTGGTGTTTTCCTGATATGTAGAATTCAGTTCTTATTACGCCGGGCATATAAAATAGTATTTTTTTTTTCTTTTCTTATTATACTTGATGAGGGTAATAACGTGGGTTATCTCAAATTAGCGCTCGGACTGTCCTCGACTCTGAAAAAGAAGTGCGTTCACAAACAAACAAACGCATAAATACCAAATCTTTATCTGTCCATGTTAACTAAAAACGCTGGGAATACAAGAGCTTCATATACCGTAATTCACCCGAAGCCTTTTGGATTCCCGTTATTCTGCCCTTTCTTCTAACTATAACTGCTCGTTTTGTCCGATAATATAACACAATTTCTAGATTTAGATTTTACATTTATTTTTATACCTCAGAATGGTTACTCCGCTAAACAGTTTAGGGGAGTCCAGTTCACCATTAGCAGTTTGACCTATTCTTTTAGTAATTTCAAAATTGATTTGAAAGGCATTGCATATTCGATAATTCTGTACAGATATAGATTGCACGATACAATAGATGAATTGATATGAAAGGCGATATATAATAGCTAGATGTGAACGGCTCTGCATACCAGGAAAGCGTGAAACGTGGTATAAAATAAATGTGTGTGAAAGTCCTATAATACGTAATAATGAAAAAGGCGCTATAAAACAGATATATAGAAGGCATTATAGAATATATATGTCAATGACACAATGTATAATAAAGAAATGTCAATGACCCTAAATAACAAATAGCTAGATATGAAAGGCGCTATATAATAAATAGATGTGAAAAGTACTTTATCATCATATAATTATGTCGGTCTGGTGTGTCAGCTCAATTACATTTTAAAGTGCTACTACTCTAAATGGATACAGACATATCAAGTATGAATTTTGTGAGTCAACGACACCCAAGGCCGATTTCAAACTCCTACAGTCACACCCCGAACTTTAACATTCACGCCAGTGTATTTGTTTTCCCTCCTTGCTGAGTATAACGAGTCTCTGCTCCTTTCAATTGCATCCCCGCTCGTGCGCCATTTAATTCAATTATCGGCCTCGGACTGCGCTCGTATGTTCATCGCATCAGGTTGCACACGGCTGGCTGACTTACTGAGGCCCCCTGTTCCCTGCCCCTCTCCACATTTCGGCTGCGACTGGACGGGTACCAGTCACATATCCTCAGGGCTGGGGAAGTGTAACCAGGTTAGACACGGGCTGCTTCCAATGCCGCTGCCACGGTTCATTTGGATAATTCGAGAGCAAATAGCAGGCAGACGTCTCGGACCCCCTACTCCGTCACATCCATCATTGAAGGAAACGCAGCTTGCATAAGGTGGCCTGCGCACACACACACGTACACAACTGTACACCACCACCCCCACCACACACACACACACACACACACTCGCGTAGGGTGTACAACGTGCTAGACGTGCACATCTTAAACTGGCGCACTTCCAGAATCCTTCCAAATTATTTAAACAACTATTTTTAACAAATACTCTCAATAAAACCGACTGTTTCTCTTGCTATTTAACTCGTCCTCTTCTTTGCCAGTCTCTACCAAGGGATTAAAATGATCCGATCTAAAATAATAAGCTGTGTTTTATTTACCATTAAGAGTTTCGGGGAAGTAGGCCGGTGTTCAGGAATCGGAATGAATTTAGTTTCTTACAAATCTCAGGTTGACGTGACTTAAAAACTATATTTGTCTGATGAAAATGCCTTGGTTTTAGTTAAGATGGATTGCTTTCTGTTTATTAAAAAATAAACAATACACTTAGTTATTACACAAAAAGAGTCAACTCGGTTAACCTCAATTTTCTAAACAGACAACGAGGTTTTTAATTTTTGCCAGACAAGGTTGAACGGGTTAGCAAACTAATTTATAAAGCCGTAATTAATTTAAATGGCAAGCTTATTTCAAATACTTGCTAACATTTTAGAAGAGGGGGGCTTTCGCGCACCTATTGGCCAGTCATCAATACGTAATACGAGAGAAGCCTCCGCTAAAGCGGCGTTACGTGGCGGTAAGGCGACTAACGGATGATTATGGGCAGCCCTGTTTTAAAATGTCACTGCTGCCTTGTGGGCGCTTCTTCGTGACACGTTCGTTAAGTCGTTACTGGACACTAACGGGCTAATAGACGAAAGCAGACTGACCCATTCGACTTGGTTAACGAAGGTTTTTTAAAAATGAATTCACATTGGAATGGTCCGGCATTGCAGTTCTGATGACCGCCTTTGAGATCTTATGTTTATGGTTAATCAAATTTATTTTTAAGCTTATATAGGATGTCTTGATAATATTGGCAAAAATTGTGACACTTATAAATTAATAACTCGATAAGTTTGTTTTATTTTAACCCATCTATCAAAGTAATTAACCGTCTTATTGGGTAGTAATTATTTTTAACAAAATAAAAAAATAATAACCAGTGTCCGCGACAACCTCAGTTTGTTTTGAGGAGTATCTTGAAATACAACTAGAATGAAACGTTCACTCGGAGACTACTTGGTATTTTGTTGATTGCACCTCTTAGAATAAATTTGTGAAAGAAATCGATCAATTGTATTTTCTCTGAGGGGTCTGCTGTGTAACTCGATTTTGTAATCCTTTCTTTTAGTGGTCACTGAAGAGCACGTTGCCCTGCAGATTGGTCGTCGTTATTGTGGCGTTTAGTCAACGAGTATTTTGTATAATATGCAAAGGAAAAGTGCATGATTGAACGAAACAAAGCAATAATACAGCACAATATAGCATAATAAACACAATAGATCCTAATAAAACACAACAGCATAACAAAGCAGTGAGGGTACAACCCAACATATGAAATAATGAATAATACGATACGAAATAATACGCTTAACTCAAACATTCGTTGAATATTCAAATTAAAATGGTGTGTTGGTCTTGAAACAGAACGCAGATGTGAATCTCTTAACGGCGAGTCACTTTATTAGAACATGGCTACAAGTTAAACTGCTACTCAGGGTCTTATTTAACACGTTTATATAACATGAAGAATGAATCAAACAAACAAACTGCTTCACAGGTGTATAATGTATTTGGTGCATTTTTTTTTCTTCAAACATAGTTATCGAATGTAGATGAAAAAGAATAATTGAATAATAACATTATGAAAGCTTCTCTTAACGGGCATACACAGGTATCGTCGCGCTGGTGAATTGGTGTTGCAACCTGCCAAGGAGGCGCTTTCAAATATTTCACAGCATTGACCGATTATTTTGAAATGAATGTGAAACGTAAAGCGTTTGAAATGAGGAGCCTTATCGAAAAGACGGAACGGTAAAAATAATAAAAAAAATCCATCAAGCGGTTGAAATGCGCCGTGCTTTGTGGCCGCGATGCAAGATGGGCAGCCTCGACTCAGCACGGTCAGCCACACCGGTTGTTTTTCACGATGTTTTATTGCGTTTGATTTGCTTTACCCCACGTGTTTTCAGAATCACATGATGTGCGGGGTTATTTTTCAGCTACCCAATACTACAATTTAATTTTTCTTGCTTAGCAGAGAGTGAGCTGCACGTTCACCTTCGGCATCGAGATCGGTGTTCACAGCTCAAAACGAAAATAAGGCTAAAAGAATATCTGAGCTGTGGAAAAACTCCCAGCCAGTGCAGACTGTCTTTTTTTAACCAAATATCTCAGTCTAATTCAAATTTACGGCTTCTCCGTTTCAGAAAGTCTTCTGGGGAAGACGGCATACTGTCCCCTTGAAACTATTCCGACAGCCACCCCACCCCACCCCTAGTTCTTTAATGCGTACATTTTCACCCATTCAGCCCCTCATCTGTCTTTACACCAGTCTGGGTCTCTTTACTCATCGATCTCCCCACTGTCCTGTTATGCGAGGTAACTTGTATTTAATACTTTCTGGATTCACATCTGTCTATGTTCTGTCACAGTCCGATTTGCATTTCTATCCAAAGCAGGAGTCTTTTTGTCCAGCCTTTCTGGTTTCGGGGCAGTCTGCAGCTTGGCGCTGTCAAGGCAAAGGACGTTTCTGTCCGCTGAAGGATTGAGCACCGAAATCATTTCTAACTGTCACATAAGACAGCCAGGGACTTGAAATATACGAGGGGGTGGGTACGCCAAAACATCGAATATTTTTAAGACATGTTTTAAAAATGAATAAAGGATCAAGTCAGCGCTGATGTCAACATAAACCCAAGCAGTAGACTAATCGGCGAAACGCGCGAGGTTTTTTGTGCACGTGAGCCCCAGGAACGTTGTGGTTCAGAGGCCGGGCACTTCTTTAACAACCGTCAACTATAAAGAGAATGTACACCTGTGCCATCCTCCAAGATAATGCTAAACTTCATCATCTTTATCATCTAGTCATGTATTTACTCATATAAAGCAAGATTCCTGCAGAATGATTACTTTTATTGGACGTGACGCATTAAAAATATGAATTATATATATATATATATATATTATCCATCCAGCCCGCTATATCCTTACTACATATATATGTGTGTATATATATGTATATGTATATGTGTGTGTGTGTATAGGTGGCGCAGTGGTAGCGCTGCTGCCTCGCAGTTAGGGGACCCGGGTTCGCTTCCTGGGTCCTCCCTGCGTGGAGTTTGCATGTTCTCCCCGTGTGTGCGTGGGTTTCCTCCGGGTACTCCGGTTTCCTCCCACAGTCCAAAGACTGCAGGTTAGGTGGATTGGCGTTTCTAAATTGGCCTTGGTGTGTGTTTGTGTGTGTCCTGCGGTGGGTTGGCACCCTGCCCAGGATTGGTCCCTTCCTTGTGCCCTGGGATTGGCTCCAGCAGACCCTCGTGACCCTATGTTCGGATTCAGCGGGTTGGAAAATGGATGGATGGATGGATATATATAATATGCATGCAGTTTGCCTGTTTTCCCTTAAGTGGCACGTACTCGGGTTTACTCCTGTATCCCAAAGAGGTATAGGTATAACTTTATAGGAGATTACAGTGAGTGCCGATGTCTGCGTGCCCATTGGTGCCCCCTACTCAGTTTGCTCCTGGCGTGTGGCCGATAGGATCCCACAACTCCTATAGACCAAACAGATTTGATAATGTTATGTTGAAGAGTCAATGACGGTAATTATCGACCGCTTTTGAAAATTAAACGAATATAAGTCACGACGTTTTATTGGATCAATGAAGAAACCCTTTGAAAAGTGGGCGGTGAGGCCAGGTTAGTGTCTGGCAGAATGTAATGCTCTTCTTTAAGTGTACCATCTCTAACCAAAACCGCCGAGTGAAGGCCAACAAACGAGGAGCATTATATACGGAGAAAGGGGTCTCGCTATATTTCCGTGTTTTTCTAGTTATAGGCCTATTGATTTGTTTATGTGTATCTTATTTAATACATTTCGTTTTCATAGCTTTACATTTCGTGTGTTTCATATTTTATTATTCAATATTTCCACTTATTATTTTCCTGAGCTAACCCATAATTTTACGTTTAATTAATTTATCTTTTATATTATTTACCGTTTCACTTTTTAATACTTGTGAAGGAGCCTTGGGCATGGAGAAAGGCGCTCTGTAAAGTGTGTCACTACATATAACTGAGCTGAATCATTTCTATAAAACAGTGAAAGTCAATGGAAATACACAACCTGTACGGAAATTGCCCTTTTAAGTAGCAACGTGTTTCTCAAGTGGGATAAAAGGCAGTCCGACTAAATGTTAATTTCCACCAGATGTACAGAACCGATCAGAAAGCCTTAACGGGCTCGAACAGACGAGCAACACCGGTTATCCATTCTTCATGGCCGCTGCCCATTGTCTCCGATTGATATTTAATGTCCCTTTCCAGCCCTTAGCTGTCAATCTCCATTCCTGGGAAGGCATTTTCTTTTTCACTTCTCTCTCCGCCTTTATTTATCTAAATCTTAATGAATTTGAATGGCAAGCTCCAAAGTTGCACTGATAGCCAATGAATTTTAAAGTCCAAGTTAAACCCCCTTACATCTATTCAGGTCCCTCACAAGAGGGAATTAGCTAGGATTAGGGCCCATTTTCACGACAAACACTTCGGCTGCAGTGGATTTGAAAGTCTAATAAGAGTCAAGGAGATACTTTCCCTTTGAGGGTATTAAAAAGTTTCTGTTCTCTGCTCGTCAAGTATCGAGGTCACAGGACAGCGACTTGTATCGGCCTCTCACTCGCCAGAGTCAGCGCGCCCGCGTCATTAGCTTCGTCCGCACTCGACTTGCTGAGAATGACCTACCGCCGTTGATTGTCTTCGATGGGCACTTTCTTTTAAAAATGAAATGCACCTTACGCGTGTCGTTTTATGTTTTTCCACTTACACGATTTGTCGTCTAAGCAACAATCTGTCAAACACTCAGTCTTACTATCTTTAATAATATACATACCCTTTAAAAATAAATCTCGCTTGTATGCCAATTTGCCAATGTGATGGATCATAGAACCAGTGGGTCTATGCGCCCGTCAAGTGTTAAATGGCTTCGGTTATAGTTTTACAATGCAATCAAAAAAGCACAAAATAGGATGCTACGCCTAAGTTTATTATATTCTGTTATACTTTACTGACACCTTTTTCCAAGGCTACGTTACAAATGTTTTTTTTTTCTTTTATAGTTTGGTCACCGACACACAATGTGGCAAAGGCAGGAACTGAAAAGACAGCCTTAATGTTCACATTTCAGCATATCGATCACAATACGCCGCTTTATTATTTTATAATAAACACACTTTTTACACTTCTCTTTAAAACATTATATACCACAGTATATGATGTTGATGTTTTTTATATGTTTAATGACGACCTGGTAAGATGGACATAATAATGTTGTGCCCTCCATCGCCTTCCAGGCTGCGTCTGTACCCAAGATCACCAGTTACTGAGTCCTCCCGGACTACCGGCGCGCTCGGTTTAATGGAGGGTCTCTTGTGTGTTTGCCGCTCCTTCTAAAGGCTGTTCGCTTCGGCAAGAGCTCAGATACACGTACTGGTGCAGTTCTTGTTTAAATGTAAATAATAATAATAATACATTTTTGCAAGTCTAGAAAAACTGCATTTTACCGCAGTAAGCTTGCTACACGCGACACACTTGAAGTATTTACTGCCAACAACATAAGAATCGGCGGTGCGAGGACGAAGTAAAAACGGCACGCACTGTATTAACTGTTCTTTCAGGTTGATTTACATTACACGGCTACTAGTGTGGCAAACCACGCACCTAAAGTACTCTAAAAAAGATCAGATTTATCACATCTAAAACCAGCACTGTGCAGTTTTGATACAAAAGCTTCTTACATTGTATTAAGAACGTTCGGCAAATATATCAAAATGTCGAAAAGATTTTCGATGAGATAATAGGTAACAAAATATTCATATCCTTTTAAATCAAGACAGATGAACGGTAGTATATAATAGTTAGGTAGATATGAAAGGCACTCTATAACAGTAACTAAATGATCAGTGGATTTTGCTTAAACTTGCTGTCCGGGGTGGCAATTAACATTTCGATATCTTGCCGCGAAGATGAAATGAAGTGATTGAAATGCGCTATGCTGTACTTGTCCTATTGTCCTAAATGATAGAATACTAACAGACAATGACGTGCAGAACGATTAAGCCTCAGAGTGTATCTTGGAAAGGAGAAAAATAACCTGTTCAAAACAGATAAATCATATCTACTGTTATTAATACGAATTATATATAAACCGTATTCACTTTCTCTCACATCTAATATATATATATAAATGTATATATATCTAATTTCAAAGATATAAATATATACGTATGTGTGTCCATATTTGTAAAGTCTGGGGCATTATTTCCTAAAGCAGTCCATCACCCACCCCACCTGCCCCTTCTGCATTTCAGCTTTTAAACTTGAAATGATCTAGGGGAGAAACGGCAGCTTTTCCAAACAAGTTAATTAGATCAGAGGATCTAGGCTGTCCTTCTAAAAGGAAGACCCAACTGTCAGGGCTCTGGAGTCGAGGAAAGTTAATTGAATTAAGTTTTATCTAAACTAATTAGGAAGCAATCTGCCACGCGAGCTGTTTCAGAGAGTAAGGCGAGAGAACAAGGGTTTTGTTTCCCGAAAATGGAAAAAAAAAAGTTCACTTTAGGACACAGCGGTTTAAAGACCGCAATATGCAGCCTTTATGTGAAGCTTTCCTTTTGAAATATTGATCTTCATTTTGGTTACCTTTTGAGTTTAATGATTAAGAAAACTCTTTCAACTCTGTAATAAATATCAGGGCTTGAGCGTTTAATGCATAGGTCAGAATAAATGATATTAATTCATTCGCGTAAACTGAAGCGCAACCTCCGCTTCAATATAAACGACTATTCATGTCCACTAAAAAGTCATATTAATTTACGAAAAGAAGCCATATCATTCAGACTCAATAACACATAATAGCAATTTTATTAAAAAAATACCCTTACATCGATTTGAAAACGATAGTAAAATATCTTTAATGAGCAGTTCTAGTAATCACAGGAATTCTACTGACTTTGCACATTATTACTAATTTTCGTCTTTCTTGACACTTTTATGACATTCGGCTTATTAAGTAACGTGATTCAAATCGCCTGAGGATCATTTTGAAGTGTGAGGTGTAACTCTTCTTGTACACGCAGCTTTACATTTGCAGGTGAGATGCCTCTTTGCTTTGCTTTACTGTAAAGCTCATTAATAACTGGCCCGTTCGTTTCGTTTTGGCTGCTGTACCCCTGGAGCTTCTTCTTTAGTGAACCGCCGCCTCTCCAAACTGGCCACACGAACGCCAAGACGCCTCTTTTCCGAGGTTTGTTTTAATGGCAGTTCTTTACTTCGTGGATATAAACTCTGAATTGATAATGAAATATCAAACAATCACGAAGCTCGATTATTTAATAAAAAACAATACACTGTAGCCGATTACCTTCCCATCTGTGAAACTGCAGTTTCCGAAAATTATACGCACATAAGTAAAAATATAAAAAAATACATATATATTAATTTCCAAAATAAGGTTTAAGCAAATGTTTCTCTTGTGACACAGGGTCTGTTTCAGTCCGTTGTTAATCATATAAAAATCATTCAATTTGTGTCATGAAACCCGTCTAACAGGATTTATGACTGCCTGCCTTAATTGTATTGGTGTCACACTTTTTCTTGCTGATATTAATATGAAATTTCATTTTCTGTGCTGTAAATATAAAAACAGAAAAAATGCTAGTAAGTCATTCTTTAATTCCACTAACATTCCGTTAATAATGAAGGTACAGTGATCTTAAGGAAATTTAAAAAAATTAAAATAAAAACGGTAAAATAATTAGAATAAATAATACGAGGTATTTGGTCCCTTTTAAACTTTTAACAATATTTAGAGTTTTAACCCTGAACTTAAAACCATTTTTAATTTTGACTTGATCCTAAACAGAACTTCTTAGCTTGATGTTTTAAAATGGAAGTTTAATAGTTAATAAAATCAAATGTATTAAACCTCAGTCTGAGAAGTGTGTCCTCTTAAACTGAATAAAACAAAGCTAATTCTGGAGTTCAAAATGTATGAATAATTTCAGGGCTCGTTCCACATTTTCTGCTACCATTTATGAATGAAGTTAAATTAACAACGATGGCTATTGACTATGAGGCCGACTTGACGTTTGGCTCACCGCCTGACCTCCAGCCAGACGCTTCACCTGCTTGCATTAGTTCGAGTGGGGGTCTGTGCCGGTGGTCTTTGTGATGGTAATCGCTAGCTAGTGTTTTGTAATTATATACTACATGGTGAGAGTTATTTCATAAACTTAAAAAAAAAAAAACCTTGTTCCACCTACATGTTGCAGATGAGCTAAAATCTCTCTTGCTGTAATAAGACTATGGGTGGGCAAACTGGACACTTCATATTGTTCAGACAGCTCGGGCTCCATGACCTCATTCCAGTGTGCAGCCTTTCTGAAAAAGAAAAAGAAAGCTTCCATTTCAGCCTGCAAATTGATTGTAAAACACCTATAGGCTAATCGCATTTCCAGTTCCTCTATAATGTTATACATTTATAATAATAATATTTTAAAAAGACATGTAGATTGTGGCCTTCTGGTAAAGTAATGCATTTAGCCAACATTTTGGCTCTTGTGTAAGAGTTAGTTGGCCAAATTGTCTTTATCATCTCCTTGGCCCTGAAGAACACATGGAATTCTTACCGCTGCATTGCTGATTTGTTTCTGTATATCCCATATAAAGTACAACAGTATATAAGTCCTTGTGTAAGTTTACGTATCCCACTCACTTACATATTATTCTATTATCTGCTGTATAATAATACCATAACTACGCTGAACCTGTCCCTCTTGTATTTGTCTCCAGTGACATATCTGGGTCTGATTAGCTGAAATTGTGTCAGTCACTCTGATAAAAGGGTGCCAAGTGACTCAGAAAGCCACCTCAAACTCTTCACACTTATGTTAGTTGCCTTTTGTGTGTTTCTGCGTTATCTTCACCTACTGACCTTTGAAATAAAAATCCCTACTATTGAGATCTCCACATTTCTCTTGACTCTCCAATCTTCCCACTCTTCCTTTGCCCAGAATACATTGCGCTGTACAGCTCTGTGCTCCTGGATCTCTTTCTCTGACTACAGTATTCAGAAATCTCGTTTATCGACTCTCTGACAAGCACGTTTATTGATATTCATGTGTGAAGACTGTCTCTGATATTCTTGTTTCTGTCATAATCAGGTCCAGTTATAGGAGTCTGGAGTCTATCTTGGCAGCAATGATATAAGGAAAGAGCCACCATTTGGTCACAAGACACACTCATTCATACCCCTGCCATTTAGAGGGGCTCATTAGCCTAACCTAAAGGTACTCTTAGTGTGACTGGGCATACTCATGTGCCATGGATGGGATGCCAGTCCTTTACGGAGGACACTCATGCACCCTCTCCATTTGGAATTGCCCATTCAATGTTACTCATGCTTTTAGGATGCAGGATTAAATCACTTTGTGTCCACGCAGACAATAAGAAAACTGCAGCAATCGATTGTTGGCCTCAGCAGATACAGTCTGTGCAGAACTAGAGTTAAATTCACATTACTGCCATTGTGCCATTTATAAGTATCATAGGACGTGCTGCACGGGATGATCTAATGGCTCCGTTATTATGCAGGGTAGGCCACAATACTCCAAAAGAGAATAATAAGACAATGAGAAAGGCAGCGTCCATGTGCTGCAGTGGGCTGGCACCCTGCCCGGGGTTTGCTCCTGACTGGTGCCCTGTGTTGGCTGGGATTGGCTCCTGCAGACCCCCATGACCCAGTAGTTGGGATATAGCAGGTTGGGTAATGGATGGATAGGTTCCATGTGCAAATGATCAACCTGCTCAGTACTTGATGGGATGGAACCAGAATCTACCATGAAAATACGCTTTCTGTCTAAAGAGAGATTTAATCAACAGACAACCTTCACTTAGTGAAACAATGTATAATCTTTTTTATGTGAACCAGTGTTAAAATATGACATCAACTGCATATACAAATAGCAGAATGCCATATAATACCAAGATCTGTGAACTAATCACATGAACACAATCCACATTTACAAAACCAAATGCAACGTCTTGTAGAACGCACAATGTATTTAGAGTACATACATTTATATGTCGCTCCCTGGACCCAGAAATGAATTAAAAATTGGCTGGAGGGCTATACTGTACATACAAAGATGTTTGGGTGTATTATACTGTATATACTTCACACACACACACACACACACACACTGCTTTCTGTGTTCTTAGTGCTTAGAATTGTCAATGGCCCTCTAAACCAAACTAATTAGTCAGCCAGCCAGTCAGTGTCCAACCTGCTATACCCTAACTACAGGGTCATGGGGGTCTGCTGAAGCCAATCCCAGCCAACACAGGGTGCAAGGCAGGAACAAACTCCAGGCAGGGCGCCAGCCAACCGCAGGGCACACACACACACACACATTAGGGACAATTTAGGATGGCCAGTGCACCTAACCTGCATATCTTTGGAAACCCACGCAGACACGGGGAGAACATGCAAACTCCACGCAGGGAGGACCCAGGAAGCGAACCTGGGTCTAACTGTGAGGCAGCAGCGCTACCCACTGCGCCACCGTGCCACCCCAAACTAACTAACATGTCATAAATATAAAGTGAAATTAGACATAGGAAAAATACACAATTCATTCAGCCAAAAAATTCATTTCAGAGCAGAAATGAATCTGGGTTGAAATATTGATTAAAATATGAAAAAATAACCTTCCACAGACCAAAATCAGTTGGAAGGCAATACAAAATGGCCACAGCATAACTAAACCATAGCTGTCTCAGACTTCTTTCTGTAGTTACAAGTTGATGTGATCAGCCATGCCAGTGTTTCAATGAAGACTGCAGACCTGACTGCTGCACACTTGTAACCTCACATGAGTGCCATTGGACGAGTACTGCAGTTCACATAAAAACACAAGACAGGTGCCACTTTTCCACTGTCCTGCCTGTAGGCAAGTACTGTGTAACTGCGCTCTCATCCCAATCAATGTTGGGCGACAAACCAAGCAGAAGATGGTCCAGTGCTAAAGGCGCCCAAGTGAAGCGAGTGCAGTGGGCTGCACAAAGGGGTTGGAGGGCCGACCGCCTCACGTAGTGTAAGTGCCGCCGTGTGGATGGAGGTGGGCAGCTTGTGGCTCTTTGGTACCCGTCGGCACCACTTAACTTACAAACCTAAAGGAACCTGGCCAAGCTGTATTCTTTAAGCGGATGTGTGCCTCCATATCTTCTAATCCCGTTTCACGTCTAAAAAGAGTCACTGTCGCGTTCAGAGAGCCCACAATGTTGCAATATTGTTTCTATTCAAAAGCCTTCTTCTTAATGGATTAGAAAATGACTGCTGACATCCCTTTACAGCATGACCTACACTTTTGCAATATCTTGATTCCCTAGTTTGTTTTGTTCCCGGAATTACAAGCTCTGGAGTGGCATGAGCTTAAATTGGAAATTTCCAATAAATTCTAGCTATCATTGAATTTAAGAAATTGCATTTTTATCATTTTTTTAATAAAAAAAAGTTGAAAATAAATAGCCATCTGCAAAGGGACAGGGGAAAATCTCCCTCACGCATTTTTTGAACACAATGCTTATAAAGCTTCCTGGTTAGGAAGGGCAGGGGAGAGATTCAGGGGCTGGGGGCTGAGCACATGTATGTGTCTGTGTTACTGGAGAAAGGGAGGTAACTGAATTACACTGGAGCCACGTGGTCAAAATGTTCATTACTAATTGAATTTTCCTGCCAGACAGTCTAATGTTTCTGGCACAAAGGCTTTGCTCCTTTTCTCTTGTGCTGCAAAGCTGCTATCTTTATGTCTAATGCATATGGGGTGCATTCATAATATTCATTTTGGCTGAGAAAAGCAAAAGGCCTTTCTTCATTCCTGACATTCATCTTCTTACTTGAACATAATCTAAAGCATCTCTTCTTGCCTTGGTCCTTTCCTATTAACAGGGGCAATTTTCACTTTAGCCATTTTAGAAATGACCACCACCAACTCTCCCGATTTACAATGGCCATATTGTCATGAACAATTTTTAATCACAACTCACCCCCCAGATATTTCTTACAGATTTACAATGAACCTGAATGTTTTCTGTCAAATGCCGGGCTTAGAGTAGGATTGAGATATTAGATGGGACATCAGAGCAACACAGGACAAATTCACACACACACACACACACACACAAATACGAGTACGTCAGGTCAAATTAAAAGGGTCAGTTCACCACATTAAAGTGTCATTAGACTGAGATTGGAAAAATGGACCCCAACACTAACACTCACTTAAACCAAATGACTATGGAAAGTCTACCAGTCTAAATACAGAATTAGGTAAATAAAGTTTAAAACAAAGTGTTATGTGCAGTAAGGAAAATATTAAATGTAATGAAATAACAGAAATATTGAACTAAAAGGCAAACCTGGAAGAAAGGTTTACGGAGTGCATTCTGGGATCATCAACTGATCCCAAATCTGAAAGTATAATTATTTCAGAAGGAATTCCTGCACAATTTTTAGGTTTAAATTCATCCCATTCATAGCCTGTTTATAAACTACAAATCATCTTAAAATTGTCAAAACATGAAACCCATGAAAAATAGGATATTATATACGGCATCATATTCAGTGCCAAATAAACAAGAAGAAAATCGTCCATGATTAACGCCACTAAAATGTCAAGTGAACGCCAAGTTTGGAGCTTTTCTATACAGGCGCACAGGCTGTTATGACATAGGAAACATCCAGAGCATTGATGTTATTTGGCACCATGAGCACTGAGTCCATCCCGCTATATCCTAACTACAGGGTCACGGGGGTCTGCTGGAGCCAATCCCAGCCAACACAGGACGCAAGGCAGGAAACAAACCCAACTGTGCAATATATACCTTTGACTGGTCACTGAGCTTTAAGTGTGACCCTTGGCAAACTGGGAAAACTTTAACAAGGAGCGGACCTTTGGATCGCACAACTGTTTCTGCAGCCAGTGAGAAGACTGCAGTAAAGCTGGGGTGGATCTGCTATGAAACTAATGAAGCTTAAGCTTCAGGGCCCCAGAAGCGACTTTAGTCCACATTGCTTAAATATTTTGGGTGTTCACTGTATGAGAAAGGGCTTTTTTTTAACTAATAATATTAATAACAGTACAATTCAATACAAAATGATAGTTTATAATAAAAAGGTTATTAAAGTATCATGAAGGTTAGCTGTAAACAAGAAAACCTTCAAATTAAAGATGTTTCATTCTAAATATATTTAACATAATTATCAATAATTTAAAACACTATTAAAATTTGTGACAGAAATTAGATTTTTTTCTTAAAATTATTTAGCTTAGGCTAGCCATAATTTTAAACAAATGAAAGCACATTTCATTGATTATGGTCAGTGCAAAGGTCACTTACTTAATTTTGGTTTTATTTTAATTTTATTTACATGAATAATCGTATAAAACCTTACAATATACTAAACATACTATTGCAATAAATAACAACAACTTTACCTATGTATAATTAGAATAAACTTAAAATTAAAAGGTACTAAAAATATCTTCTTTGATAGATACAAAAAGTAGAAAAGTCACACACTGAAAAAGCAGTCATAATGCTAACGTGATATTGCCTTTTCAATGTGATTCAATATTTTAATTACCCCAACTGAAAAATAAATGTTATATTTAGAAAAGCAAGATAAGTAATAAGCGTGAAATAGTGTTCGATTAGCCTAAGCTTATTGTCTTCATGAAGAGTGGTTATCCAGACCTTTTGCAAACAAGTTGGTCTGCCACTGCAGTAAAATTCTGTGTTGGGTGTTTTACTTTGAATAGTTTTGTCTTCTGAAATCCTTACTTTAACACACAAAGCAGTAGCGAATGTTCTGGAATGCACACATGCAAGCTCTATGTGCAACGCAATGTGGAAAATTCTAAAAAACGAAAAAGGCGGCACAATTACCTCCACAGCAATGCCCTTCATATTAGATTTACAGTGCATCCGGAAAGTATTCACAGCGCATCACTTTTTCCACATTTTGTTATGTTACAGCCTTATTCCAAAATGGATTCAATTCATTTTTTTCCTCAGAATTCTACACACAACACCCCATAATGACAACATGAAAAAAGTTTACTTGAGATTTTTGCAAATTTGTTAAAAATAAAAAAACTGAGAAATCACATGTACATAAGTATTCACAGCCTTTGCTCAATACTTTGTCGATGCACCTTTGGCAGTAATTACAGCCTCAAGTCTTTTTGAATAAGATGCCACAAGCTTGGCACATCTATCCTTGGCCAGTTTCGCCCATTCCTCTTGGCAGCACCTCTCAATCTCCATCAGGTTGGATTAGAAGCATCAGTGCCCAGCCATTTTAAGATCTCTCCAGAGATGTTCAATCGGATTCAAGTCTGGGCTCTGGCTGGGCCAATCAAGGACATTCACAGAGTTGTCCTGCAGCCACTCCTTTGATATCTTGGCTGTGTGCTTTGGGTCGTTGTCCTGCTGAAAGATGAACTGCCGCCCCAGTCTGAGGTCGAGAGCGCTATGGAGCAGGTTTTCATCCAGGATGTCTCTGTACATTGCTGCAGTCATCTTTCCCTTATCCTGACTAGACTCCCAGTTCCTGCCGCTGAAAAACATCCCCACAGCATGATGCTGCCACCACCATGCTTCACTGTAGGGATGGTATTGGCCTGGTGATGAGCGGTGCCTGGTTTCCTCCAAACGTGACGACCGGGATTCACACCAAAGAGTTCAATCTTTGTCTCATCAGACCAGAGAATTTTGTTTCTCATGGTCTGAGTGTCCTTCAGGTGCCTTTTGGCAAACTCCAGGCGGGCTGCCATGTGCCTTTTACTAAGGAGTGGCTTCCGTCTGGCCACTCTACCACACAGGCCTGATTGGTGGATTGCTGCAGAGATGGTTGTCCTTCTGGAAGGTTCTCCTCTCTCCACAGAGGACCTCTGGAGCTCTGACAGAGTGGCCATCAGGTTCTTGGTCACCTCCCTGACTAACTAAGGCCCTTCTCCCCTGATTGCTCAGTTTAGATGGCCGGCCAGCTCTAGGAAGAGTCCTGGTGGTTTCGAACTTCTTCCACTTACGGATGATGGAGGCCACTGTGCTCATTGGGACCTTCAAAGCAGCAGAAATTTTTCTGTAACCTTCCCCAGATTTGTGCCTCGAGACAATCCTGTCTCGGAGGTCTACAGACAATTCCTTTGACTTCCTGCTTGGTTTGTGCTCTGACATGAACTGTCAACTGTGGGACCTTCTATAGACAGGTGTGTGCCTCTCCAAATCATGTCCAATCAACTGAATTTACCACAGGTGGACTCCAGTTAAGCTGCAGAAACATCTCAAGGATGATCAGGGGAAACAGGATGCACCTGAGCTCGATTTTGAGCTTCATGGCAAAGGCTGTGAATACTTATGTGCATGTGCTTTCTCAATTTTTTTATTTTTAACAAATTTGCAAAAATCTCAAGTAAACTTTTTTCATGTTGTCATTATGGGGTGTTGTGTGTAGAATTCTGAGGAAAAAAATGAATTTAATCCATTTTGGAATAAGGCTGTAACATAACAAAATGTGGAAAAAGTGATGCGCTGTGAATACTTTCCAGATGCACTGTATATAAACAAAAGACCTGTGTGTGTGTGTGTATGGAGCAGTCCGCTCTGCCCACGCTCAACCATAGCCACCAGATGCTGCATGCATGCACTTTTAATATTTTTCAGAGCTTGTATGCACCTCAGTTTTCACTATGAAAAGACATGGCGTGTGTGTGTGTGTGTGTGTGTGTGTGTGTGTGTGTGTGTGTGTGCATGGAGCAGTCCGGTCCACTCACGCTGAACCACAGCCACGGGAGTTGCTATGAATTCTATGGGAAGATGTAGAAGCTTATACAAGTGTGACTTGCACTTGGTAAGATGGCGCATACATGCACTTCAAAAATTTTTTCTGCACTTGCATGCACCTCACTTTTCATACAACCCAAGCAGACAAACTCCGCTTTGTGGAACGTGCACGTTGTACGTTCACACAATGAGCTACCATACATTTGCCTGAGGCTGGTTCCAGCCTACCACAGCTGCACTCAACTACATGTCCATCACGGTGAAGGTAAGACCTGTCCCGGCCCACTTAGCAGACGCCTCTGCAAGTTCATCAACTTAGTAAAATTGCTTGGGGAGTCTTTGGGTGTTTTTTTGTCCAGAAGACCACAAGCAGCTAGTCTACAACAAACATTAAGTACGCGAACATCAGAGGCCTGTGTTTAATGCAATTAAACTACAAGTAAAATCTGGGGTCAGTAGAAACGCACCCAACACTGGTACCTCAATTACACTTTAACTGACACATTTCCCTAAACATGGGTCATTCATATAAAGAAATGAAACGGACCTGCACAGGGCAAGTGTTGAAACCTCCCTCCTTGCTGACACGCACAGACGATGCCTCCTCTCTTCGACATATGGGAACCACAGGGGGCATGGTTTCAGAGCGCGGGCGGAAGAGGCATGGCCTTTGTGTAACTCCTCTTCACGGCATCGCGCCAACAGCTACCAGGATGAGAACATCAGCTTTGCTTGACCCTAAAACTCATTGAAATGGGTGGACCTGGGGAGGAGGGGACCCCTGGGCTTGAACCATTGTTCAGGCCCCCCGTAAATGTTCAAAGGGAACCACGGAAAAATTAGTATGTAATATCAAAGCTTAGGAGTCGAACCCAGCCACAGGGGATGCACAAACCAGTGTATTTCTTTGTGTCTGGTGTAAAATTTTGCCAAATCAATATCCGGACAACAATACAAATTTCCATACCAGATCGGTTGAGCCCCGGGTTAACAACGACCACCACCAGTACTGTTAGTCAACAGGGTGCTGGCGGAAATTGGGCTACTGTTGGACAAAGAAGAAGAAGGAGAAGAAGAAGAGAAAGATGTGTCCAGAGGCAGAAGGAGAGGGGGAAGGTAAAGAGAGTGGAACTGAGGGTAGGAACTTTGAATGTTGGCAGTATGACTGGTAAGGGGAGAGAGTTAGCAGATATGATGGAGAGAAGGAAGGTTGATATATTGTGCGTGCAAGAGACTAAATGGAAGGGGAGTAAGGCCAGGTGGATCGGAGGTGGATTCAAATTGTTCTGTCATGGTATGGATGGGAGGAGAAATGGGGTAGGAGTTATTCTGAAGGAACAGTATGTCAACAGTGTTTTGGAGGTAAAAAGAGTGTCAGGCGGAGTAATGATTATGAAACTGAAAATTGGAGGTGTGATGATGAATGTTGTTAGTGCATATGCACCGCAGGTTGGGTGTGCAATGGGCGAGAAAGAAGATTATTGGAGTGAGTTGGGTGAAGTGATGAACAGTGTACCCAAGTGACAGAAAGTGATGATTGGAGCGGATTTCAATGGGCATGTTGGTGAAGGGAACAGAGGAGACGAGGAGGTGATGGGTAGGTATGGTGTCAAGGAGAGGAATGAAGAAAGTCAGAGGATAGTGGATTTTGCCAAAAGGATGGACATGGCTGTGGTGAATATGTATTTTAAGAAGAGGGAGGAACATAGGGTTACGTGCAAGAGTGGAGGAAGATGCACACAGGTGGATTACATCCTATGCTGAAGAATCAATCTGAAGGAGATTGAAGACTGCAAAGTGGTGGCAGAGGAAAGTGTAGTTAAGCAGCATAGGATGGTGGTCTGTAGGATGACGTTGGAGATCAAGAAGAGGAAGAGAGTGAGGGCAGAGCCAAGGATCAAATGGTGGAAGTTGAAAAAGGAAGACTGCAAGGTTGACTTTAGGGAGGAGGTGAGACAGACACTGGGTGGTGGTGAAGAATTACCAGACAGCTGGGAAACTACTGCAGATGTAGTAAGGGTGACAGCAAGAAGGGTGCTTAGCATGACATCTGAAAAGAGGAAGGAGGAAAATGAAACCTGGTGGTGGAATGAGGAAATACAGGAGAGTATACAGAGGAAGAGGATGGCAAAGAAGAAGTGGGATAGTCAGAGAGATGCAGAAAGTAGAGAAGAGTACAAGGAGATAAGGCGCAAGGTGAAGAGAGAGGTGGCGAAGGCTAAAGAAAAGGCGTATGATGAGTTATATGAGAGGAATTGTTTAATGGAATCTTGGAAAGTGAGAGGATGCCTGAGGAGTGGAGAAGAAGTGTACTGGTACCGATATTTAAGAATAAGGGGGTGTGCAGGAGTGCAGTTAACTACAGGGGAATAAAATTGATGAGCCACAGCATGAAGTTATGGGAAAGAGTAGTGGAAGCTAGGTTAAGAAGTGAAGTGATGATTAGTGAGCAGCAGTATGGTTTCATGCCAAGAAAGAGCACCACACATGCAATGTTTGCTCCGAGGACGTTGATGGAGAAGTATAGAGAAGGCCAGAAGGAGTTGCATTGCATCTTTGTGGACCTGAAGAAAGCATATGACAGGGTGCCTCGAGAGGAGCTGTGGTATTGTATGAGGAAGTCGGGTGTGGCAGAGAAGTATGTAAGAGTTGTACAGGATATGTACAAGGAAAGTGTGACAGTGGTGAGGTCTGCGGTAGGAGTGACAGATGCATTCAAGTTGGAGGTGGGATTACATCAGGGATCGGCTCGGAGCCCTTTCTCATTTGCAATAGTGATGGACAGGTTGACAGATGAGATTAGACAGGAGTCCCTGTGGACTATGATGTTTGCTGATGACCTTGTGATCTTTAGTGATAGTAGGGAGCAAGTTGAGGAGACCCTGGAGAGGTGGAGATATGCTCTAGACTGGAGAGGAATGAAGGTCAGTAGGAACAAGACAGAATACATGTGTGTAAATGAGAGGGAGGTCAGTGGAATGGTGAGGATGCAAGGAGTAGAGTTGGCGAAGGTGGATGAGTTTAAATACTTGGGATCAACAGTACAGAGTAATGGGGATTGTGGAAGAGAGGTGAAAAAGAGAGTGCAGGCAGAGTGGAATGGGTGCAGAAGAGTGTCAGGAGTGATTTGTAACAGACAGATATCAGCAAAAGTGAAAGGGAAGGTCTACAGGACGGTAGTGAGACCAACTATGTTATATGGGTTGGAGACTGTGGCACTGACCAGAAAGCAGGAGACAGAGCTGGAGGAGGCAGAGTTAAAGATTCTAAGATTTGCACTGGGTGTGACGAGGATGGATAGGATTAGAAATGAGGACATTAGAGGGTCAGCTCAAGTTGGACGGTTGGGAGACAAAGTCAGAGAGGCGAGATTGTGTTGGTTTGGACATGTGCGGAGGAGAGATGCTGGGTATATTGGGAGAAGGATGCTAAGGATAGAGCTGCCAGGGAAGAGGAAAAGAGGAAGGCCTAAGAGAAGGTTTGTGGATGTGGTGAGAGAGGACATGCAGGTGATGGGTGTAACAGAACAAGATGCAGAGGACAGAAAGATATGGAAGAAGATGATTTGCTGTGGCGACGCCTAACGGGAGCAGCCGAGAGAAGAAGAAGAGGATCAAAGCTTGGGAGTCACCTAAACCCCAGTGCTACACAAGACATTTTGAATGATGAGAATGTAGAAGCTTAGAATTATACTTGGTAGACATCAGAGTACAGTCACATATTAAAAACTGAGTGTCTTGTCGTTTAAACTGTTTTGAAACAGAATAGAGAGAAGGGGGAAAATGGTTTTAAAACACTGTTCTCTCCCGTTTTTACAATATCAGGTTAGCTATTAAGGAAAAACTAAGAAAAGAATGAAAATAAACATAAGTGTAAAACATCCGCAGGTTTGGTTTTTCACAAGTTTGCAGACTCTTTGCACTTTTGACAAACCACCAATAAACTCGATTTGCCGCCCGGTGGACCAACTCGGCAGTCGTACGAGGTTTGTGGCGCTTCATTGACAAAACGACCCTTTGTGATCTGTCAAGAACAACATTCTACTCGGGTGTGTCAAGGGCGGAAAGTGATTGTCTTTTAAAAAAGGATTTCTCACGAATCTCGCTACTGTGTGAAGTGACAAGTAAAATTAAAAAAAAATGTAAACACCTGGCAATTATAAGCTGAAACGCTTTCCACTCCTGATTCATATCCTGGTTTGCGTGATGAGTGCAACCAATCAGACTTTTGAATTATTATATACAAATAACTGCAATGAAAGGCATAACCGACTTCAGGCCTCATGCGCACCGGTCATTTCATTTCAGTTGCTGCGTACGTCTCAGTCACATTACATCTGACGTACCGTCACTTACGAACAGGCTGAAATTCCTAATGAATGTGCCTTGTACTCTGGACTTCGTTGCCCAAAGCTGTTGCATTAAGAAGTTGCGTCAGAGCTTCCTTATTTTTGCAAATCATCCCCTTAGTTTGCCTTCCTATCACTAGACCTGGACTCCATAACGCTGTCACTGGCCATTGCTGACAGAACTGCCACTATTGTAACGCGCTTTCCGTATTCCCCTCTCCTGCTGCAGCAAATGCTGCTGGGCAAACCCCGGCGTCACCACCTGCAGTCTGCTGGAGTCAAGTTCGCTCAACGATAATGTTAACGGGGTTAAAGAGAACGTAGCAGGTACATTCCACTTTTTACATTCATCCATCTATCCATTATCCAACCCGCTATATCCTAACTACAGTGTCACGGGGGTCTGCTGAAGCCAATCCTAGCCAACACAGGGCGCAAGGCAGGAAACAAACCCCGGGCAGGGCGCCAGCCCACCGCAGGGCACACACTAGGGACAATTTAGGATCGCCAATGCACCTAACCTGCATGCCTTTGGACTGTGGGAGGAAACCCACGTAGACACGGGGAGAACATGCAAACTCCACGCAGGGAGGACCTGGGAAGCGAACCTTTTTACACACATCTTGATTAATTTCGAGCCCTCTGTAGCCTGGCGGACACTCGTGCAGGACTCTCTTAGTGGAAGGACATATCACCAGTTTCAAAGCTGATGCTTCCCACAGTCGATCTACGCGGTCAAATTCGTAAATAAATTTCAAAATACAGTATATGCGTATTCTTTTCTTGTGTCCTTGGTAAACATCGCCAGATGCGCCAAATACCGTTACAATGGCAGGCTGACAGGCATCATTAAGTGGAGCCTTAACGTGAAATGCCAAGTGCCGCATGATTTGCGTGTTCACCTCAGGACTCAGGAGAGGGTGGGAGTTGTCGACGTCGAGCTGCTTTTAAATCAGGTGGTTCTTAATTCATGTGCTTTTGCGAATCAATGTATGCATTCCAGCCATTTTTCAAAGCAGTGTCCGATTATTAATATACAGTATTAATACTGCACACAGCGGGTCGTTGGTTTTGATGAGCTGACTTGCTGCTCTTACTAGCGGTCGAGGGTTTTACATCGAAATGTGGCCATTCCAGGATAATTTACAGGCCTGTTATTGTCACGTGTGCAAAATACAGTGAAATTCTGACAAACGACATGTCGTCAGTCTATGGGAATTTGGACGATCAAATCTGAATGAGTGAAATGTTTTTATAGCGCCTTTCGGATCGAACTGCACTTTACGTAACACGCAGGTTAAGAGATCGAGAGTCGCTGCTTTCGCTTCACATCGTCAGCTGCCCAATGCCCGGGGGAGTTTTGAGGCGGACGCAGGTTGCAGTTCCATCTGCCCCTCGAGGGAGTGCGAGGCTTCTGGTGGGGCGCGATGGGCACTCGAGTTGAGGAGTCGACCAGACAGGTGATATCCCGGGGCACCTCCGTCACTCCGCTAGGTGTGGGCTGAAGTGCAGCACTTCCGAAGTTAATTCACAGGTGTAAATTAGCTCTGAGATAAGCCAGGGCCGGCGTCCTGAAAAAATAAACACATTTAACGCTTTATATAACGCATTACCAGGTGAGCCGCTCCAAATATTACGTTCTGTAGACTCGGTGTACATTCAGGGGGGCGATAAGCTCCGTAATCTATTAGAAAACCGAACTCACAATAAATGAATTGTATGAAATTTCGTACCCTGGAATTAGAAATGGGCCTGCCTTCCTTTCGTTCACAACGAAATCGGACTTCCATAAAAAAAAATATTCAAAACCAGTGAAGCGAGAGTATTTCAGTGATAAAGGTTGCCCCCCAGATCCCATTACTAACCTACTTAAGATCACAAAGACCACTGACAACCATGCGAGCACATGAGCAGCACACCAGCAAGCCGGTGTTCTACCGAACTGCTCAACCTATCGAAATGTGCCCGACGCTGCGCGCGCAGTATGCATGTATTCTAAAACAACAGTCAATCAATAAGTTACATAAATAAATAATTAAAAGGAAATGTATTAAAACAGCCCCTTCTAACATTATTATTTGTCGTTGAAACCATTAGTAGCAAATTTATCCAAAGCCTCGATCCAATGCCTTTCCCATTTTAATCTGTTTTTTTTTTGTCCAGCATTATTGTGATTGTAAGCCGAAAATGATTGGTTTGTGCAACCTTAGGAAAAAACGTTGGCTGATGGTAATACCATAAAAAACTTGTGTTCATTCCGACGTTTTGACTTATAAACGTGTAAATATTTGTATGTGTAGAATATTTTGATATGGCAGCACAATCGTCAGAACACCGACATTTACTGCGTTGATATTCGAACGTTACATTGCAAAACATACCACAGATCCCCTAAATGCAATTCAAGGCTGCAGTTTGTGAGCCCACTCGGCGTCGCTGTCCATAAGGCAGGAGACATCTGTGGTTTGGACGCCAGTCCTGTGTTGGGCTCGCTTGTTGCCGCACAGCGCACACAGCGCACAGAAGGAAATCTTCAGAGGTGCCTTTAACTTGTGCCCCTCTGTCTAGTGCCCATACCTACAGTGGATTCAGAAAGTGTTCAGACCCCTGCACTTTCTTCACACTTTTCTGGGTTGTAGATTTGCTTTTAAATGGATGAATTTGTCATTTTTGCCCATCACTCAGTAAGTAACTCGTAATGACAAAGTGACAGCATGTTTTTAGAAAGGTCAGTCAGTCAGTCATTTTCCAACCTGCTATATCCTAACTACAGGGTCACAGGGGTCTGCTGGAGCCAATGCCAGCCAACACAGGGCGCAAGGCAGGAAACAAACCCTGGGCAGGGCACACAAACACACATTAGGGACAATTTAGGATCGCCAATCCACCTAACCTGCATGTCTTTGGACTGTGGGAGGAAACCCACGCAGACACGGGGAGAACATGGGAGGCGAACCCAGATCTCCTTACTGCAAGGCAGCAGCGCTACCCACTGTGCCACCCCTTTCATAAAGGTTTATTCAAAATCAGAAGTTGAACTCTCTCGTTTATGTAAGTTTTCAGACAGTGCTCAGAAGTATCCTGATTGCTCTAATTCTCTCCTGAGATGTGTCTACAACTTGACCGGACCTCTTTTACAAGGCCCACACCATGTAGTCCTGGAGGGCTGCAAGTTTTCATTCTAACTCTTTTTTTAATTAATGACCTGTTTTTGGTGCTAATTAACTTTTTCCCTTTATTTTAATTGATTTTTCTTGACACTCTGACCACTGAATTGATTCTTTTTTCCTTAAACGGCACCTAAACATAAATTTAATGGATGACAACTAAGTTGGGGCCTCAAACTCCAACCAACTTCACTTCATTCAGTTTCTTAATTTGAAGCAAATTCTCGTTGCTAATTAAACCAACCGTTATTTCATTCCTTGGCACTCATTATGCTGTGGCAGACATTTCCAAAACTGTTGATTTCTCTTTTAAGAGCGCTGGCTGTCAAAGTGTTTTGTGGACCTGAGCAGATCAACATTACTGAGGCCTTCACCTTTCTTTATTTTCAGTTATTGTGTGATGGACGCAGGTTGTTGTTTATGCGCCAGTACATTTTGTGTCCTAATATTGTTTGGTTGCTAATTAAGGAAAAAAGAAATAATTAAGGGGCCTGAGACTTAAGATGTGCATCAATTAAAATTAAGGCAAAGATTTAATTAGCAGTAAAATCTGGTCACTAATTAAGAAAATATGGTTAGAATGAAAACCTGCAGCCACAGTAGCTCTCCAGGCCTGGAGTTGGAGACCCCAGCACTATAAGAACTCACAACTCACAAAGCACATCAGGACAAAAACGAAGCCGTGATGTCTAAATAAGTCTCTGTAGAGCTTTGTAATCAAATTGGGGTGAGGTGTAGACCACGGAAAGGGGATCAAACCATTTCTAAAGCTTTAAGTGTTCCCAGGAGCCTTCATTTGTGAAATGTTGAAGTTTGGAACTACCAGGCCTCTTCCTAAAGTTGACCATCTGGCCAAAGTGAGTGACTGGGTAAGAAAGGCCTTGGTCAGGGAGGTTGGCTAAGAACCTAGTGGTCACTTAAACAGAGCTTCAGTAGCCCTATAATATGATGGAACAATCTGTCAGAAGGACAACCATCTCAGCGGCCCTGCGCCAATCAGACAGACGCCACTCTTGAGTACAAGATATATGACTGCCCACGTGGAGTTTGACAAGTGACATTTAAAGGACTCTGGGACCATTAGGTAAAAGGTCCTCTGATCTGATAAAACAAAACTTGAACTCGTTAAGCAGAATATGTCTGGTGAAGACCAGACGCTGATCATCAACTCCCTAATGCCTCCCCTATGGTGAAGCATGGCGGTAGCAGCATCTTGCTATGGGGGTGCATCTCAGCAGCAGGGAAAGAGAGAGTGGTCAGAATTTTGGAAAGGACGACTTCTGCCAGATATGGAGAAGTCCTTGTAGAAAAACATCTGCCCCAGAGCGCATGCCGCCTCAGACCAGGGTGACTGTTCACCTCTCAGCATGACAATCACCAGAAGCATACAGCCAAGACAATGCTGGGGCAAGTCCGGGGCAGGTCTCTGACTTCTCCCTGAATGTCCATGGAGTGGCCTGAAGATGGCAGTTTACAGACACTTCCCATCCAGTCTCGGAGACTTTGAGAGGATCTGCCAGGAAGGAAGGGATAAACCACCCAAATCCAGGTGTGCAAAGCTTGAAGAGACTCGCTGGCTGCTGTAATTGCTGCCAAAGGGTGTTGAATTACGGGCCGGAATGCTTACTTCAATGAGAGATTTCAGCTTTTCATTTGTAATAAATCTTAAAACCTTTCTGCCATGCTTTCATGTTGTCATTATGAGTGTAGATTGATGGGCAAAGTGTATCCATTTAAAATTACTGTAAATGTACAGCACAGGGCGGCACGGTGGCACAGTGGGTAGCACTGCTGCCTCACAGTTAGGAGACCCGGGTTTGCTTCCCGGGTCCTCCCTGCGTGGAGTTTGCATGTTCTCCCTGTGTCTGCGTGGGCTTCATCCCACAGTCCAAAGACATGCAGGTTAGGTGCATCGGTGGTCCTAAATTGTCCCTAGTGTGTGTGTGCGTGTGTGTGTATGCCCTGTGGTGGGCTGGCTCTCTGCCCGGGGTTTGTTTCCTGCCTAGTACCCTGTGTTGGCCAGGATTGGCTCCAGCAGACCCCCGTGACCCTGTCGTTAGGGTATAGCGGGTTGGATAATGGATGGATGTACAGCACAGTAAAGTGTGCAGAAAGTGAACCCCCCGTATCCATCATCAGCTATGACGCAGCGTGTCAGTTCTGTGTCGCCCTTTGCCTTCACCTCTCTGTCCGTCCTGTCTCTCTTCTCCTAGGCTCTCACTTTCGTCTGTCATCTACAGCGCCATGCACTAGCTGGACACCCCTGCTCAAACTGCGCATCTTGTTGACATCTGAAATAATAAATAGTTAATACAACTTCAATGGCAAACAATTTAAAACAATGACATTTTAATGTAAATGTTAACATACCATTCTGATTTATTTGATGAATAAAAGTATCGCGATTGCACTCCCCTCGACTTTCTCGTATACTGAGATAGAGGAAAAGGTCATCCGGACCACTTCCAGTCACGCAGTATTTCTCAAATATCATATAACATAGCATCGTAACTAATTGATAATATCAATACACAATCATTTATCTCTTATTTATAATCAAACTTTATATTCAAATGATATTTTTGCACTTAGGGAGGTAGAAAATGGTGGTGAAATTTTTTCATGATTACATACGGATTACATGCAAAGCAAAAAGAGTTATAGTCATCTAGAAGCATAGAAAAAGTGTTAGTATTATGTAATATTTCTTGCAATAAACTGCCAGAGGGAAAACTGCATTTAGCTACATTTAATTATGATAATGATGGGGGAAATATAAATAAACAAATCATAAAATTAAATGTATTACCAGGAACACAATGGGGACGTAGCAGCTTGTTGTTCCCATTACATTGTTATATTTACATGGCATGTTCAATATTTACACGTTATTGTTAAAATGATGATGTAAAATAAAATTAATAATAATTATTGAAAGAATATGCACTATATTGAATACAATTTTTAATATCCTGCACACATTTATATTTCCATGATACAATAAATTCGGAGATCCGGTTCGCCTCCCGGGTCCTCCCTGTGTGGAGTCTGCATGTTCTCCCCGTGTCTGCGTGGGTTTCCTCCCACAGCTCAAAGACATGCAGGTCTGGTGGACTGGCGATTCTAAACTGTGGGGTGTGTGTGTGTGTGTGTGCCCTGCGGTGGGCTGGCGCCCTGCCCGGGGTTTGTTTCCTGCCTTGCGCCCTGTGTTGGCTGGGATTGGCTCCAGCAGGCCCCCGTGACCCTGTCGTTAGGATATAGCGGGTTGGATAATGGATGGATGAAAAAAATTCGGATGGTTGTTTAAATGAAATCCTACCTCCGATGGAGTAATTTTTCTGAAATTGCATATCTGTTTGCATTTTATCATTATGAATATCTATACAAAATTTGAATCTGTAATTATAACCACAGCTTACCTGAAAATTCGCAAAAGTATTCAGTTAAAATAACACGTCCAGTTGCTGACAGTGGCCCAAATGTTGACAGGATTCCTTATTTTAGATATAAAGCAGGTGTAGAAAATCTCAGGTCAAAGTGTTTTCGAGTTATCGTGTTTACAGACAGAGAGAATTTCAAAAATGGTCTTTTCTGACTCAGGAAGGTCTAAAAGTTGATTGTTTTCACGATTCCTATACTCTGAATACGAGAAGTACAAACAGAAGAGTAAATGTGCCATTTGTAAAAGTCCAGGCACCCTACTACCTTGGTATCACCCCCACTGGCCAAAACCACAGCTTGCAAAGTTTGTTTGTAGCCGCAGCGGCGACTCTTCTTGTTGTGTTCCTGGCCCCCCTTTCTTCCCAGCAGTGAGGGGTCCTCGGGCTCCCCCTTACATGCACAGCGTGTTTACGATTTACATGCAGACGTTCAGTGGTGTCCACGTCCCAGCACTGCCATTCCAAACTCTTCACCTCGTGTGTCTTCATGCTGATAACATGACATTTCAAAGTGTGCTTTGGATTCTTGTCTTATTGCTCATGTCGCCCTTTTTCAGTTGCAGTTCCCCGGCTGATTGCCCCCCCGTTGTCCTCAAGGATTTGTTAAGATTTAGCAATAATCCATTCTTCTCTGTACCCGTACAGTGTCTCTTGTACCCCAGGCTGCCACACAACTCCAAAGCAGAGCAGATCCACCATCAAACTTCACAGCTCAGCTAGCAAGGTGTTCTTTTCTTCAAACGCTGCCTCTTATTTTCTCTAAACAAATCTTTGTGAACTAAGAGTTTGATTTGATGTTCCTCTGTCCACAGCACTTGGCTCCAAAAAAGCCTCGGACTTATGCAGATGTTGTCTTGCACCCTTTGAGATCTTCTGTGAAGGCCATGTGTCCGTGTAAGTAACGCTGCACCACACAGATGGCACCAGCACTCCTTTCTCAGCTACACCTACCTGCAGACCCCCATACAGTACGGTGGTCTTGCTTTGTCTTTCTGCACAGCATAGCAGCTGTTGTATCTGTGAGTTTTTGACCGCCATGGTTCCTCTTAACTGACATTTCGGACTGAGGACATGTTTGGCTGGAAATTCTTTGACACCTTTTTACATTGACAATGATTTGCTTGGCAGAGGTTTTTGTCCAAAGTGTCTTACAAAAGAGGTGAAGATAATCGAGTAAACGTCAGTCCAGAGGACTGTTTAGGAACAAGAGCTACAGGACAAGATTACGAAAAGGATCGTCGCAAGTGAAGAGCTCAGGACAAACCACGAGCTGGTTACAAAACCCAACGGCTAATGTCAGCCTGGAGCCTCGCCAGGCTCTGTAGGCGTCCGTTACTTTCATTTTCAGATCAGTTGATTCGAAGAGCCCATGGTTGTTGATCGGACCACCATGTTTGAAGAGTCGAAGTTATTACAATTCTTGACCATACTAACACCTAATGCCGTATTACTGGAGGGAGCTGAAGCCTTTGGTCATGCCTCACGTTTCAGTTCATCAAGTAACCGCGTTTTCATAAACATGCTACTGATTTCCATTCTTTACCGTCAGAGTTGTAGTTAGTTCTTTTTTAGTTCAAGTGTCAACAAAATGTACAACAATTGGCATTTGGCAGAGAATAGCAGAGTTGGCAGCTCCGCCATTGGCACCCCATTCTCTTGACAGATGAGAGCAGATTCACGCTGAGCACACGTGGCATGACATGTTGGTGAACGTTACGCAGCCTGCAGCATCACCCAGCAAGACTGGCTTGGTGGTCGGGTCAGCGACGGTCCGGGGAGGCATATCCTTGGAGGGTCGTATAGGGCAGAGGTCACCAGCTCCGGTCCTGGAGGGCCACCGTGGCTGCAGGTTTTCATTCTAACCCTTTTCTTAATGAGTGCCCTGTTTGTGCTGCTAATGAACTTCTTGTGAATTCATTTTAATTGAATTGCTTTCTTAAGATTTGTTCCCCGTGAATTTCTTCCTCGTTCCTCTGCTTCATTTCTTTTCCTTAAATGGCACCCAAAGAGAAATGAAGTGTGAAGTGAGGGAGCCAACAGAACACCAACTAAGCCAGGGCCTCAGACTCCAACCAGCTGCTTAATGAGGCGCCGATTCTTGTCGTTCTTTAATTCCGAGGCTTGTTGCTGCTCTCGTGGTGCATTAGCAGACATTTCTGAAATTGCTGATTTTCTCTTTTCTAAGAGCACACTGGCACGCGAAAAAATGAGCATATTACACCTGTATTATCCTCACTGCACTGGCTGCCTGTTCAGTTTAAGATTCTTTTATTTGTTTTTAAGTCTTTAAATGGCCGTTGTCCGCCCTACCTCGCTGAGCTGCTGCATATGCACTCTCCTTCCCGCTCACTCAGATCAGCTGTTTCTGGATGTGCCTAGGACTCAGCGAACGCTCAGGAGGATAGGACTTTTTCTGTTGTGGCTCCCTGGCTCTGGAACTCATTGCCGATCCACAGGCCTCCTCACTGCCCATTTTGAAGTCTGCTCTTAAGACTTATCTTTTTGGTCTGCCGTTTGATTCTGTGGGAGCAGTTGATGTTATTTGTTTTAACTCTGGTTAGTTGTTTTTATTACGTTGTAATTAGTTATTATTGTATTTTATTGATTGAGTTATTACTTTGTTTTGTTTAAATTTATTTAGTTTATGTACAGCACTTTGGTCAGCGGCTGTTGTATGTAAAGTGCTTTATAAATAGAGTTGACTTGACTTGACTTGACACACTGCTAAAATGTTTTGAGGACCTGAGCAGATCGACACTCCTGAGCCCTTCATCTTTCTTTATTTTCAGATATTGTGTGATGGACACCAGTTGTTTTGGCTCATTTTGAATCTCATTATTGTTTGGCTGCTAATTAAGGAATAAGAAACAATTAAGGGGTCTGAGTCTTCAAGAGCAAGTCAATTAAAATGAATTCACAAGAAGTTCATTAGCAGCACAAACAGGTCACTCATTAAGAAAAGGGTTAGAATGAAAACCTGCCGCCATGGAGTTGGCGACCCCTGGCATAGGGTACCCTGACCACAGAGCCATTGTCAGACCTTACGCTGGTGCAGTGGGTCCTGGGCCCCTCCTGGTGCAGGCCTCATGTGGCAGTTCCACTGATGCCATTTACTGGCCCACACGTTCCCCAGACCTGAATCCAGTTGAGGACTTCTGGGATGTTATCTATCGGTGTATCCGACACCTCCAAGTAGAGCTCACTGATGCCCTGACCCAGGTCTGGGAGGAGAACCCCAGGACACCATCTGCCATCTCACCAGGAGGAGGCCCACATGTTGTCAGGAGGGCATACAGACATGCGGGGGGCTACACACTCCAGTGGGTCACATTAGGAGTCGCCACAATGAAAGTTGGATCAGCCTGTGATTTCAATGTTTCACTTTGATGTTGAATGAGCCCTCACTGGGTTGGTGATTTTGGGTTTCATTGACTGTTGTTACATCATTTTGTTTTTAATGAATTATCAGTAAAGATTTTCCACTTGAATATTTTGATCATGGACGGCATGGTGGCACAGTGGGTAGCGTTGCTGCCTCGCAGTTAGGAGACTCGGGTTTGCTTCGCGGGTCCTCCCTGCGTGGAGTTTGCATGTTCTCCCCGTGTTTGCGTGGGTTTCCTCCCACAGTCCAAAGACATACAGGTTCGGTGCATTGGCGATTTTAAATTGTCCCGTGTGTGTGTGTGTGCGATCGACTGGAGGTCAGGTCCCATAAAATGGAAGTGGGACTGACATCAGGGCTCAGACAGAGCGAGGAAGTCTCCAAAATATCTTATGGAGTATTGTGTGCCGTTCTGGTCAGCACAGTGAAAGAAAGACAAAGCAGCACTTGAAGCAGAATGAGAAAGACGACCGCGGGGGACCATCTTAACAGCATTATAGGCCCCGCGGCAAAGTAGTGCGCTGGTGCCCCCGTTTTGATAGCAAAACAGAAACGTACATCGGGGGCCCCAGCTAGTGAGGCGCACCCCAGGACTTAAGGACATGTCTCACTGTGACAGACTTGGAGACTTAAACGTGTGTCGTCTCGAGCGGAGGAGACGGCGTGGGGACGCAATCGAGGTATTTAAAACCCTCAAAGGCACTGATGAAGTACATTCAGCACAAGGGTGAATCACACACTCGAGGACCTCCGTGCACTTAAGACTGAAGCCAGGAAGCCCCTGCTTTGTACAAAGAGTTGTGAGACTCTGGAGCAAAATACCGAGACGTGGACTTGACAACATTTAACCCTTTAAAGCGGGTGGCACGGTGGCGCAGTGGTAGCGCTGCTGCCTGGCAGTAAGGAGACTTGGGTTCGCTGCGTGGAGTTTGCATGTTCTCCCTGTGGATTTCCTCCCACAGTCCAAAGACCTGCCTGTTAGGTGCATTGGCCATCCTAAATTGTCCCGTGTGTGTGTGTGTGTGTGTGTGTGCCCTGTGGTGGGCTGGCGCCCTGCCCGGGGTTTGTTTCCTGCCTTGCGCCCTGTGTTGTCTGGGATTTGCTCCAGCAGACCCCCGTGACCCTGTGGTTAGGATAATGGATGGATGGATGGATACTTTGATCATTGAGATGTGACGTGTGATTTAAGTGCTCCCTTAATTCTTTTGAGCAGTTTATGTAAGGTGTGTCCAAATGTTATCAATGTAGTGCGTTCAGATTTATAGTGTCTTTCACTTCTGTATATTTATTATGTATATATATTAGAATATTCAATATGTATTCCATTTATCCATTTGTACTTTTTTGACATGACATATGCCATTGACGTCTTTGTTGTCTCTTTCACTTTTATAAACGTAACTCAATAGTGCCTTTCCCTTTATTATATTTATATAGTGCCTTTCACGTCTGTCTCCCCAGTGTCCCTGCTTATCTGTCGTCTTTTATTAATCCATCAACTGCGCTCACACATCCACTTCAGAGCTCGTTTGAGAGCCACTCAGTCCCCAGCGCGTTAACGGCATCTGCAGTGCGCGATAATGAGAAGGGACCATTTAATCGATCCAGGGATCATAAATGCCGTAATTGACAGCCATCGATCTAAAGAAGCCTAATTGCAGGATTTCTGCGTCTTTGCTTGCGAGAAACGTCACTTCACTCGCATGCCGGCAGGACGAGCGGCTCCCCCCGGCTGTCCACCGTGAGATGCCGACTCCGCTCTGTTTTACCTCAGCGGTCCTCTTGTGGTTAGAAAGTAAGAGCCTTTGATCGTTTGCGCTACAACGTTGGGTATAAACGGTGCTTTAGACAATTTCGATTAAAAACTTTATATTAATCATCAGACACTTAGTATCCTCACTAGAAGACAAACTTTCTTCGTGTATTAATCTTTTATTAAATTTGATTATGTCAGAAAATTACTGATTTAGTTAAAGACAGTGTAGCCATGCAATGACTCTATTAGAAGAGATTAAGGACAACGGCAGATGTGCGCATGCACAGGACAGGCGGGTGCGGCCGCCCGACAGTCTGCGCAGGCGCTCTGAAGCTCATAAGCAGCGGGTGACAGAGTCGTTCGAGTCTCAGGAGTCGCACACCATTTTAACGTGCCGGTTTTCCAACGAGGTGTCAAGAAACACCTAAAACATAAGAGATCTAGCAAATGAGAGGAGACCGTTCAGTCCATCAAGCCCGTCTGTTTCGCTAATAGCTAAGCTATCCCACCATCTCATCCAGGTACTTTTTGATCCTTTAAACTCAGCGTCATTTTGTCCATTTTGACTTAATTGTCTGTACGTTCATCACTCTTAAAATTAATATTTTACTCCTCAAAATAAAGGTCAGACATTTTCAGAATCTGTACTTTTATTGTATAGATATACTGTATTTCAGCAGAATAAGTTGACTAATTCAGTTAGGATTTTACTAAACACATACACTTTGTTATTCTTATATCCATGCATGTTAGAATAAGCTTCCAAACAATATTAAAAGTGTGTCAGGAACACCTTGACAATTGTTATGAATATCTACAAGTAATATATCTAGTTTTAAAGTTTTGAATCGGTACAAAAGACCATTTTTTCTCCACTTTTACTGTTTTCAGATAAGAGACCATATTATTGAAGAGCAAAGGCACTGCACTGTTCTGATCGGCAGGTCTTACTGTCAGATTATATATACTGTACTGTAGTTGGGAAAGAAATTTGTTTCCAAATTTTAATGCTAATGGTTCCACGATAGATTGTGGCGTCATTTGACAGTTGAAACGCCCTTCTCATTTCGTCGACAATAGTCTGTCCATCAAACTGTACACAATAAAATCAGGATGTTCAAAAAAGCAAATGGGGGGGATTATTGGGGGATTGATGTCAGGTGTTGCTGTGCATAACAATTCGGCCATCTTTGAGAGAAGAAAGATAAACATTGCAATGTGGCATCAGAATATGCAATGTAACATTTTAACAGCAAAAACACTGCACTTTAATTATTCAGTCAGTCATCATTCAACCCGCTATATCCTAACATAGGGTCACGGGGGTCTGCCGGAGCCAACCCCAGCCAACACAGGGCACAAGGCAGGAACAAACCCCGGGGAGGGTGCCATCCCAGGACAGGGCACACACACACACACACGGGACAATTTAGGATGGCCAATGCACCTAACAGGAATGTCTTTGGACTGTGGGAGGACACCCACGCAGACACGGGGAGAACATGCAAACTCCACGCAGCGAACCCAAGTCTCCTTACTGCCAGGCAGCAGCGCTACCACTGCACAACCCGCTTTAAAGGGTTAAATGTTGTCAAGTCCACGTCTCGGTGTTTTGCTCCAGAGTCTCACAACTCTTTGTACAAAGCAGGGGCTTCCTGGCTTCAGTCTTAAGTGCACGGAGGTCCTCGAGTGTGTGATTCACCCTTGTGCTGAATCCTTTGAGGGTTTTAAATACCTCGATTGTGTCCCCACGCCGTCTCCTCCGCTCGAGACGACACACGTTTAAAGCTCCAAGTCTGTCACAGTGAGACATGTCCTTAAGTCCTGGGGTGCGCCTCACTAGTCGGGGCCCCCGATGTACGTTTCAGTTTTGCTATCAAAACGGGGGCACCAGCGCACTACTTTGCCCCGGGGCCTATAATGCTGTTAAGATGGTCATCTTCCTCTGCTCAGCTTCAAGTGCTGCTTTGTCTTTCTTGCACTGTGCTGACCAGAACGGCACACAATACTCCATGAGATATTTTGGAGACTTCCTCGCTCTGTCTGAGCCCTGATGCCAGTCCCACTTCCATTTTATGGGACCTGACCCCCAGTCGATCGCACACACTGACTTCTGTGATGTTCTTCAGCATGCAGCCATGTCCAACTGACCTTCCAAATGTCCAAGGCAGTGGCGTCATTTGGGGAGACTGCCGGGGCTTTAGCCCCTGATCTTCGAGAGCCAAGTCCTTCTTCCTCCTGTGCTGCGTTCCAAATAATTCTCATCGACCGCACGAGAACTCCACAAGTGGAAACACTTCCATCTAACAGATTTTTAAAGTGGTAGCATGATCAGAGAGGTGGGGGCTAAGCCCCCAATACTGGCCACAGCTAGCGATGCCCCTGGTCCAAGGTAACTGCCCTGCACCGAGAGCCCCAGCTTTGAAGAGTCACAACGTTGAGTTCTTTCGACGGCACCAAATGTACACGCGTGTTTTGTGATTGATTGCTGTGCGGTCACCGATTGTGTTGGTTCCTGTTCTGCCCAGTTCAGAAAAGGACGGTATGTCCGTATTTCCAAAATGACCATTGAAGGCTACTTTTTTTAGGAGTTGCTTACTGTGCATAACGAACAAAATGTAACGTACGTTAATAGTCTTTGATGACACCTCACATAAATATAAAAATCTTTGGGGCAAAGAAGCGAGTTTCATTCACTGACCAGCACAAGGGTCACACCATCAGAGAGACTAGCCGGACCTGGTGGAGGAATAGGACCCCGGGGTCCATGTTGTGACCATGAAGTTGTCAAATGTGTACAACTAGCTCTCTGTATGACCCTCACCAAGCAGAAGGGACAACAGTTGGCTGGAAGGGGTGAAGAGTTGCAGGTCCCATTCTGACAGTCCATCCAAAGCAGGGTGAGGCGGTTTACTTAATTGGAGGCCACACACCAGTGCCATATCTTTAAAGATGAACCACAGTCACCTCAAACATGTGTCTGCATCCATGGAAATGAGTAAGAAAGCTAAGTGATCCAGGGAAACTTTGGATGATTCTACTTGGTTCCATTTTGGTTTCCATCTCATCTCATCTTTTGAAAACCACTTTTCCTGGAGGGGTTGCAGCGGGCAGCAGGCTAAGTAGGACAACCCACAGACTTCTCGGTATCCAACTACAGATTCCAGCTGTTCCTGGGGAAATTCCCAGGTGTTCCCAAGCCAGCCGAGAGATAAAATCCCACCAGCATGTCCTTGGTCTGCTACAGGGTCTCCACCAAGTGAGACATGCACTGAGCAGCTATAGGGTGGGGGCATCCTTATGGAATGCCCAAGCCAAATCAACTGGCGCCTCTCAATCCAGAGAAGCAGGGACTCCAAAATCACTGAACTTCTCACCCTATCATGGAGTGTCAGCCCAGCCATTCTGCAAAGAAACCTCATTTCCGCTGCTTGTATGTGCAATCTTATTCTTTCGGTCTTTACCCACAACCACTTGTGAGGATAAGGATGTCAATCAACCAGTAAACCAAAAGATTCATCTTTAAATTCAGCTCCAGCTTCACCCCCATCAACTGGTACAAAGCCCACAGAAGAGATGCCACCACTCCAATACTCTTGTTAATCTCACGTTCTCCTTTTCCATCACTTATGAACGAGATCTTGGGGCACTTGAACTTCTCCACTAAGGGCAGTTGTTTCCCCCCCACCACCTGGAGTGAGCAATCTGCTATTTTCTGAGAGAAGACCATGACGTCAGTCTTGGAGGTGCTGATCCTCATCTCAGCTACTTCATACTTGGCACTGAAACACTCAAGTGCATGCTGAAGGTGGTCACAGTCAGGAGAGGCAAAGAGGTCAACATCCTCTGCATAAGGCAGCAATGGTACCCTTGGACTCTCCATTTGGACAACCTCACATCCTTGGGCTGCACCTTGGTATCCTGTCCAGGAAAGCGACGAGTCACGGCCTTGACAGAGCCAGACACCCACTGTGATTAACTTCAACTCAACGCCAAATATTCGGTCAGAGCCCTCAGTGCATTCGTATCGGGGACATTTAGCATGCAATAGTGACCCCTGCGGCACCTCCCACAGCACAGGCCGAGGGACGCGGCCCCTGCTTTTTCCACATCCACTAAACACCAGTAGACTGTGTGTGGTTTCCATTTTCTTCCTTGATAAGTTTACCACCACATTGACCCTTTAGGCCCTCAGCCAGTCTTCATAGTTAATACACTGACCAGCATGTCAATTGGGAGGGAGCTGGCCACACTGGGCATACAAGAGATTCATGAATGACCACCAACAACAACCTTTATTTCTATAGCACATTTTCATATAAATAATGTCGCTCAAAGTGCTTTACATGATGAAGAAAAGATAAATAAAAGACAAAGTAAGAATTAAAATCAGAGAACGCTAATTAGCATAAGATAAGAGTAAGGTCCGGTGGCCAGGGAGGACAGAAAAAACAAAAAAAACTCCAGACGGCTGGAGAAAAAATAAAATCTGCAGGGGTTCAGAGGCCACGAGACCACCCAGCCCCCTCTAGGCATTCTACCTAACATAAATGACCTCAGTCAGTCCTCATTGTATTTAGGGTTCTCATGGACGGACTTGATGATGACAGTCACGTGGACTTCTGGCCTTTAATCCATCAATGTAAGGACATCATGGTGCTTTGATCAGGTGGTGGTGGTGCAGATCACCACCACAGAAAACCAGAAAAAAAAACAGAAGAGAGCGTAGGGGTCAGTACGGAGGGATAAGCTGGTCCCTAAGTGGGCTAATACGTCACCCAAAGTCAATCAACAAAGTCGACCTCGGTAGCTTGTGACTTTTAATGACATATTGTGGGACAGTAACAAGGGGGATGCCAGAGACACTCCGGCCTGTCACAGATTAGTGGAATGAAGTGGACTGGCCAGGTCGAATGGTTGGGGCAGTCCCACTACAACCTTTAGAGGAATGTGAAAGCCAGCAAAGCTAAGAGAACTGAGAATGCTGGGATACACCCATCCAGAGGTGAATGGACAGCAGAGGATTATCAGACGTGACAGGTACAAAGAATCAGGAGAGCCCGTGAGGCGGGTACAGAGCAAATCAATACACCGCTTAATGGAACGTCAGCAGCGATCAGACAGAAATGGGAAGAGCAAATCGGATTTGCCTGTTCTTCAGGGGCAGTGTCATTTGGTGCCATCTATCATCTGGGTTAACCATTTCATGAGAGAGTAGCTGGGGGATGGCAGAAGACATTTTGTGGTACTTAAACGGGCCGGAATGGGATTTAGAAACGAATCTGTCGGACAAAGCGAGGGTGTCGTCTTCATCGGACCCTTGGACTGGATACTTCTGTAAAGAATTAATTTGGCAACATGGTGGACAGCACTGCAGCCTTACAGCCTCAGGCCACTGGGAGCGAATATCAGCACATCCGATACCTGAATGGGTGTTTTCTCCGGGTTGGACAATTTTCTGCCTGTGGGTCTGGCTGTTGGTTGACTTGACATCAAGTGAGGGAGTGTGGGTGGGGGGGCTGTGCCATTTAATGAGATGGTGCCTCATCCAGGCTTAGCGTTGCACTCAAGCCTTCTGTGGTAGACTCCCGCTCCCTGCTCCCCAGACTGGTTTAAGTGGGTTTCCAAAGGGATGGAAAGATGGACACATCCCTTTGCGGTCATATCTTGGGGTATGTTGGACTCTAAAATGGATCAGTCGGGTACAAAAACGCATCTTGATGTTCCTGATGTTTTATCATGAGCCGTAATTCAAGCTGTCTTGACCTGGCAGCAGGTCACTCAGTAGCAGATAGGGTGTCAGATACCCCCAGAAAATGACACTTAGCCCCCAAATTGGAGTGCATATGCTGTATAGGGTACGGACATGCAGTTGGGTGGAAGCGAGACGCCTTTATTTAGTTATACTCTAGGGAGCCGGCAGAAGGGCCAAATTTTTTAGAATAACACAACAGCGGGGGCAACAAGAATAGGGGGGGGGGGGGTAGAACAATCAAGCAATGGCTTCTTACTGTGGACACTGAGAAACTGTAGTGCCATCCAGGTGAGAGCACCGACTTAGGTCAGGCATAGAAATGAGGTTTGCTCGAGAAGAGCCGGGGTTGCAGGGGGTCTATGGCCGTAGGAATATCCTGCCGTTGGCTGGTAGCCCGAGGGAAGCTGCCTGAGATCAGAGGGACTGGCACAGCAGCGCCAGAGATGGCTCATGACGGAGCTTGTTATCCATCACTCGGGTGAGCTGGAGGAAAGAGATGAAGGGGGCTCGACGCGTGACGGAGACAGCTTCGACGCAGCTGGAGGTCCGGGCCCTCGACTGTGGGAGGCCTCCGCAAAATGCAGGGCTTTCCGATGCTAATGCAGCCCCACAGGAAGAATTCCTGTTCTACATATGTATGGAATGGGGCAGAGAAAGGCTGGAATGCGCTCCTCCACATTCTTCCTTCTCCCCCCAATTCTCGCTGCACACCCTCTGACATTTGGTGAGACGTGCTCATTACATTTTTTCCCAGGCAGGCAGCCTGGGTAACTGCTGTCGGGTGCCAAGTGGGGGAACTCGAGTGCACACACTTTGACAGCTGGGACTTCCCATTGACTTGCTTCACTTTCTTGTTCCTCTTGTACTGTAATCTCATAAAGAGCTTTGTGACGGGACTCACTGTGAAAGGCATTATATGAAACACACGGCTCATGGTTGACCCCCAACTCAGACATCAGTCCGTTGTCTATTATAGGCTGATAGGTTCATATGGTCAATATTGTCATGTGTGCTAATCAACATGCAACATGTCACCACTCTCCAGCGCTGTGATTAGTAATGAGTCCGTCTCAGGGCACTGCCACCCACCCACACACACACTTAGAGAGCCAGTCACGTCTCAGTAGGGGAACATGGTTAGCAAATCAAGTTCTTCATATTGACATTTTCATGTTACAGAGCGGGGATGTGTTCACAATAGAGTGCCACAGTGGTTAGCACAGCTACAGGAGCCTGGGTTCCAATCCTGGCCTGGTCATGGTCAGCATGAGTTCCAGTTTGTATGCAAGTTGGCCCACAATTTTTTGAGCGGCTTGCGCCAGACTGGCACCCCATCCATGGTTAGTTTCGGTCTTGTGCCCAATCCTTTTAGCATATTCCATGCCCCACCAAGACCCTAAAACTGGATTACGCAGGTGCTTAATTTTGAATGGCTGCCCCACACTGTCAATGAAATGGGGTGCCTGATGTACGGGGGCTCAAATATCTAACCAATGTGCGGACCTGCTTGACCTGGGCATGGTCCCTCTGTAGCGATTTCAATGGATTCCAGATTATCTACCTATTTATATATCTTGGTGTCATCTGCAGACTTAACAAGCTCGTTACTTCTATTCCTATCCAAATCATTTATATCTATTAAAAATAGCTGCGGCCCTAGCACTGCCCCCTGCTGGTCACCACTCCTAACATCACCCCAATTCTGAAGAGGTTCCTCGTACCATCACCCTCTGCTTCCTGTGTCTGAACCAATTCTGTACCCATCTACAAACCTCACCCTGAACTCCCACTTCTTTTAGTTTGATGCCCAACCTCTCATGTGGCACCTTATCAAATGATTTCTGAAAGTCCAGATAATAATATCATGAGCTCCACTTTGATCGTATCCTTTTGTTGCGTCTTCATAAAATTCCAACAAGTTGGTAAAACACGACCTCCCTCTTCTGAACCCTCGCTGACCGTTAAGTAAAACTCCCGTACTTGTCATGTGCTGCTTGATCTTCTCCTTAATAATTCCTCCCTCTCATTTACTTGGTTATTAAATGTTAAGTTTATGGGCCTGTTGGTGTTTGGATCTGCCCGATCACTCTTGTAATATAACGGGATATTACATGGATTTGGCATTTTCCATTTCTTTGAAATTTCCCCAGTGTGCAGAGACTTTCTTAAAAATAATCTGCGTCAAGGGTGTATGTACAGTGCGCACTCACTAACTTCTTAAGCACTCGAGGGTAACTGTTATCTGGTCCTGGTGACTTGTTTGATTTCAGCCTTTTTAACTCTTTCAGGGCTGATGTTGACTTTTGTCAAAAGGAGGAGTTGATGATGGTAATCAACTGTAAACTGTGACAAAACCCAACGTTACGTTTTAGTTGGACTCTCGTTGCTAGAAGGAAAGTTAGATTCATTGGTTTGACCAGGATTCCCTGCACTCTCGTGAGTGGCAAGGCACACACAATGGCAAAAATGGCACTGACATCTGGCAAGAAATCAAATCGAATGTGTAAAGCAAAATACCCCGTGGACAACGCTGTCGCCTATTATCTCTGAACTTGACTATGACTTGTCGGACTCAAGTTTTTGATACAAGCAATCAAAGATGAATGTGAGGTTCCAGCTTCAGCTGATCGGTTCCCAGCTAGTCGTGGTACTGACAGTGTTCATCAGGGAGGACTGCCACTTAACAATGATAAGAGGTAGAAACCAGATTGTAATGCACTGTGACCAAGTTCCAGCCACGCAAAGACAGCCTGGCAGCAAGCAAGCCGCACTTTCTTGGCAAACTGACCACCATAGCATGCAGCAACAGACATTTTATGTTGACTTCTGAGTGAAACCATTGCTTTTTGAAAAATATATTCAGCCCTCAAAGAGTTAATCTGAGCAGCACTTCTCTCTCTAATCCCTCAGAACCTCCTTAGTGGTCTCCTTTACCGCTGGGTGATTATCTACTTCCTTACATATGAAGACCTCAGAAAAACGCTTAGTTAGAACACCCGCTATTTCACCAACTGTATTTTTAAATTCCCCCATTTTATTTTTTAGTTTTTTATTTTACATTATACAATTTCTTGTATTTGGAATTTGTTGGATTTTGCACACCCCTTGGGGTCAGCCATTGTGCAGCGCCCCTGGAGCAATTACAGGTTAAGGGCCCAGCAGAGTAGGATCTCTTTTGGCAGCGACGGATGCCAGCACAGATCCTTAGCCTCAGAGCCAGCACTCCGCCCATCTATCACTTCACCTCCTCCTTGACTGTTCCTGTACTACTAAAATACTTAAAATATCTTACACACTTTCATTTTTTTTTAATTATTCAAAACAAGTTAATGGACGTGCATACTACAAGTCTTACTCTTGTGATATACGGGGATTGCATAAGCAGTTTGTGAAGCACTCGCAGTAGTTTTACCCCCTTGTTTCATCATCTTATTAATCTTTATATTAGATTGGCTCTCTCTTTGGAAAACTGCCTACATGTTTATGACTTTTAAAGCAGGGTATCTAATACTTGTTTCAAAGTCCAGATCTATTTCTATTCTCCCAGTTAGTATCTAAGTTATTGCCTTGCCAATCAATTAACTAAACATGTTGAGCACAGTAAATTGCCGGGTGAATTTCAATATGGGCTTCCATTAAATTGATGTACGACGTCTGCTTTATTATCCTTTACTGAACAAATTCACACCTCTCTTAATAATGGCCATATAACTGGAGCTATATTTATTGATTTTTGGAAAGCTTTTGATATACCCTGACCATCAAATTCTTCTTGATAAATTGAGTTTTTTTTCCACTCTCCCGGTCTGTTGTAAAGATGTTTTCTTCATATCTGTCAAATAGGACTCTGGTGGTTAAAATTGATCAAGTTGCATCTTCTCTTCTCCGGCTGTGTGTCACGTTGGGGTACCGCGAGGCACTTTGCTGGGTCCTTGACTCTTTCTTTTGTATATAAATGATACTCCATCAGTTCGTAAATATTCCAGTTGTCTGGCGTATGTTGATGAGATCAACGTGTTCATGTTATTAACTCAACACTTTCTCTAGTTTTTTTGTATGACTTGCTGCAGTTCAGTCAACGTCTGTCAATGTAAAGGTAACTGAAGGTACGCGTTTTCAATTCTCAAACAAATCTCTATCAATGTCTTCTCTTATTATAGCCTTTGCAAATTAAGTTTTAACAATTAAATACCTTGGTATTTAACTTCATTCTCATATTACCTTTCAGACCAATATTCAAAAACTTATTAAGAAACTCTTTAGAATAAAATTAGTTTGTTGCCCATATTTATCAAGCATCCCAAGAGTGCAAAAACGGTTCCAACTGGCACAAAAATGTCCAGAGTGGCGCGACTGTAGTCCTGCTCTTAGGAGTCCAGAGTGGAAGCATTTGATCAATTTGCTTCATTTAAGTAACTACTGCTAACCTGACCAGGATTTTAGAGCGCTTGTGAGCCACCCTAACTCCCTAGGAGCCCCCAGAAGATGGCGTTCAGGCAGAGGTCAGCACACACATGCTGGGAAAGGCAGAATGTTTTGGAAAAGCTGGACCATGATGAACTCGTAAAAAGATATTGATCTGACAGGGATGGGATATTATTTGTAACAAATCTTGTACGTCAACTGGGAAAATGCAGCTTTGCAATAGCAATAATTTGGATAAGTCACAACCAACCATTGAAGACCCTTACAACGTGCACGGTAATTACGCAGTATGACCAGCAAACCCAAACCCCAGACAAAACCACACCAAACACAAATCCCAGGTTCAAACACAAGGTTTATTAACCTCGATATTTTACACACCGCGCTTCACATGTTGTAGGGTTCTACTAAATACCTTTTCTCTCTTCTCTCTGTCTCGGTTACTCCTCCACTCCTCTCAGGCGAGTGTCCAGCTCCTCTCCCGACTGTAACATAATCTGAATGAAACAGAGCTGCTGCTCTTATAGAAGTCCATAGGAAGTCCTTCTGGGCTCAGCCTCCTAAAAGTAGGGAGGACAAATCCCTGCAGCACCCTCTGGTGGCAGTGTGACGGTGCGGGCCTTGCTCCAACCTCCCTCTTCCAGTTTTGGGAGCCTCTTGAAGCTGCCACCGCCGATAACATAACAGGATGAGCTGGCAGGTGGGGACAAAACACTCCAAGCAACATGATGGTGCACAGTGATAAGTGCTTTTATTAAACAAAAGGAAAATCAAAACATTTTGTTTCCAAAAGAAAGTGCAGTGCTCCATAAACAATGAAAAATCCAAATATTTAAAACAAGGCTAGAAACGACCATAAAAACCAGCAAATGTCATTGGGTCAAACGAGCCAAGCACAACTCCTTCACCCATGGCTCGCTCAACTGGCGGAGACTTCAGCAACCACAGCTCTCAATCCAGACCCCCATCGGCGTCTTCGGTTGGCCTCTCGTCATCCTTCATGCCCACACAGTTGTCCCTTGGATCCCTGGAGAGGATGCCCCCTCGATCGCACCCACTCCTCAGCACAACTGAAGCAATTGAGGAAGATCGCACCCTCACATGCAGGTGCGACTCGCCCCAATTACCACATCAACTTGCTGCAGCTGCACAAGCGTGGCCACGGAGACTGGCACAGCCAAACGGATTATTTATTTTTAACCACGGACCCACTATAACACAGGCACCCCTGGAACATAACAGGGCCAGTCCACAGAACTACAGCTCCCAGCATGCCCTGCAGGTGCCCATACAGGTACTGTAGTCTAGGGATGCTCCATCTAGTGTCTCAGGGAAGCAAACAGCTCACATAAGTTATGTCCCCCTGTCGCTGCAGCATGCTGGTTTCCTGGCAGGGAAAGGATCCTAGACGGAGTCTTTCCGAGATGGCAGAATCTCCACTGTGGTGCTGGCACCTTCTGTCAATCTCCTGGTTGTGGCAGGGAATGTGCTGTCTTCCTTCTTGTCCAATTACTGGTCTGATCTCCTGGCTGGGTAAGGAATCTTGAACAATCCCGGCTGGGACGCCAGCCCATTTTCGTCATCCTTTACAGCAGATTTATACGACTCCCCACCACATCATGTAAGGTAACATTAAATCAAGCTGCATTCATGCAAATCATCAGGCACACAAAGATCATTGGCCCAAGTGTAGAACTGCGAGTAATGGCCAAGGATACAAACTGTATTGTTGTAACCTGCAATGAAGATATGCAGAGCTGGAGCTGGGTGAGTGGTAACAGCGAGATGCCACAGAGGTATGCTGAGCTGTGCATTCCATGAAACCCTGGAATATTTTCACCATGAAGGTTCAAAGCGGCTGGTGGAGGCCTACCATGGCATTGGATAAATGTAACCTCACAGAAGATAAGTGAGCATTGTCTTCCACACAGGCCCCAAATTCACAATCGAAAAGGAAAAGGGTCCTCTATTTCTTCAAGTCCTTTTGCCTTCTGTGGACATGAATTGAGGTTCACCTGATGGCTCCCTGTAGGTGTAGTAGTTTCCCCAAATTCAAGTGACTTCCTCTCGTCTCTGGTGCTGAAATTCCTGCTTTCTTCTCTTTTGCTACGGTTCTGTAACCTCCCTCTTTTAGCCTTCCGAGCCGGGTGCTCCTTTGAAGGTATTTCATTGGTTTCCAATACATATTCAGATTCTTTATTATTAACAGAAATGATGAAAGGTACAGACACGGAAACAAAATACACATGACGACCGTTAAAAAGTCCACACCTGAAACCCCCCTTTGGGTCATAGTAGGGTTTCATGTTGGTCATGTGGGATGTACTTCTTAATGTCACTGTCAGTTTGCCCTAAATGTTTGAACACATTAGCTGGACCAAACCATAGTGGCACAAACTCCCTTGGAGAGGTAGTATGTTCTCTGCCATCCCAAGTCCCCTTCAGAATATTTAGCACTCAGTGCCTATTATAAAACTTGGCCTGTTTGTTCCTGGAACACGCCAACATTTCCCTAAAAAAATCCTTTTAGTTTTTCAAATGACAAAACTTTGAGGTACTGTGATAAATCAGTTGGGGACCTAATAACATTTGTCTTCTGAAAGCCAAGTGAGCAGGCAACTCACCAGTGTTCTCCGGTTACGCCGAATTTAGTGCCACTCTCAACTTTGCAAGCCACTAATCCCAGTCCTGGTGGTGTATATCAACATAGGAAGCCATCATCGTCTTTAGCGCCAGATTATGGATTACTCCCCAGTGCTTTATGAAGACCTCAATCATCAAGCTCATAAATTGCTGACTCCTGTCGGAAATTATGAGGACTCCCCCAAAAGGTAGACATCCTATTTTTTAGGGTGCAGTAGTTCAGTTGTGGAATTGGGCAATGAAAAAGTTCCACCCATTTGCAGAAATCACCTCCACCATTACCACCAGGACAGTCTATCTTATACTATCTTAAAAAATGTTTTGGAATTTGATTGTCTACAAAGAAACAGAAACAAAATGAAGGTCATGTTGTTTAAGTGGGTTGCTTTGAGAATTCTACCACACAATGACAAGAATATTAAATTCATTTCCAAAAGAACGCTAAGTTCACTTCTAAAGACCTCCTGGCTTCATTCCCTGTTGATGTTATCCATTTTTAGAACATAGCACTGGCATTCAAGGGATGGCTGCCTGAAGACCAACTAAGCTCTTAAAAATGTATATCCTCGCTAGCATTAGGACAGGAAAATGCTACATGGGGGATCCTACAGATTGTTTTAACAACATAAGAAGTTTGACAAAAGAGTGGAGAGCAATCGTTCCATCAAGCTTGTTTGTTTAGCTAATAGCTAAGTTCTCTCAATATTTTATCCAGATACTTCTTAAAGGTTGTCAAGGTTACTGCTTCTTGGAAGTTTATTCCAGATTCCCACAACTGTTTGCAAAAAGAAGTGTCTTCTGTCTTTAGTTCTGAATGCAGTTTCCCTTAATTTCCACTGCTGTCCTCGTGAATGCGATTCTCTGTTAAGCGGAAGAATTCTGCTGGGTCTACTTTATAATACCTTTGGGAGTTTTGAAGTCCTGGAATAGGTCTCCACGCAGTCTCCTCTGATCGAGACTAAACAGGTTTAATTCTCGGAGTCTGTCAGGGTATGACATGTCCTTATGTCCTGGGATGCACTGGTTGCTCTCATCTACAGAGCTTCAAGTGCTACTACATCTTTCTGGTAGGGTGGTGACCAGAACTGCACCCAATACTCCAGATGCAGTCACACTAGGGCATTATATAGTTTGAGCATAGCATCCTTTGATTTATATTGAACAATTTTTACGGTATAACCTAACAATTTGCTTTTTCAATTGTTTTTGCACATTGCTTTGAACAATGTTGGTCCTGGAGGGCCACATGTGCTACAGGTTTTTGTTGTAACCCACTTTCTCAATGCGAAGTCAGTTATTGCTGTTGAAGCACTTATTGCTCAAGCAACATTTTTCGGCTTCATTTTAGTTGTCTTACTTGTTAAGATTCCCCACCCGTAATTGCTTATTTTAGTCTTAAACAGCTACATTCACAGCTTTTAATTGCTCCTTATTACCAATAAGATGAACATGACAAAGGGAATAACAGTTCACTATAACATACAGTACAGGCCAAAAGTTTGGACACACCTCCTCATTCAATGTGTTTTCTTTATTTTCATGACTGAAGGCATCAAAACTATGAATGAACACATGTGGAGTTACTGTATGTACTTAACAAAAAAAGGTGAAATAACTGAAAACATGTTTTATATTCTAGTTTCTTCAAAATAGCCACCCTTTGCTCTGATTACTGCTTTGCACACTTTTGGCATTCTCTCGATGAGCTTCAACAGGTAGTCACCTGAAATGGTTTTCCAACAGTCTTGAAGGAGTTCCCAGAGGTGTTTAGCACTTGTTGGCCACTTTGCCTTCACTCTGCGGTCCTTCACTATTTTGAAGAAACTAGAATATAAAACATGTTTTCAGTTATTTTACCTTTTTTTGTTAAGTACATAACTCCACATGTGTTCATTCACTGTTTTGATGCCTTCAGTGAGAATCTACCAATGTAAATGGTCATGAAAATAAAGAAAACACATTGAATGAGGAGGTGTGTCCAAACTTTTGGCCTGTACTGTATGTTTCCATTTACAGCTATGTGAGTTCAGTGTTAACTATCTTGTTTAATAAAATATCTGGAAGTCATTTGGATGATACTCTTGGAAAGGAAACAATCTACGATATAAGAATGACATGACATGGCAGAGTTAAAATACTAACAAGCTATTAAATTAAATAAGATCAGTTATTGGCAAGGATTAGTTTCTAGTTAAGCAACTTGGTTGGAATAAATGCCTACAGCCACTGTAGCTCTCCAGGTCCGATGTTGCTTACCCATAGATTAGTTGATAAAGATGTGGTGTCAATATAAACCTCTAAATCCGTTTCAGAGAGTGCTTCATGTAGGACAGGGTCTCCCATCTTGTATCTATAATTGATGCTCCTTTTGTACACTAAACTGCATTTTCCAATTGCTCGCCTAGTTCTGAAGCTTGTCCAAGTCCTTCTGAATTGTTTATGCTACCTCCTTAGGGTCTGGCAGTTGTGAAATTTAATGCAAATGTCAAAACAAATCTTCCCTGAATGAATGGATTTTAAACTGATCAATTATTTGACAACATACAATGTCATTTTAGCGAACATCTAACACTGCAGAGCACATGAAGCTGTTTGTGAGATTAACTAAAAATACTTTTTTATCAGCTTAAATAATTTCAGCAAATTGACCAAAAACTAGAGAAAGAAATTTAATGTTCTAGAAAAATTGCTTGCAAGACCCAGCCTCAGCCCAACAGCAACACAGCCAACAAGTCAATGGCAGGCACAGTGTTTTAGTGAGAAACAATAGCCAAAGATTCCTGAAAGTAGACAACAGTGACTATTCAGGAACAATGGGAAGTGTTTGACTGCTGTCATGGCTGTTGAAGGATGGACCACTGCTTATTAAATTAAAAGGTTCGCTTACTTTTGCACACAGGATCACAGAATTTCTGCATTCAGTATGTAATGCAACAATATTGCTTTTTGTATATTTGACCATTATATGGGTTATCTTCATTATATAATGGAGAAGAGATAAAAGTTGTTTTTTTTTTAATTTATCTACTAATATGAAAAATGAAGACTTCACATACTTTGACATATATGCTGTAATCAGCAGAATAACTATATATACATTCAATGTTTTATGGTGTTTTTCTGCTTTTTCACATTGTATTGTTTTATATTTCAATGCCCTGAGCTTTCAAGTGCAAAGCGATAAAACAAAAAGTATACTGAATGTATAGAAAAACAGTAAACAATATGGAACTAGTGATCTTTTGTTCATTATTTTACAAACAGTTGAGAATAATGTGTAAAATGTTGCTTTCATTGTGTTGCTCGTAAAAATTCCATTGAAATAAGACCCAAACATCAGTCAATAAAGAGTGACAAGTCCTTGGCTGGTGGGTGGTGAATGTTTTTATAGCCATTCAAATGAAGCACTTACTTACCTGGAACAGGTGTGTACAGCATGAGTTGTTACTTTGTGAGTACAGTACTAATAAAGTATCCCTGTTAAATTTATCAGTGCTTGAGAAACAAAATCATGAAATAGCAGTGAAGACTGGCTCTACCTCATCTATGAGTTGAATAAATCATTTGAACATTCAGTTTTAAGCAAAAGCATAGTTTAAACAAACCTAACTTCAATATACCTGTAAATCACAACAATTTGGATTTAATTTGTAAAGTTACTGATAGTGCCCATGATCTTCCAAAGCTACTTTAATCCAACAGATGATGCACATCCACATGTTTTACAGATTGCCTATAGTCTGGAACTCCTAATAATAAGGAAGGTAGCATTTACTTGAAGAATGTGCAGGTTTTAACATCAGAGGGAGAACTGCAGTTCCTCTGGGTTCATTGGAGATCTAATGTCCAGTTTTCGGGATGTACTGTCATCTCCCACAATTTCAAGGTACAAGCTCGGGCTACGAGTGTCTGAATTTTTGCCTCTGCTACCCTGAAGGTTTTGCTGGTCTGTGTAATCCACTGTGACACGGAGAGTGCAGCCATGAGGAAGAAGTTCCTGTTCATATGCTGCGGCCAACTGATTCACAATCCGTCGTTCCACCTTTGGGAGAATAGGTAGAGAAAATATAATTTTTAACAAATTCCATCTCAGTACTACAATATATCCAAAATATCTTTATGAGTCCAATATAATTAATTATATAAACATTAAGGGCCCAGATTTGTTAAAACTGAACATTTGGAAACACCGTTTATTAGTGCTTCACATTTAGTTGTTTAATCTATTTCGCATTTTAGGCTAAGAAACTACCACACATGCCAAAAAAAACATGGAAGGGCTGCATGAAGAATTCTAGATTTAAGCATGTATTCAGTATTTTACTGCATGATTGCATTTATTAAAGATTATAATAATTCAGTATTTCTCTAACCAAGAGCAACAGACCTGCATTGTTAATCTCTCCTCATACACACCAAATGAAGCAGAGATTTCAGTACTCACAAACGGACTCTCATATTGTCCTGCAAAGCCCATTGACAACATCAGACTCTGCAGTGATATGGAAGAATTCTTCAGAAAACTCAGACTAAAAGAATTTATCCACAAGAAAGAAAACGGTAACACACAGGAACCAACAACAAGCAGTTACAACAACCCCACCAATACATCCACATGAACACCAGAAGCTGGCAGAAACTCCACCCTGGATACAGTATATATATATATATATAGACTGCTTCCGACAGAGAGTGAAAACAGGGATCTTAAACAGGCAGCAAAATCGGATAGAAAACATTACTGGGGATGAGTGGAGAGCCATACATTCACTAAGGGAAAATACAGAAGTCATTATCAAACCAGCAGACAAAGGGGGTGCTTTAGTCATCATGAACACGTCAGATTATATACAGGAGGCACAAAGACAATTGTCTAATACTATGCAAGGAATTGGCTCCCTTACAGAAAAGGTTTCAGGTTGGGTGGATCACATTCTTAAACCCCTCAACCACAACACAACCAGCTACATCCAGGACACCACTGACTTCTTTCTGCTTTAGGCCCCTTACCTGAGGGAACCTTACTGGCAACAATGGATGTTAAGGCCCTGTACACAAACATCCCCCATGATGATGGCATATTGGCATGTGAAACGTACCTCAGACAACATGACTTACCCACAAAGTCAGTAACAGAAATGATAAAATTCACTCTGACACATAATCTATTCTCTTTTGGACAAGATTGCTACTTGCAACAAATGGGGACTGCAATGGGCTGTCGGTTTGCACCTCACTATGCAAACCTATTTATGGCAAAATTGGAGGAAGATTTCATGTCAATGTGCATCTTAAAACCAATGTTGTATCTCCGTTACATAGATGACATCTTCATAATCTGGACTGCCAGTGAGAAGGACCTCCTCTATTTTCATAATGAATATAATTCTTTTCACCCCAACATAAAGCTGAAGCTGAATTACTCAAAAACAGAAGTCAACTTCCTTGACACCACCGTTCAACTGAAAGACAACACCCTTGTAACTTCTGTTTTTCACAAACCAACAGACAGACGGACCTACCTACGAAGTGACAGCTTCCACCCCAAGCATATAAGGCGCTCCATTATTTTTAGCCAAGCAATACGGTACAATCGTATTTGCTCAGACCCGACAGACTGGGATCAATAACTGCAGGAGCTCAGATAAGATTTCATCAGACAAGGTTATACCCTCAAAATGACAGACACTCAAATAAGAAGAGCTACTGCCATACCCAGAGACAACCTTCTGGAATATAAAAACAAAGACAACAAGAACCGCATCCACCTTGTTGTCACCTACAACCCACATCTTGAAACACTTCGAAAAATTATAAAAGAACTTCATCCAATGCTAAACAACGACCAAACACTGAAAAATGTATTTCCTGAACCCCCCCTCCTGGCATACAGACAACCACCAAACCTTCAGCAACTAATTGTCTGAAGCTCCCTAAATGAACCCACAGAAAATGGCACATCTCCCTGCCTACAGAAAAGATGTAAAACGTGTGCCCACATCTACAATACAGACTGTATAGTTATACCACACTGCCGACTTGAACATCACATAAAGGGATCATTTTCCTGCAGATCATCTAATGTGGTCTACCTAATTCTCTGTATGAAATGTCCTGACACTGCACTCTATGTGGGAGAAACTGGACAAACACTCCACCAGAGAATGAATTTACACAGGTTCCATATTAAACGTGGCAACACAGATGTTCCTGTAGCAACCCACTTCAACAGCCATGGACACTGTGAGAGGGACTTTAAAAAGTCTCAGTGCTTATGGTCAACTTCAAAACACAGTAAGAGAGAAAAGAATGGGAAGTTAAACGCATGTTAAAATTTAATACATTACAACATGGCTTGAATAGAGACCAGAGTTTTATAGCCAGATATGAGGACTGTCTGCATCTCTCAGATTGACACACATAACCGTCTACAGACCCACATTGTTTTGAAAAACTCATCACAAACGCCAAAGGACTTTGTTGAACAGTTATCTTATCCAAAGATCTTGACCATACATTGTTCTTCTCTCTTGTTAAATGAACCCTTGCCTGAATGAATCTATTATTTTTTTACATTTAAGATTTCTCATTTAAAGATTTACCAATGTTGTTTCTTGTCATACTGTGTGGATATAAACACAGGGAACTTCAGTTTCTGTATTACATCTTGCCTGAAGAAGGGGCCTGAGTTGCTTTGAAAGCTTGCATATTGTAAACTTTTTAGTTAGCCAATAAAAGGTGTCGTTTTGCTTGGCTTTTCTCTACATTCATAATGGCTAACACGGTACAACACCCTACCTAGTACTTCTGACACTCTCAGAAAAGCACCACAATGATCTGCTACCTATCATGGCTGGGCATAGCCAATAGTGTTAGTTTAAGGCTTCAGGACAGATTTTAAATCTCCAGTAGGTACTTCATTTAAAAATTTGAAGTTTAAGGAATTTGAACTCCAATTAACCACAGGCCCTTCATATCCAATAGGGCAGTCACTTGATACAATCACATGAGTTGATATCTGCTGTCTATGAAAGTAATTTTAGCCAAATGACTTTTGTTAAAATGATGTCAAAAACATATTTTACATACACTATTAGTTGATGCAATTAATTTTTCCATCACTGTTATTTTTGAATAGCACTCACTGGTAACAAAAATTTGCAAATATCAAAATTGTGATAACAAGCACTTTAATGAAGTGACGATAAAATGTTAAAATACTCCAACTTTCAAACGAGCTAACCATGTCTCTTAATGCACCTGAATGTTACTCAGGCGTACAATTTCTGATTTGCTCTGTTTTACTTTCCTTTAATGACTGCTTTTGAATTACATATCAGATTAAAAACATGTATTTCACTTTTAACAGTGTTCCCAGACTGGTTTTTTAAGAATATTTATCACTCTTTCTTGAGTGAAAAACAAACTTTTTATCTCTAGAAATTGGTGTCTGTGGTCATTTGGTTTTGTTTTGAATCCTGATGATAAATATTTTGTCTTTTCTCCACATTTGTTACATACCTCATGTTTGATAGAACGTGCACCATAATGTAGGTTGTAGCCTCCTGCTAGCACATCCATTACTTCTCTGTCCCAGAGCAGGGTGATGTTGTGTCTTTGTTTTGCCTGTGGAACAATACACACAGAATTACTTCCACTAAACTGCAGTAAAAAATGATGTACTGTGTATCAGTTGTACTTATACTCTAATTTGAGATGCTTTGCTTAAAACTTTAAGCAACACAGCAGTACTCTGTTTGGAGTAGATTTGTTGCACTGTAGATTTAACAACTGAATCTTGACTTTACTTATTGGAGGGGGCAGGTTCAGAAGCTGTTAAATGTAGGAAAATTTCTATTACTGGAATTCAACGCATCTATACATATAAAAGGCAAAGCCTTCACTGACTCATCACTAATTCTCCCACTTTCCATATAGAAGGGAAGCTGAAATTTCGAGGGCTCATTCCTTGCAGTGTACTTACAAAAGTTAGGTATGTTTCATGTCCTATTGCAACACCCAAAGGGTGGAAATGGGTGTACCCTCTAAACTGTGTATATATATATATATATATATATATATATATATATATATATAAACTCCTCCTCACTATTTCTGCGACTTACAATATACGTAGGAAGCCCAAATTTCCCATGCTCATCCTTTACACTGTACTTACAAACGTTAAGTATGTTTCATTTCACATAGTGCCCGTAACGAACTTTCGAAAATAACATCTTCTTTTTGGAGGTTCTCACCATTATGCCATTAGGAACTTTCGGAACTGACCTCTCCTTTTGGCAGTTTCATTCCTTATTTATGTTAACAGAGGATTCATTTCACAGCAGAGACGCAAAAGGGCCGCCCCAGGTCCCCCTTCCTTTTTCTGCACAGCCGCTGTATGCGGACTTACCAAGTGGTTGGCTCTGTGCCTATATACGTTAACGACATCCCACGCTCATGTGCCTCCACACTCGCTTTCTTACTTTCCTCAGCTGTTCGTCATGCTCACTGCTCCCTTCTCCTTTACTTCACCACTTCAAGCCTGTTATTGTTCGCCTTGCTTCACGTCTTCCTGCTGGTGACTCCTGCCTTTTCATTTAGTTTCTTCACATTCATAATCCTCCAGGAATGCCTCCGCATGCTCTACTTTTGAAGGTCGGCGCACCAGTTATGTTTCTATGAAACTTACAACCACCAAAACTTTGTAATGGCAGCAGGCTTCAGAACAAATCTCTGCACAAGAACCTCATTGAGGCAACAGTCTTCACTGGAACTGGCTCAGGTGAGACTGTATTTATTCCTCGCATCCCTCTCATACCCTCTGACCTCCCATTCCAATTCAAACGCCTCAAATTTCCAGTAAGGGTCTGCTTCGCTATGACAATAAATAAGTCACAGGGCCAGACTCTAAAAAAGGTCGGCATTGACTTGACACAAGATTACTTCTCACATGGCCTACTGTATGTTGCATGCTCAAGAGTAAGCTCAGCAGACAGCTTGGTCATTTTACAGCCCGAGGGCAGAACTGTAAATGTCGTTTACTAAGAGATCCTTACATCCTAAAAATGTGCATTTCTCATACCCAACATTTACAATCATAAATTAAACTCTTTACAATCATCAAAATCACTCTTAATACTAAACTAAGCCTACGACAATTACATTGACAATCATTTTGCGTTATTTTTAAAATGTTTCCTTTTCTTTTTCTTAACTCCTTTAACACACATACTTCTCCGCTGCGAAGCGCGGGTATTTTGCTAGTTATTAAATAAATTATATTTTAGTTCTGGTTTTACAAGAACAGAATATCAACTCAACAGAAAATTCACCTTTTTGGCCCAAAAGTTTAACTCCTTATTGACCAACTGTATGAGCTCTGAGTGGCTGAATGGAAGGAAGTAAACAATCTCGTTGATTCGACCAAGAAACTCGTCTCTGCGAAAATGGGCCTGAAGTGAAACACACATAAATCTGTAAACAGGGTGCATCATCAGTTATATAGAAGAGTCAAAGAGAATAGCATTGGCTAAATTTGCATTCAATACAGCAATGTCTACATCATTCAATTATGAACAGTACAAATTCCATAAAATACATGTCCATTTCTTTTCATTTAGAAAACCAGACTAAACATTTCTATAATACAATTTCGTAATATCCAGATTTTGTCTGGCAGTAATTATGTCATTAAATATTCAAATTCATGGTTGCATTTTTATATCCCATTCACTTTCTCCACACTAAAGAATCAGAGGCAAGACAATTCATATTTACCTTCAATATGGGGCGAATAACATTTTCCTTGAACTTTTTGGATATTGCAATTTTATCGTTGATCTGTATATCATCTGTTTAAAGAAAAATAAGATACAGATAAATGTTGCAGAAGCCCAAAATATATAAAAGCTATTTTTTTGTGATCAAATTTTTATTAACAAAGTATAAAATCATAAACAATTGCAACAGCTCACAGAAAGGTACATTATAATATACCAATAAAACACCCACCACACAGCGCCCACCCCCATCACAGGCCTTATATGAGCAAAGATAGCCCTAGAGTAGAAGGCACAACAGAAAAAGAAAAAAAGAAAAAATAATAACTAAAAAAACAATTAAATAAATTTTGGTATGCAGTTTCCCTCTATATGACTTTGGACAAGTTGCGAGGCTGACTGCCAGTTTAAAATACAGGTGCTAGATGAACCATTAATCTGTGCTGCAGATAATCCAAGCAAAATAAGATTAAAAAAGGAGGTTTTCCATAAATCAAAAGATAATAAACTAGGAGATTTCCAGCAAGAGGCTAAGGCTAATTTTGCAGCAAGTATGCCTAGAGAGAATAACCTTTGCTCGAAAGAAGAAAGAGAGACAGCAGAAAAGTCCAGAAGAAGAAATAATTGAGACAATAAATGCATTTTATAAGAGAGAATAGATGAGATAAATTTTGACACATTACCCAAAAGAACCCCAACTGTGGGACACTCCCAGAACATGTGTAGAAATGTACTTAGGGACTTACAAGAACAAAGGGAGCACAGAGGGTCAGCTGATAAACCTCATAGCAAAGCATCTGCAGGGCATTAGATACAAACGGTGTGCAAATTTGAATTAAGAATGTTGGTAATTGAGGTTCTTAGATACTAAGGTAATGTTCTTAAAAATTATATTCCAGTCAAGAATAGTAAGAAAGGGGAGATCTCATTCCCAAACCAAATTAACAGGTAATGTTTTAAGAGTGGCTTTCCACAAAGTTGTATATAACATAGGGACAGACCGAATAAAGGAAAGCAAAGGATGAAAGAGTAAAGAAGAAGACAACAAAACACAGTGAGACTTAAGAACAGACCTAATCTGAAGATAAAAGAAAAAGGAAGAAGATGGAATAGAGGACTCATATCTTAGTGAATGGATCGTTCAGAGCCCTAAGCAATTAAACATATTGCCAAGCATGGAAATACCATACTGCCTCCAGGCTGGGAAAGCAATAGGGTTGCCGCCAATAAGCAAGACTGGATTTTGGAAAATGGGAGTGAGGGAATGTAAATTTGGGCAGGGGCCTAAATGTTTCTCCGCCTTACGCCATATAGTGAAAGCATAAGTAATTAGAGAGTCCAAACTTAGTGATAGCTGCCTCAACCTCAGAGAGACAAAAGGCAGAAGTGAGAGAGATCTGGGAAAAATCAATTTGACTTCAACTGGGAGCCAGGATGGAGGAATACTGGAGGGTTCCAACCAGCACCAAATTGATCTAAGTGTAAATGCCCAATGATACAGTGCATCCGGAAAGTATTCACAGCGCATCACTTTTTCCACATTTTGTTATGTTACAGCCTTATTCCAAAATGGATTGAATTCATTTTTTTCCTCAGAATTCTACACAGAACACCCCATAATGACAACATGAAAAAAATTTACTTGAGATTTTTGCAAATTTATTAAAAATAAAAAAATTGAGAAAGCACATGTACATAAGTATTCACAGCCTTTGCCATGAAGCTCAAAATTGAGCTCAGGTGCATCCTGTTTCCCCTGATCATCCTTGAGATGTTTCTGCAGCTTAACTGGAGCCCACCTGTGGTAAATTCAGTTGATTGGACATGATTTGGAAAGGCACACACCTGCCTATATAAGGTCCCACAGTCGACAGTTCATGTCAGAGCACAAACCAGGCATGAAGTCAAAGGAATTGTCTGTAGATCTCTGAGACAGGATTGTCTCGAGGCACAAATCTGGGCAAGGTTACAGAAAAATTTCTGCTGCTTTGAAGGTCCCAATGAGCACAGTGGCCTCCATCATCCGTAAGTGGAAGAAGTTCGAAACCACCAGGACTCTTCCTAGAGCTGGCCGGCCATCTAAACTGAGCGATCAGGGGAGAAGGGCCTTAGTCAGGGAGGTGACCAAGAACCCGATGGTCACTCTGTCAGAACTCCAGAGGTCCTCTGTGGAGAGAGGAGAACCTTCCAGAAGGACAACAATCTCTGCAGCAATCCACCAATCAGGCCTGTATGGTAGAGTGGCCAGACGGAAGCCACTCCTTAGTAAAAGGCACATGGCAGCCCGCCTGGAGTTTGCCAAAAGGCACCTGAAGGACTCTCAGACCATGAGAAACAAAATTCTCTGGTCTGATGAGACAAAGATTGAACTCTTTGGTATAAATGCCAGGTGTCACGTTTGGATGAAACCAGGCACTGCTCATCACCAGGCCAATACCATCCCTACAGTGAAGCATGGTGGTGGCAGCATCATGCTGTGGAGATGTTTTTCAGCGGCAGGAACTGGGAGACTAGTCAGGATAAAGGTAAAGATGACTGCAGCAATGTACAGAGACATCCTGGATGAAAACCTGCTCCAGAGTGCTCTTGACCTCAGACTGGGGCGACGGTTCATCTTTCAGCAGGACAACGACCCTAAGCACACAGCCAAGATATCAAAGGAGTGGCTTCAGGACAACTCTGTGAATGTCCTTGAGTGGCCCAGCCAGAGCCCAGACTTGAATCCGATTGAACATCTGTGGAGAGATCTTAAAATGGCTGTGCACCGACGCTTACCATCCAACCTGATGGAGCTTGAGAGGTGCTGCAAAGAGGAATAGGCGAAACTGGCCAAGGATAGGTGTGCCAAGCTCGTGGCATCATATTCAAAAAGACTTGAGGCTGTAATTGCTGCCAAAGGTGCATCGACAAAGTATTGAGCAAAGGTTGTGAATACTTATGTACATGTGATTTATCAGGTTTTAATAAATTTGCAAAAACCTCAAGTAAACTTTTTTCACGTTGTCATTAAGGGGTGTTGTGTGTAGAATTCTGAGGAAAAAAATGAATTTAATCCATTTTGGAATAAGGCTGTAACATAACAAAATGTGGAAAAAGTGATGCGCTGTGAATACTTTTCAGATGCACTGTACATTTCAAAATCTGGCAAGGTAATACCTCTGACCTAAGATGAATTAATGTGGAATGTCTAATAGAAGGTGTTTACCATTGCAAAGAATTCTTGAAAAAAGAGATCTGACATCAGACCAAAATTTATTTGGAGGCAAAAGAGGTAGCATGCTGCTAACACAATAAACAAATTCAGGGTGGGGGTAATGTTCATTTTAATAATAGGCAATCTGGACCTGAAAGATAGAGGCTGGGAGGACCAGGAGGAGAGGGAGTTCTTTGCACTCCTGAAGATACATTTATAATTTGATGCGGCAATGTCATGGAGCGAAGGGGAAGGGGAAATGTCAATCCCCAGGTATCTAATAGACTTTGAAAGGGGGACAGCTAAGGAGGTGCAGGACTGATGACTAGACAATTTAAGAGGAAGGAGAGCTGACTTGAACCAATTCATTTTATAACCAGACACAGACTCATAAAAGTCAAATAAATTAAGAACATATGAGAGATCAGAAGGGGTATCACTGAGAAAAAGCAGAATATCATCAGTATAAAGGGTGACTTTGTGGGGAGTACCATGCAAGATTATGGGACAGATTAGGTGTGACTCATGTAAAGCAATAGCTAGAGGCTCGAAAGAAAGATTGAAGAGGGGAGGGTAAAATGAGCACCCCTGCCTGGGTCCTTCAAAAAGAGTGTGAAGTAATTGAGTAAGTGAGAATAACAGCAAATGGAGATGGGTAAAGTGTTTTCACCATATTGATGTAAGCCTCCCCAGACACCATGTGATGCATTACTTGCCATAAGAAAGACCAGATCATTCGGTCAAATGCCTTTTCATCACCTAAGTATAGCAAAAATGGGACACGGGGAAGTTGGTGTGCTGTGTCAATAATATGGTGAAGGCGTCTTATATTGTCCGCTGCCTAGCGAGAACGAATAAAGCCAGTCTGATTGGGGAGAATTACCTTGGAGTTTACCACCTTAAGGCAGTGTGCCAATAGTTTAGCAAGCAATTTTGCAATATCAAAGTTAGTTAAAGATCAGAGGAGCTCACCCAGATTCTCAGCTATTCTTCTTCGGCTTATTTCTTGGACTTCCTGTCTTAACTGTAGAGCATGCTGGGCAATTTCATCACTGGCTACATTAGAAGTCATTATAAATATAGCATCTTTGCATTCTATAGTTTTTCCTTTTCCATCTGTTAGCCGACCCTGAGATACAGAGAGAGAGATAAAGAGTAGCTTTAGCATTTATGAATAAAAATATTTCCACCAGTGCATTATGTAGCATTAAAAAATGATCAAGCAACCATTTACTGTTACCTATTACTTTACTACACTTGATGCTGTCAAATAATTAGCTCAGCTAAGTATTGTTTACTTTGCAAAACCCCCTTAAATAGCTGACCTTTTCAAGCCATCTTTCAAAAACTGCACATTTAGGATCTTAGAATATTTCTGATTAAATCTACTACATAAATAAGCATGCATCTATGTGTTATGTTCATACTGCAGCAGAGGTTCTTGTATTCAGTTGCGGAGGATCCCTTTGTTGGAGAGGCATTGTCCCAATCAGCTTCTGCCTTTAACTGGACACCTGCTTTAATTAAATATGTTGGTATTCCCAGTTACAAACTTTTTAACCTTAATAAACAACTTACAAACTGGGTTTGTTAAATCTGATATAGGAATGTACCAAAATGTGTGTGTGTGAAAAAGATGAATATTTTTCTACATATTAACGTAAACGTAAGTCTAATCTTTTTAAGATTTTTGCTCCCTTTTATGAAATGTTCAGATTATTTAATCCTTTTTCTTCTTCCTCCTCTTTATCGTTTCCCACTTCTATGTGGGGTTGATGTGCTTGATCAACATTCCTCATACAGCTCAGTCCTGCACCACTTCTTTTACTTTATCTGTCAATCTCCACTTTGGTGTCCCTTGCTTTTTCTTCCCTTGTACTTTCATTCATATTACTTTTTTGCCCACATATTCATTATCTCTCCTTATCACATGTCCATATCACTTCAACCTACTTTCCTATACTTTCTTAGATCCAAATTTTTATTGTGTGTGCCATCAGCTTTATCCAGCTATAGTTTTCACAATCCTGAATATCACCCTTCTCCTTTTAAATGGGTACAATCACACTGTTTCTCTTCTCCCTGGTTTCCTCTCCTGATCATATGTCTTCTGCATGAGATCCCACTACATATCTATTTCCCTTTCTTCTAAACTCTTTCACACTTCTGCTGGTATTTCATCTGGTCCTGTTGCCTTTCAATTTTTTCATTCTTTTCAATATATCCTTTACACCTCCCTCCTTATTCTTGGTACTAGCCCTTCATTTGGCACCCCATTCCCAAATACTACACTTGGATTTTCTTCATTCAACAGTTTTTCAAAGTACCTCTTCCATCTATTCTTGATCCTATCATGCTCACTTAAGGTCATACCTTGCTCATCTTTCACTTGCTTTATCCGACTTAAATTCTTTCTAACCTTGTTCCTAGCTTTTGCTGTTCTAAAAATTATTCTCTTTCTGTCATATCTTCCATTATTTCCATACACCTCCTCCGAAGATTGTACCTTGGCTCTTGCCACTGTGCTCTTGGGCTTGACTGTCTGCCTATACATTTCTCTATCTCCCTCACTACCTCCCTGACTGGTTCCATGTCTTTTTTGTCACCTTCAGTGTCATATATAGTTGAGCACCCCTTAGTAGGCGATGGCTTAAATAATCTGAAGTCATTGTTTTAGTTTAGAGTATTATGTTATTTGAGCCCCTGTCTAATCAGCTCCATTCTAAATATCACATTTTGTACCAAATTAAGCAAAAAATCACCAGATGGTAAAAAATAAAAGGAACAAAATGATGATAGAATACAATACAATACAATTACTAAATGTCTTATAAATGTAGTCCTGTGTCTTTCTGCAAATTAAATAATACCAATACAAAGGCATGGTAATTAAACAAATAATTTAAAATAACAACTCACTGATTGTGAAACTAGTCAGACAAATCCCTGCATCTACGGTGTCCCCAGTGGTTGAATCCAAAAAAAACAATGTCATAGTGAAAAGCCATACTGCAGTTGGACTCATTATAGCTTTTATCTGAGCCATTATGTACTGGAGGCTATTTTTTTCATTTTTATTTCTTGTTCCTTCTTTGCACCACAGGTTTCAGCATGGCAAGGGATCAAGTATTCTTTGATCTGCAAACCTATTTATTTTCACATGGGGTTACAGTTTCAATGTAAAAGGACGAATACAGTGTTATGAAATACTCTCTTTTCTTTATTACTGGTTCAGTGAATTCTCATAGATTACATATGCACGATTGCTGTATATTACTTGTCCCTTGTGGTTTGGTTCCAATAAGTACAGTAAACAGAAACTAAATAAATATTGGATTTCAGGAAATAAATGTAAGTTTTCTGAAAACTATGTATTTTTAGCATGAAGGACCTAACTATTCATGAACAATTACTGAAGCAATCATTGTAGAATGAATAATAATTTATTTACATAAAGATAAAGCTATAAGACATACTATAGGTTATAAGGTGATTCCTAAAGCCCCAGAGGAACAGGCTTCTAGAGTTTAAACAATGTGTAAAGTGTAAAGTATACCTCCACAAATCACAAGGTGCATTATTGCTCTCATAAAAATGACTTTGAATAAAGCAGTAAAACGGAAATGAATAAAACAACTATGAAAATAATATAAAGTGGTTATGATAGTATATCTTAAGATAGAGTATAGCCAATAACATCATAAAGTCATCTGGCAAACCACACTATTAAATATTTAAGTAACAATCTGAATAATGTCAGAAAGTAGCAACACACTAAAACTATAAAGCGACAGTAAAGACGTGTCTTTAATCTACAAATCCCAGCTCTTCTTTAACTAGTTGATCTTTTAACTACTTGAACACTGAAGACACAGGACATTTGTCATTTCTGGGAAAAATAAAATAGTATCAGGCATTGAAATGATCTGTGACCATAGAAAATCGATGTCCATTTGGTTTAAGTACTAAATTCAGGTTGAAGACCATAGTCTAATATAGTTCAAGTCGTTAGTGTCCAGCTGTTTATTCTGTATTAATCATGTTTCCTTCTCTTTATTATACACACACACTCTCTAAGAAGAACTAAAAATGTTTGATTTTGTATTTCAATTTTAAACAAATAGGCCTGTATTTTATACATTCCCTGTAGACTGACTGCACTGTGATCATGTGAATAGTGAGCATTTAGATGAAGAGTCCAGATTGACTTCACAGCATCTTATCAAAGAATATTGTGATTGTGCTGTGATCTATGAAAACTCAATCAGATAAGTGCATTTATCTGAAAAAAGCCAACCTACTAAAGTGACCACAGGTAGGCTCCATTCAAATTATGAAAAGACAACACAAGGAAATGAAATGCTCTTTAACCGAGTCCCAGTTATCACAGTATATAGCCTGAATAGTGCAAAACATTTCAGTTAATTATTTTATATTACATGCAGAAGTGTTACAGTTGTTCCATTTTATTTTAATATTATTACAAAGCAATTTCTGTAAACAAATATTAAGACATGCCATATAAATGTCGGACATTTGTAATACCTCAGAATGTGAAAATGTATTATCAATTATCTATTAACAATTCAGCCCTCTTAATTGGTTATCTGAGTGGTCCAACCTTCTGTCTCAAATACTGATCTTTCGACCATAAGGAGCTAACACAAAACAGTAACTCCGACTTTGACTCATGTCATCATTCAAACCATTTCAAAAATGCAGTTATCCAGAATCTAGCCACAGGGGATGTACAAACCAGTGTGTTTCTTTGAGCTGGTCTCCAGCCTGAATAAATCAGTTTGGTTACGTCAGGAAAGGCATGTGGTATAAAATTTTTCCAGATCAATATGTGGACAACAATACAGATTTCCATACCAGATCGGTATAGGCCTGGGTTAACAATGGCCGCCACCAGGGTGCTGGGGGAAATTGGAATACTGTTAACCAAAGGAGAAGAAAAGGGGAGGGTGTGTCCAAAGGCCGGAGGACAGGAGGAAGGGTAGAAGAGTGGAAGTGAGGGTAGGAACTTCAAATGTTGGCAGCATGACTGGTAAAGGGAGAGAGTTAGCTGATATGATGGAGAGAAGGAAGGTTGTTATATTGTGCATGGAAGAAACAAGATGAAAGGAAAGTAAGGCCAAGGGTACCAGAGGCAGGTTCAAATTATTCTACAATGGTGTGGATGGGAGAAGAAATGAGGTAGGGGTTACCCTGAAGGGACAATATGTCAAAAGTGTTCAGTATGTCTAGTGTGTTTTGGAGGTGAAAATGTCGGACAGAGTGACAATTATGAAACTGGAAATTGAAGGTGCAATGATGAATGTTGTTACAGCATACGCCCCGCAAGTTGGGTGTGTGATGGATGAGGAAGAGGATTTCTGGAGTGAAATGGATGAAGTTGTGGCAAGTGTACCCAAGGGAGAGAGAGTGGTGATTGGAGTAATTTTCAATGGACATGTTGGTGAATAGAACAGAGGAGATGAGGTGATGATTATGTATGGTGTCAAGATGAGAAATGCAGAAGCAAAAATGATGGACATGGCTGTAATAAATACATATTTTAACAAGAGGGACCCACAGGGTGACATACAAGTGTGGATGAAGATGCATGCAGGTGGATTATATCCTATGCAGAAGGGTCAGCCTGAAGGAGATAGGAGACTGCAAAGTGGTGGCAGGGGAAACCATAGTTAGTCAGCAAAGGATGGTGGTCTGTAGGATGATGTTGGAGATCAAGAAGAAGAGAAGAGTGAGGGCAGAGCCAAGGATCAAATGGTGGAAGTTGAAAAAGGAAGACTGTAAGGTGGAGTTCTGAGAGGAGGTAGGACAGGCACTGGGTGACAGTGAAGAGTTACCAGATAGTCGGGCAATTACAACAAAAGTGGTAAGGCAGACGGCTAGAATGGTCCCTGGTGTGACATCTGGACTGAGGAAGGAAGGCAAGGAAACCTAATGGTGGAATGGGGAAGTACAGGAGAATAAACACAGGAAGAGATTGGCGAAAAAGAAGTGGGATAATCAGAGAGATGAAGAAAGTAGACAGAACTACAAGGAAATAAAGCATAAAGTGAAGGGAGAGGTGGCGAAGGCTAAAGATAAGGCATATGATTAGTTACATGAGAGGTTGGACACTTAGGAAGCAGAAAAGGATCTGTACTGATTGGCTAGGCAAAGGGACCGAGCTGGGAAAGATGAGCAGCAGGTTAGGGTGATAAAGGATAATGATGGAAATATACTAACAGGCAAGGAGAGTGTGTTAAACAGAAAGAGTACTTTGAGAGGTTGATAAATGAAGAGAATGAGAGACAGAGAGAGAGAGAGGGATGGATGATATGGAGATAGTGAACCAGGAAGAGCAACGAATTAACAAAGAGTAAATGAGGACAGTTATGAACAGGATGAAGAATGGGAAGGCTGTTGGTTCAGATGACACACCAGTGTTATGTTCCTATGTGTCTAAACTAAAATTGTGGCAATCCCAATGCAGACTTTTATACATCCTTTCCTGTTATTAACTTATGCATGATGGCACTTAGTGCCAATGCTAATTTGACCATGGTATTCTTTTTGGCCATAATATGAAACATATCAATCAACACCAACAGTAACAGACTAAGACGATGACTGGGACAGAGTGGATTGCCAGTTAACATAAGTCAGACTGATTTGGACTTTACTTATTCTAAAGAACCATTGCATATTCTTGGTGTTAATATTCCAGGGTCACTGTCAACAACACCTTTTTTTTCCTTTATTCTGTCTTTTGTTTCTACTTACTGAACATATGTTTTCTAAGTAAATTATTTAAGAATTAAATTAAATCTTGTAACAACAACAAATTATTTAAATCTTCTCTCTGAACGTCAATACAATCAATCACATACAGGTAAAATTCCGTTAAACGAATATCTTTACAACAAAATTTTCATTACAACAAAGTATTTTTATGGTCCCAACAGTTTCCCCATATGACACGAGTTTATAGAAATCTCGTTACTACGAAATACATTCAGCAGAGACTTTCATTACAATGAAAGTGCCCAAAAGACCATGAAATGCCTGAATGAATTATCCATGGAGCAGTTAGTTCTGTGGTCACAGCTCAGTTGTGCACAACGATCCCCGAACACAAACATTTTAAAATTTTTTTTCTTTCTTTGACCTTTCCTCGTACTGTTTTTTTTTTGCTGTTTTTGTTTTCGGTGGTTTTCAGTGATACCTTTTGCTCATTGCTCGTCAACATTTGAAAAACATCTATTGGAATTTAACTCATTGTCACCCTCCCATAGAAATGGCAGAAACGAAAAAACAATAACAGTTCATATTAGAAAAAAAAACTTTACATTTTTGCTGCTCTCGATTCCAGCAAAAAGAAAAAAGACGTTGACAGTGAATTCGGAATTTCACAATTGACCCTGTCAACTTTCTTGAAAGGCTGAGCAACAAAAGAAGAAAAATCTCTGGTTGCAAATGTATGCAAACTGCTGCATTTGAAGACGTCGAAAAAGCAGTTTTTATGTGGTTAAGTGATGCTCATTCAAGAAACTTTCCTATTAGTGCGGCACTCATTCAAGAAAATATGAGGTTTCTAAACTCTCTTGGGACCTCCCCCAATGGGACGACAAGCCGAAGAGCGTCCCAAAGTGAGATCACCACGTTTGTGGAAAACTGTTTATCCATTGCTGGTGCAACAGCAGGCTCACAGTGCTGGTGCTGCTTGCGACCAAAACAAACAGAAAAGATCTCGATGGGTGATGCAAGGAACATTGTAAATGCAGGGAACAGGATTACTTGTCCACTAACCTGGCCACAACCCTGCCTTACTGCTGTGTCTGTGTATAGGAGAGTAGTAGATCATGCTACAATAAATAACCGTGCTGTTCCTGTTTCAAGCTGAATAAAGTTGGTTTTGCTAAAGTACTGAGGCTCAGCCTCGTGTTTTGGGTGAAAGACAGGTACTTATAGCATGACCGTGATCTTTTGGATTTGTGCTTCACTGCAGTGCTGTGAGCCTACTATTGCCCTGCCCCAGCAATAGACAAACAATCTTCCACAGACGCTGCAATTGCACTTCGGGACGCACTTCGGCGTGCCTCCCTGTTGGGTGGGGTGGGAGAGATACCAAAAGAGTTCAGAAACCTCACAATATGACCAAGAAGAAAAGGATGATTCGGCTTCTGATTGATAACTGTGCTGCCCACAACATGCTTCCACATTTAGATAATGTTTGCGTTAAATTCCTCCCACCCAATTGCACAGCAGTGCTTCAGCCATTTGATTTGGGCATCCTTCACACCTTGAATTATTATTGCAAGGAAATGCTAAGAAAAATTCTTGTTAGCATAACTTGTAGACAGGAGGAGATTAAAATTAACGCGAAAGAAGCTATTGAAATGGATGCAAAAGCCTGGATGCAACTTAAAGAAAGCACTATAGTGACAAATACAGAATCTCATTACTACAAAATTTTCATTACAACAAAATATTTTTTATGTCCCTGGCAGTTCGTTGTAACAAAATTTTACCTATATATAACTATGAGGTGCATGTAGTTTATTAGCATGTTTATTCAGCAAAAACACAATGATCCCCACATGCAAAACTGAGTGAAGTTTATACAGTTCAATACGTGGTGGCACGTTCTTTAAGAGTTATCACACTCACTAAACATACTTATACTTATAGTTACTAATTGATCACTTACATCTGTTTTGAGAAATTACTCCCAGTCTTCCTTAGAAAAACCTCATCAGCTATTCAGTGTGCTTATCATCTTGTTAAAGTTATGCTTTTATGGATGTCAAGGATGAAATAAAGACAAGTATTTTCTGACCTTTTTATTTTGAGAGAATAGAACTGAATAAAAAAAAAAACTCCAACTTTTATACCAGCTGTTACAGACTCAAATCAAATGTATGTTTTTATTCTATAATAGTAACAATAAGAGCAGCTCACTACTCAAAACGGATGTGCCCAGAATTGAACCGGTGACCTCTTGATTATGAATCACACATGAAATGTATGTATTCTAAATGATTAAATATTATTTACTATCTACCAGGCACCTCACACCTAGATAAAGAAACTTTATCTCTGAGAATCTTCTCTGCGACTTGAGCTGTGTTTGTGGGGTTGGGGGGTGTGATGGCAGACTGCTTGCTGCTTGTGCTGATCGACACATTTACAAAACAAAAGACGCTAATGGAGAGGTGCAAAGGTATTTAAGGTGGCCTGGAATTACAAGTTTTTTCATACTCAGATGAAACTAAAAGACTACATTTTCCAAAATAGGAAGACATAAATCCTTACTTCTGAAACTGGATACTCTACAAACCTCAGGTGTTACTTTATACACTACCAAGAACATTATCAGCAAGAGGGGGAACAAGACATACCATTTCAGTAAGTCATATGCTCATTTTATACTAGAAAAAAAAAATCATATATCTCAACAAATATATAAAATAAATTAAACTGTGGTTTTTGAATCCTATATTGCTGCAACCCCTTTCAGTATGGGGAACATGCTCATAAAGCTTCTGCTGATCTAGAAAAGATAATGCAGATGAAAACGATAAACTTTCATCACCCCAGAAATATCTATGTAAGGACAGTTCACTGTTCGTTAGCCAAGATAGAATCTACACAGTTTTTTTTTTTTGAATCCTAGACTTAATTAATCTGATTTTCTTTTAAGAATAATGAATTTTCAGGAAAAATTAAACAGATACCCAAATTGTAAATTCAGAAGTATTAATGATTTTCAAACAACATATACTGTAAGTGGCATGCTATTCAAGACATTCCAAATACTTTCAACTCCTTCAGTATTTCCAATTGGGTCTAATTCATTCCCAAATTCCCTAGCCAATGTGTACGTTTTTAAACACTGCAGTGACTTCAGCCAAAAAAAAGGGTCCCGGTCCCACCAGATTCTCCTGGATGTCTAAGTTCACGAGTTTAACTATTTCTTAACTGTTTCTAGGTGAGTAACTTCAATGTTGTTGAATATCTATTCAAGAGCAGTAAGTGTTTCTAGTATAGTTTCTTCTGTGATTTGTTATTTGTGCATTACTTTAGGGACCTGTGCCAAGTTATTACTACTAAGGTTATTTTACAATAAATCTTTATACATTTAAGTATACTGATAGACTCATGTCTTGGTTTGTGTGCTTGCTTATGGACTAGTTTTGGTCCATTTAACAAGTATCTCCCATTACTTTTTGTTGCTAACTGCTTGACAATCACAGCAGGGCTCAATTAGCTGCTCTTTACTTAACCAGACTTAAGTGTCAGCATTCGTGTGCAGCCCTACTGTGTAAAGGCTGCAGGTCTACATGTACAAGTTCACTGAACAAAGACAAAAGACAAGGCAGCAGACATTCATACATAACAAAGGTACTGTTTTTTCTTTAAATCGTCATCCTATCATGTGCCTATAACCTATTCCTGTTGTTAAATAAAGATGTTTCTCTTGCCAGCTTACAAGAAGATACAGAAATGCTGACTATCTTCATCTGCTTTGTTAAGCTACCTCTTTAGATACCCTCTTCTTATTTGGATTGTCGAATTAAATTAAGATGGATTTAGAGACAAAAAGTGTTAAAAAAAACTTCAGTACAAAAAAAGACACTTTTGATCATTAGAGTTTCAAAATAAATTGCGGCCTTAATCATAACGTACTCACTGAAGCATTCAATCATAAGACACAACTAAAATCAGTTCTATTTTATTTTGTCACTGTACAGCTGGGAAAATAATTATAAATATACAAATGTTTCTTTTACGCCTGATAAATCTCTGATGACACTGTTTAAAAACTATGCACTGTAAGCAGTAGACATAATTGTGATCCAAACAAAGCAAGAGTTCATAACCAGAATCTTTCTATAAAACCAATTTTCTTCAAATAGGAGCAATCAGATTTCAGAATCAGAGAATGCAGAAGTCAGATCAAAAGAATACTCAACATTCATGCATTGAACAAGATAAGAAACCAGTATTCCAAACAGGCATGTGTTAAAGGGAGAGTTATTCAATCAAACATTTTTCAATCAAGTTTGCAGGGATAACAAAAACAGCAATATTTTAGATGGAGAGCTGACTGGACTAAAACAAAACAGCTGCCACTAGACTGAGGATTAGCTAGCCACATTGGTAAGAGTAAAGTAATGGAGCTGCCACTTAGGTTGTGAATCAGCTGGCTGTGCTGACAAGGCATAAACAAAACGGCTGCTACTTCAGTAGCTATTTGGCCTGCTGCACAGACAAAACAGTTGCTGTTTTGCTGAACATAACAGGTAGTTCTACAGTAACAGTGTCCATGATGTCATGTATGAATACATGCATGCACATGTACATAAATAAAATATGTGGCATGGTAATGCACACCCACACTGTACCCATGTGACAATCTCAATGTTTGAATTTGTGAAAAACAAATAACACAACCAAAACAAAGAGTACCCAATCAATGTTTATAGTTACAACTTCTATAACTTGATTAACGAAAGAAATCATATTAGTGCAGTAAAATCATACCAGCAAAAACAGGCATACTGTACTTTGTTGTTATTTTAAATTTCAATTTAAATATATTAGTATTGTAGATAATAAAGGTTGATATCTCTTGTTTATAAAAAAAAATGGTTGTCTTAGACATGCAGGACTACACCTGCAGGTCTTAATTTCAATGGGTTTTTATTTATATTGGCTATAGCGTAATGTATCTTGGCATAATATTGTCTGTATTGCAAAACAAACTCTTAGGTATTGATTTCCCATTTTCTACTCTTTTTAATATATATGCACAACCTTTAAAAGAAGAGGTAGTGTTATTAATCCTCAAAGTTTTCTGTTACTAAAATGACTGAAGGTGGGCACAATTACAGCCTTATGTCTTACAATTCCCTTAGCTAGGTCAGCCTTTTCCTGATTTACATGAATTTATAGATTCTTTCCGCCAGAGAAGAATATCAAAGCTCTTCTTTCAAAAATGCGAAATGTGAATGAAACTTATTTTTTATGTGAGTAGTAAAGGTTTGGACTCATTAAAGCTGTTTTAATGAAGGATTGCTTTGGCACTTTAACATCAGTGGGACAATGAATTTGCAGGTTAGACTAACTTAATACTACTAAGTTAACCATAATACATACATAAGACCAATAATTAAAATTTACACTTTAGTTCAAGGACTGGACTTAGCAATTTACTGGAAAAGGAAAAGAGAAGCAATTGTAGCTTTCTCAAGAATTTAATCTATTATATCTTTAATATTTTAAAGATCTCAAATATTATACAAATACAGAAATAAAACTACGGAGCTATTCCTACTCAATATCAGTAACCAGGCAATCAAGTCTAAAATTCTGAATCTTTGAAGCCTATCATTGGTTTAATTATTAAGATTGGAATTTTAACTGTCAAACTTGTAGACAAAGACAGCAAAAAAAAAAAGGTTCAGGATGAATATAAATTAAACTTGAGTTCAATGTACTTATGTGCATCACCTGTAATAAAGTGACACATTGTTAATTTTAACAAAAAACAAATGATAATATTACATGAAAGCTATGAACATGTTCTAAGGAAAATACTTAAAAGCCAGTAGATTAAATATTGGTAGATGTAGATTAAATGCCAATGAGTGCGACTAACCATAGACCATCCAGCTAGACAGGCTAGATAGACCAACAGAAAACTGAAATATTTCATGATAATTTGACCTCTGATTATGATGTCATCTTGTCAAAGAGACCACAACATACAAGAGTAACACTTTCATATTATTGGCAAATTCTGTAAATTATATTCAGAAAAGCATCATGGAAGTGGACATTGCTAAGAATAACACAGTCTTTAACAGTCATTAATAATCTAGAGGAGGATTTTCCCTGATAATCTGCTTTCACTCCATATCCCAAAGATGAGCAGGTTAAGTTGATTGGGGACTCATAAATTGGCAAGATCTAAATGTCATGAGTTCTGTGGTAGAAAGACTTCATGTTTAGTGTTGGTTTTTGCGTTGTGCTGAAAGTTCCAGATGTCTACAGCCTTGTATTGGATTATGTTCAGAAAAAGAAATTAACAACTTTATTTGTAGAAAGAGTAAAAGGAAATTCATTGCTATACTGGTTCTTGTTTGCAGGGTAAAAAACGCACACATTCTAGGACCAAATTAGCAATGCCAATTCACCTTACTTGCTTGCTTGTTCTTGTGATGAAACTGGAGCATCTAGAGAAAACTAACAAAGACATGGGAAGAACTACAGTGGTCATCTTTTTATTTACTTTTCCTCTTACACTTTATGCACGTTAATATTTGTTAACTTTTCAGAACCTAGATTTCAAATAAAGACGACTAATTCCTCAAGACATTCTAAGATGCTACCGACTTGGTGCTGACAATGCAAGATAATTCATTACCTCATCAAACAGTTGTAGCATGATTGTCAATACATCTGGATGAGCCTTATCAACTTCATCAAATAGTACAACTGCATTTGGACACTGCTTCAGACGTTTTGTTAGCTGTCCACCTTCATCATAGCCTATATAACCTGGTGGGGAACCAATGAACTTTGCAACCTGATAAACATAGCACATGTGAAAGAAAATAATGTGTCATATCAGTGTACTTAAAAGCAAAATTAATTCTGCACAAAAACAACAACTAAAAACTTTAAAAACTGGTTTCTGAATTGTAAATCCAAACATTATATGAAGGAGGTAGTGAATTTAATCACAGAAACACAGGTTTTTATTAGGCTTATAAGCTGGCATAGCTATTTGGAAAAACACATTTCTCTACTATTACAATAATATATGTTACAGTTAAAACTTCTTTATTTATTCACTTGTAGCACTAATGTAAAATGTACCCACAGTTCAGGAATCAGCTATTCCTTTGCAAATCTGCTTAATCTAGATCAGGTTTGTTAGAGACATCACACAAGAGTAAATAATTTACAAAATCATATACTGTCATACACATGCGTTTGGGAGGCAGGCTAAGAGCTTAACCGAAGATAGGGATTGACAAAGTGTACTAACCTTTCTTCTTCCTCTTCTGCAGATCTCCTGAACAGAAGCCCACCTAAAACTTCACCAGGTCCTGAATTCCCTTCCTGGCAACGCCTTCCCCTGGCTTCACTTCCGGCCTGATCCCTCACGGACCCACCTCTTCCTCCCCTACAACTATAAAAGCCAAGCACCTTCCCTTCCTTGTCTGTGCCTATTTGGACACTGACCCTGTTGTGGATTTGTTCACAATATATGGGGTGGACCCCCAACTCTTTTTCTGCTTTCTCTTGTTTTACAATACATTCAAAAAGTTGTGTAGCAGTACCCTTTTGCTTTTAATTATTTCCTTTTTTTAATTTTCCTATATTTAAGGTAACTAACATGTTCCCTGAAAGGTCTCAAATTGAGTGATATTGGTGCTTTCAGAGGGATATACATATTTACAGTATTGCTTTAGGTGACTGTTGTGATTTGAAAGTTTTGTTTTTTAACATACTTCATGTTTTTCCTGGAATTCTGACATGTCCATTCGAATAAAGCCCTGCAAAAGAAAATGGAATAAATACACGGAGTAATATCAGATATATCTTGGATTTTAAAGCATTATATCAAATCTGGTCAAAGTGATGGAAAATTTGCAGAAGACTACTTACAGTGGGATGCAAAAGTTTGGGCAACCTTGTTAATAGTCATTATTTTCCCGTATAAATCGTTGGTTGTTACGATAAAAAATGTCAGTTAAATATATCATATAGGAGACACACACAGTGATATTTGAGAAGTGAAATGAAGTTTATTGGATTTACAGAAAGTGTGCAATAATTGTTCAAACAAAATCAGGCAGGTGCATAAATTTGGGCACCACAAAAAAGAAACGAAATCAATATTTAGTAGATCCGACTTTTGCAGAAATTACAGCCTCTAAACGCTTCCTGTAGGTTCCAATGAGAGTCTGGATTGTTGTTGAAGGTATTTTGGACCATTCCTCTTTACAAAACATCTCTAGCTCATTCAGGTTTGATGGCTTCCGAGCATGGACAGCTCTCTTTAACTCGCACCACAGATTTTCAATTATATTCAGGTCTGGGGACTGAGATGGCCATTCCAGAACGTTGTACTTGTTCCTCTGCATGAATGCCTTAGTGGATTTTGAGCAGTGTTTCGGGTCGTTGTCTTGTTGAAAGATCCAGCCCCGGCGCAGCTTCAGCTTTGTCACTGATTCCTGGACATTGGTCTCCAGAATCTGCTGATACTGAGTGGAATCCATGCATCCCTCAACTTTGACAAGATTCTCAGTCCCTGCACTGGCCACACAGCCCCACAGCATGATGGAACCACCACCATATTTTACTGTAGGTAGCAGGTGTTTTTCTTGGAATGCTGTGTTCTTTTTCCTCCATTCATAACGCCCCTTGTTATGCCCAAATAACTCAATTTTAGTTTCATCAGTCCACAGCACCTTATTCCAAAATGAAGCTGGCTTGTCCAAATGTGCTTGAGCATACCTCAAGCGGCTCTGTTTGTGCTGTGGGCGGAGAAAAGGCTTCCTCTGCATCACTCTCGCATACAGCATCTCCTTGTGTAAAGTGCGCCGAATGGTTGAACGATGCACAATGACTCCATCTGCTGCAAGATGATGTTGTAGGTCTTTGGTGCTGATCTGTGGGTTGACTCTGACTGTTCTCACCATTCGTCGCTTCTGTCTATCCGAAATCTTTCTTGGTCTGCCACTTCGAGCCTTAACTTGAACTGAGCCTGTGGTCTTCCATTTCCTCAATATGTTCCTAACTGTGGAAACAGACAGGTTAAATCTCTGGGACAGCTTTCTGTATCCTTCCCCTAAACCATGATGGTGAACAATCTTTGTCTTCAGGTCATTTGAGAGTTGTTTTGTGACCCCCATGTTGCTAATCTTCAGAGAAAATTAAAGGAGGAGGGAAACTTACAATTGACCCCCTTAAATACTCTTTCTCATTATAGGATTCACCTGTGTATGTAGGTCAGGGGTCACTGAGCTTACCAAGCCAATTTGAGTTCCAATAATTAGTTCTAAAAGTTTTGGAATCAATAAAATGACAATGGTGCCCAAATTTATGCACCTGCCTGATTTTGTTTGAACAATTTGTTTGAACAATTATTTCTGTAAATCCAATAAACTTCATTTCACTTCTCAAATATCACTGTGTGTGTCTCCTATATGATATATTTAACTGACATTTTTTATCGTAACAACCAACGATTTATACAGGAAAATAATGACTATTAACAAGGTTGCCCAAACTTTTGCATCCCACTGTATATCTCAGAAGTACAGTGTAGGCATAAAAAGATAATCCAGAGCTTTTACTTTATTATTTCTGAGTTTCATCAATATCTGCATTAGTTATAGTAACTTATTTGTTTAAAGTATGAAACAATTACCTGTCCTAGATTCTAACATTATCAGAAGATATGTAAAATCACAAAAATGCTAGTTCTATAGAATGTAATTCAAGTAAATTAACATGATGTTGCTTTTGTGAAGGCCTGTTTGTACAGTGCCAGTATCATTCAAGCCGTTGTATTTCACTCATAATAATTTACCTGTTCAGTCCAGAGTATTTTAAACTTTATCAACTAATTGGAGCAGAAAGATAGGCATTAATGATGTTAAAGGATTAGAAAAAGGCATAAAAGCCAAGTTTCAGTCTGACAGTCAAAGCCTGAAGTTTGCTCTTTACTCCAAGTAAAAATAAAACAGCAATGACCTAAGTGAATGTCTGTGGATCCTATCCCTGTTCTGTAGAAAAACAGATTTTCTTGAAATTCCGCTTTACCTAACCATAACTGAACTGTAGAGCTGAACTTTGGGAAGGATCAACGACACAAAAAGCATTCTTAACCAGCATTAGTACACGTGCTTAAGAATTCCAAATCAAGGGATCACACAGCCTATCTTTTGCCTGCAAGTATATAGAACAGGGCTACTGGTCCCTAGTGACAACCCATTCCATTGGCTGGGAAAAATGAAATGTCTTTCCCTTGCATGACACATTTTAAAGTTAAAGAGCATTCTGTGGTGGCTTCTACTATTTTAGGAAAAATGTTTTCAGTTTTTTTTAAATAATGTATATTCTTTACAGTTAGGATTTCTCATACTTCAGGTTGGGCATTTTCTTTTTCAGTTCTGACCTTGCATGTAAATTTTCCAAATACAGTAAATATATCATAGGTTTAGGTTTAGTTTATTTATATAGCACATTTACAACAGCCACACGACTGACCAAAGTGCTGTACATTTTAAAAACATCAACATAAAATAGAAATATACGATTAAGCAAAAAGAAGCACAACAGAAACACATAAAAATAATTTGTATAAATATATCTATACATATACATATATCTACACATACACACACCTAGGTAGGCAAAATAAAGCCTAGTAAGCCAGAGAAAACAGATGTGTTTTTAAAGTAGATTTAAAAATAGTCAGACTAGGAGCCATTCGGATTTCAATAGGCAGATCATTCCAAAGACGAGGCCCAATTACCGAGAAAGCACGGTCACCTCTACGCTTGAGTCTGGAGTGTGGAATTAAAAGAAGGTTCTGATCACAGGATCTCAAACTTCTCAGGGGGATATATTGGTGAAGCAATTCAGATAAATAGATGGGTGCTTGTTGGTGTAATGTTTTAAAAACAAATAATAAGATTTTAAAATGTATTCTAAATTGAACAGGCAACCAATGAAGGGACTTCAGAAGCGGAGTCACATGATCCATTTTTTTCTTTTTTAAAAGAAATTTAGCAGCTGCGTTCTGGACCAATTGAAGACGGGCAATTTGGGATTTGGAGATGCCATAATAAAGAGAGTTGCAATAGTCGAGGCGAGACATAATAAAAGCATGTATGGCCATCTCCAGGGTCTTGTCAGTGAGATAAGGTTTAATTTTTGCAAGCGTGCGAAGCTGATAAAAGCTAGATCCGATCACGGCAGAGACTTGTTTGTCAAGTTTTAATGAGTCATCTAACAGGACACCCAGATTCCGAACCTGTGAAGACCTGAAAGCTGATAAAGGTCCCAGGTCAAATTCCGGGGCCTTCCTATGTTCAGAAGGGCCGAAGACTATCACCTCAGTCTTCTCTTCTTTCAAAGATAAGAAGTTTTGGGATAGCCAAGATTTAACTTCATCTAAACAGGATAACAAGGCATTCATAGCCAGGGGATCATTTTTCTTAAAAGGTAGATAAATTTGTGTGTCATCAGCATAAAGGTGAAATGATACCCCATGTTTTCTAAAAATAGAGCCTAGAGGTAGCATATACAGAGAAAATAAAGTGGGAGACAACACAGAGCCTTGAGGAAGACCACAGGAGAGAGAGGACGTCGAGGAGGAGAAGTCTCCTAGCCTAACCACGTATTTCCTATCAGATAAAAATGACTGAAACCATTTTTAAACTGTGCCAGAAAGACCCACCCAGGACTCTAGTCTATTTAGTAATATCGAATGATTAATAGCGTCGAAAGCAGCTGATAAATCTAATAGAACAAGGACCACAGAATCCCCCGTATCAGTGGCTAAAAAGATGTCATTTAACACTCTCAAGAGGGCTGATTCGGTACTGTGGGCCGCCTTGAAACCAGACTGAAAATGCTCAAACAAATTGTTTAAAGCAAGAAAAGATTGAAGTTGGAAAAACACAATCTTTTCCAAAACCTTAGAAAGAAATGGTAGGACCGAGATAGGGCGATAGTTTTTTAAAACTATCAATATAGTTTTAAAATAAACAATAAACAATAAACATAAAATTGAAAGAAATCAATATATTAAACAAAACAAACAAAACTGTCAAAAAATGTTCACACCTTTTTGACATCTTTATGCATGTATCTCGCCACCTGCTTCGCTAGTTCTGTTTTACCTGTGCAAAAAAGGCAAATGAAGAATTACTATTGTGCAAATAATTTTGTAATACATCATAGTCTGCACTTGTGATTCATTTATTTTTTCAATCAAATCTTTTTAGACGTATAAAAGACAGCAAAATAACAACCAAATACCCAAGCAACGTCATCATAACTATATCTCACATAACCCAAACCCGTTATATAGTGTTCATAGTTCTGAGTGACAAATGAGGTGCAGCACACATCAACACCAGTAAGGAGATAACAAGCAGCTGTGAGGTACTAAACTTGAACAAACCTTGTAAAATTATTTCATGGTAACTTGCATATCTATCTCTTTGAAAAAAATTAATTACTGTATCTTTAGTTTTGTTGGCTTTGTAAAGCACCTTCTGGTAAGAATCATGTAAAGGTTGATTTACTGAAGACTCCTAACAAAATTATCCTACTAAAAGACAATAATTCAAAATAATTTACAAGAATAAATTAAAACAGCAGAAAACTTTTAATTAACATGTTAAGTAAGCAAATTGTGAGAAAACAGATAAAAAATAAGACTAATGTATACAGAAATATAACATCATTACACTATGTCATGGCAGTACTGTGGTTATCACTGCTTTTCATGGGTCCAGTATCCGGAATTTGAAGCCCATGCCCATGCCTTCCACTGGTACCAAGGCTCTTTTCTTCCTTGTTCCCAGTGCTGTTGGGATAGGTTTTGGGCATACCATGACACTGCACTGAATTACATGGGTTTGAGACAGCTAAGTTTTATTTAGCCATCCATCCATCTTCTGATCTTATTCTAAAAATGATATTGGATTAGTGAGATTACCAAGGTAGAGTTGGCAGATTTGCAATTGCCTAGCTGTGAGTAAGCACATGTGGTGTTGTCTTTGCATTCCCTATAATAGTCTGGGATCAGTCCCTCTGTTGTCAAGAGAAAGGTTACTGTGGCTAAACATGTTATGGAAATGAATAAATGAATAGATAGATAAGAAGGTTAATATTAAAATACCACCTTTGTTGAATACTTCAGAGTTTTAATATTTCACATGTAATTTGTGAATCAGGATTTACAATAAGTGTGTGTGACTAGTTTAATAAGAATAAATGTTACTAAGGTAAAAACAGAAAAGGCAGCTAGCTAATAGACATCTTTAAAAATGACTAATAAGTCTAAAATGGCTTAAAACAATCTCAGATACTGAGTTATGTGAATACTACTCTGTACAGAAAGTATTTTTTAAACTATACACATATAAATAATTAAAAACTAGGTCTACTGTAGCAAATAGCTTTGTGCACTCAGGTTTTTTCATGTAAAAGCAGTGTATCTTTTCCAAATAATTTGTAGTAAACATGTAATTTAAAGAAAGTAATTTCCCTTAGCTTTGTTTAGGTTTTCCATTATATTAGTGAGATATATACATAACTGTCTAGTCTACAGCTACATTTAGCTGAAGAATATCATTCCTGCTGCTTTTAGTTATAATGAAATGACTATCACTCACCAGCTTTTGTGGTCTGCGAAAACAGTAGCTGTTCTGAACAGTAAATGTAAAATATTCTCCTTATAAATTTTAATATACATACAAGGAAAAAGGAAGACTTGCTGTTGCATAGCTGTTAAATATTCATATCCTCTGGCAGCCTGTTCATACATTGCCAGGGGCTAAGAGAATATGAAAGCCAGACAATTTCCATAAATATCCAAGTATATACTTGCAAAGCCCTTAACAAGCTAGGGAATTGGTTAACCCTTAACAAAACAGAGTCATCTAAGTAAATTCTGTACAAGTGCATGAGAACATGTAGTATAGCTAAAAGTAAACAAAGTGAAAGTCTTAATTGTCATAATAACTGAACATTTTAAGATAGAATGAGCTTCAGGCCTTTTTAAGAAAGTGGCTTTTTTATCTCATTTTATGTAGACTTATTTTGAACACTCATTGCAATAGCATTGCTGATGTTTGGAAAAGAAAATCTCATGATTAAAAATAACTTTAGAAGAAAGAATACTAGAAACTTATTGGAATTTGGAAATGTTCAGAAATGTCATTAAAAAGGTATACTTCAGAACCTAGTAAACATAAAATTAGATGCTGAATTCATGTAATGTTAATGACACTGCATATGAGATATTAAAAGACAATTCCTGGTTGAAAGTTTTAATACCAAGTTATTAATAATCTTTTAAAAATATGTAGATATGGTGGACATCACAGCATCTCCTAAACTAGCTAACAGTATAAAAGCTGCAATATGGGCACAAAACAACAATAATGAAAGAGTACTGTATTTAATAATGAAAGAACTAGGCTGAAAAAGTGTCTGGGGCTACTGGTGTAGGTATGACTTTTTAATTGCATGGCAAATATACTTATTGGCAAGTGTCATAATTTATAATTAATGCATTTATTATATATTTTAGTCTATTTAATAACTCTTGATTCAATACAAAAATGTACATATTTCTTTTTAAAACAAAATCAGAAGTTGAAACATGTAAGAAATACAAGATAATTAAAATTTCAAGCGACTAAATTTACTTCTAGCACAAGTTCCAAGCTGTGTTAGCTTAATATAAGATACAGCAAATATGAAGTTAAAGCTAAGGCTAATTACACAAATTTCAGAGAGGATTGTTTACTGTATATTTTAGGACAAATCAGGTTAAAAACAACATATTTGAACATGATTTAGGACTGTAATTTTACTTATATGTAACATATTAATCATAATGAAATTATTAAAATATCATATCATGAAAAATATTATGAAATGATTTAAAACAAAGAAATAGGTGTAATAGAACACCTCATTCCTGGCAACTCTTTTGGCCCCATTTAAGTAAGTGCATATGTGAACTATCAAGGACTAAGACCCCATCCAGGGCTGGCTCCTTTCTATAGCCCAATGCTTTGAGGAGGGGCTGCAGGGCCTCCATTAACTTTGAAAATGGGATGAAAAAACTACTTGGTCTTTAAATTAACATACAGGTAATATTATCAGAAGATCATAAATCAAAGAAGAGATAATAAGATAATACTTGTTTAAAAAAAGTTTACAAAAATTGCGAAAGCCACCATGACGTATGCATAAACTAACAAAAGCATAGCAGACAATTATACACTATAATCAGTATATTAAAAATACCTTCTATACGGTGGCATACTTTTCTTTTACATAATAAACCTGCTTCACACAATAAAGAGTCATGATGTGGCAGAGCTTAGCCTGGCAGCACTGGGGAAGTTGGTAGTAGGCCTTAAACACATTCATACGGACCCTGGACCAATTTACAATTGACAGTTAAACAAGATATCTTTGTGGATGTGGGTGGAATACCAGAGCACACAGAACAAAACCAACAAAACCATGAGAAGAACTTGTAAATTCCACATGGACAACGACTGGATGGGGGATTCATATCCAAGGTTCTGGATCCATCACAAAAAAGTGCTAATCACTGTACCACTGTGCTGCCTTCTCCCTTTCATATTGTTTATTGATAAAAATTAAACTTCTGAGTATAAGATTTAATGGGATAATGAGACAAAGGCACTCTTTAAAACAGGCAAAAACAATTTACATGAAATATGTTCAGAGGATGCAGAAAACTAGTTTGGATTTAAGCCCAAGTAACTGAAGTTAATCATGCCAATGGAAGACAGTTAAGTGAAGTATATTTTGAGAATTATAGGGATTTCCTGGTACTGGAAAGCGAAATACCCACTTTGGCACCGAAGTCCAAAAGCACACTGGCCAAGTGATTCATTAAAATGTTTCAAAATGTCATCTCACCTATATCTCGCTGGGGAAATGAGAAAGAGGAAAGTACAAATGTACACAAGTTATGAAACAAAAGCAAAGAAATACCAGGAAAAATGCCCCACTTGATGAACATACTCTGCACTAATGTAAAGAGCCTAAAATGCATGTCTTTTTTATTGTTCACTATGCATCTTTAATCACTCTTGTGTGTGGTAAGTGGTACACATGGGTTTAAAAGGAGAAAACTTGTATTTTACAAATAATGTTCTGTCTCTGAGACTATGCTGGCTTACAATAATTTAAAGATTAAATAAAACGAATATTTAAATAAAGACAAAAAATGTCCATTCATATTGGCTTGTTGGTCTAAACATACATACTTAACACAGACACACATCATATGCATATAAAGATAAATTATTTATTTTTCTTATGAAACAATTAAAATTACCAATTCCAGATGACCCAAGAAAAAGAAAGACTAAAGGGTGTTCTTCATCATACCATCCATTCTCTTTTCTCCGGATTGCTGTCAAGAAAAAAGCAAGAGAAAATCAAAAAATGAAAGACACACAAAAAAATCCCTATAAAAATACATCAATGACACAGAAGCCCAGATAATTATCGCAGACTCGACACGATGTTCTGACTGCTTTCTGCCTCCACTCTCAGTCATTTGGACCATTAGCTTGCTGTAATTTAATTAGCCATCCCGGCGCTGGAGGAACCAAATTGAGTTAGCATGGATCTAGGAGAGCAGCCCAGGGAAAAGGGTTCGGATAATGCTGTGTTGCTCTGGCAACGAGCTTGGAAATAAAGCAGAGCAGTAATGACAAGGTAGAGGAAGCAAAAAAATAAAAATAAGTAATTTAGTTTTACACAGGTATTAGTTGGAACTTTTTAAAAATGAAAATTATAGTAAAATCCTGTTACTTTAATTAGAATGTATTTAACACTACAATATCTGTTTTCATAAAAAAATATTTATTTAAATAATATTATGAATGTGTTTGGCTTTATGAAAAATACAGCCTGCAACAATTCTGTTCCTGATCCAAAGTATTTGTTCAGATTAGGAAAGAGAAGAAATTTTTAATGGCCTCAAACTACTCATATTCCTTTGACTTAAAGACTGCAGACTCCCATCATCACCGTCAATTAATGTACATTTTCATAATATGATACCACTGGATATTAATTTTGCCTTTCGCTTATTGCTTGTCACTAGGGAAAGCTGTAATATTTTATTCTTATGTATTCCTTTCTCATCCATAGCAAATATACAAGCCTTCAATGATTTGGATTATATATATATATATATATATATATATATATATATATATATATCCACTTCAACTATCTAAGTGTCAACCACTAAGACCCCACTTTTTCAATTATTTTTATTTATACATTTTTAACAGAAATATCACAACCAAGGAAATAAAAAAGGTTAACTTTCCACATGGGCTTTTGCAGAATCACATTTATTATGATAATAATTTATTTGTAGGAGGGTTTCTTGTTTAAAGTCTTAAAAAAGAAAACAGTTAGATTAGCAATACTGTACTTTCATTTACCTGTATTGAAATGATGACTATACACTGGAGTTTAAGGAGATTGCAGATTTCAGTTTTTTTTATTTAAATTGAAAGGGGAGAACAACTTTTTATACATTTCTACAACTGACACACTGAAAAGTAAACTGGGTCTGAAAGAGAATAATTGGTGGGGAGTGAAATGACAGACTTGTGCTGTACATTTCAAACACTTTGGCCAATAGCCCACACTGCCTATAATGAAATTTTGTTTAGATTAAGCTATAGCAACTGGAACAGAGTAGAATAAAAGAAGAAAAACTATTTCAAAGATGAGCAGAAAATTGTGGACAAAAACATTGGGAAAACAGTCTTTTCAATGGTAAGTCAGTATGTCAAACAATTTCAGTTGTCTGAAGTAAAGTTACATCAACAGTTTACATCTGGATAGCAGTAGTTTACTGAATTGCAAATTACACCCACCAGTCTCAATAAAATCTCTCAGTATTACAGAGAACTTTAGGTTTATTGGATTCCAAGAAACTTTCAAAACAGCTCACAGATAAACCATGGTGCATATTCCTTAAGAAGTGTGAATTACAATAAAGTCAATGCTGAATTGTACCCATCAAATGCCTGTCCAAATCATGTCCTTCATTTGAACCATGCAGCCAGCTTTACACTAGCACTAATATACCTTTTTACAATAAAGGTACATGCCTCACTTTTCTCTGCAACTTACAAAAAACAAGCTGATACAAAAAAGAAGGTACTACAAAAGATGCCTAAGCCAGGAGAAGATTTACAAGACATATATCAGAAATAGCCACTAGAGTTAAAAACGAATGCTAATCTATTGCCATCAATGTAATTATGAAGGTTTCACTCTTTGTGGTCTTAATTAGTGTTTAAAATAAAATCTGACTGCAAAAGGAATGAAAATGTTCATTCTGTGTAGCTTTCTGTGTCATGAATTTCCCCCACATACATCCATACTCCTGTTAGAATGATGCTCAGGTCAACACATACCAAAAAGTAAATGGACTGATTTCTAACTGGGCATTGTAAAACTATAAGAAGTAACAGCCTGTTTTGAAGTGCAACCATTAGATCAATTGCAATTTTGAAAAACGATAATATTAAAAATCTAAAACTGGGACAGGACACACTCTAAATAAAATAGGCTAATCTGACATTTTATAAAGCATCATTGAGTGACAGGTTAGCAAGCATTACATTTTAGACTTAGCATGAAGTGTGTGACAATGCACTGAACAGCTGACACTGTTTTGTGTTAATCTGAGATAAACTTTGAACTTTTTGTTAAACCATTCTAATTGGCACAACCTAACATAGTGCACCCCTTGGTCAATATTATGTTTAATGTTTAGGGAATGCATATGAGTGGACCAGTCAATATATGAACCTCAATCTACAAAAATAATGTGTTTGTACAACAGAAGGACTTATTAAAGAAAGAATCAGAGAATTCTGGACAGTTCACTGCTTTATGATTTTTCTTTAATAAGTAAAGTGGGGTTTCATAGAAGAGGTTCTTGGAGAACTGAAAGGAGAGATTTATAAAAGCTGTGTAAGGGGTAGTGTTATGGATGGGAGTGGCATGTGATTAATGAAACTGGAAAGCCAAAGATCATTTGAAACTCAACCCAACATACTGTATACATTATACTGTATTTCATTAATACAAAAAAGATCAATCTTTAAAAATGTCCCCATTCACAATTACTATTATTTAACAAACAGCTATTTTTGTGAACTGCTCCAATTTACCTTGATTCTTGTAATAACAGCAAGCAAAAAGCAATCACTCATGGATGTAATAGCAAGCAGGCATTTAGGGGTAAAATTCTATATGGCTATTTTTCACTTTGAAATCATCATGGTCAGTTTTATGCTACATTCACGGTCATTATCATGTATAATAAGACTGCTGCCAGTTAGTCAGATGCCAGATGGTATTGAATGATGGATCAATACATGTTACCATTCAAAAGTATTCACAATGCTTTTGATTGTACAAACATTGTGTTTTCTGTACTAGAATACCATAGTCAGTCATTTTTTGTTTTTTCAGTATGCCTCATTGTGTACAGTATAGGAACCTCACACTTGATCTGCTAAAATAAATACTATGTTATCATCTACTGTAAAAAATGTCTTGAAAAACCATTTCAACATTTAATTATTTTATGCAACTATTTAACATCTGTAAGAATGTCTACAACATCATTCCATATATTTTGTTTAAATCTTACCTGCCTGCTTCATTATGTGTACATGAGTTTTGTTGTAGTACAGCACTAACCACTTCTGCTTATAGTTTCATTGATCTGGGTTGAAATGCTGGCTATGTTGATGCTTTATGTTTTCAATGGATACTCAGATTTTCCTCACACATCTTAAAGACAAGCCTGTTATGTTGGTCAATGACTAAAAGTTTGCTTGTATAAAAGCTGATTCAAGGCAAACAAACTGATTGTTTCAAACTGTGTCCTACAGATTTCATAATACATTCCATTCATATGTGTAATTTTATAAAAATAAAAAATATATACTGTTAACCTAAATTATTTTACTAGTATTAAAATGACTTTTCAATAATGACAAAGCACAGTCCTTGTGCAGTTTTAAATCACTGGCTACAATGTTGGAGTTACCTGATGAAGATACTATTTAATGAAGAAAGCCACCCTTTATTAAGTTCTCTGTCTGTATCTATTTATAATAGTAACTATGCAATAGATGGTGCCCTGGCCAGAGCTGGTTCTTGCTTTGTTCCCAGTGCCAGTGGGATAAGCCCTGGCTTTTTGGGAGCCTGAAATGTATAAATTGGTTAAAAAATGGATTCATATAACAATCCCCAGGGAAATTTGCCAGGTACTCATCACAGTGCTGGATATTTATACCCTTCTTCATGTATAATTAACTTTTCTTGAATTCGTGTAACAAAACATTAAAAGTATATAGCTAATCTACACCCAGTGATGCTAATGTGGTATCACGTTACTTGCAGAAAGGTGACAAAGGTCATTAACCATTTAACTCTACCTGGAGATGTGAAAAACCTTGGTTCCTTTCACTCAAGTAGCAGCCCTTTTTTATAACTTGTGTTAATATTTAAGTAAATTGGTTCATATAATATATCCTACAAAAAGATACCAAATATAAAAATAAAATATCCTGTTATTACCTATACAGAATGCATGTAATACTTGTATAGTTTTGAATAAAGGACTGTGTTAAAGTATAAGATAATTATTTACCTAAGCAAAATAATATTTATATTGTATAAATTATGTAAATTGATGGCGTACTGAACAGGAAAATGTTAAAAAAGACTAAATTTAGTTGTATAGAAAAGTTCTTTAGTAAAAGATTCTATTTGCTTCTAATGTGGAACATATTAAGAAGTAACAATAAAATACCTCTCTTCACTACTCACCCACATTTAGGTTATCCATTCAAACTCAATTTCACTTCTCCTCTGGCAAAGGTCAACTAATAAAATTAGAATGGCATAATGGTATTCAATAACTTTTAACTCCTAAAAGCTAAACAGACAAACAAGATGTCTTCTTACATGTTAAAACTAGAAAGATATATGTGGGAGGGATTAAACAATTGTGACCTATATCTACAATCTAAAACTTAATTACAGGCTTACTTGTAGGACAATAATTGGACACCCAGGGGAATATGCATATGAACAGCTTTCAGTATAATCGATTGCCAAATACAGTTGTAAACTTCACATCAGCATCTCGCTTGTTATGTTTTTGTTATAACACAAAGCAATATTTTCTTGTACTTAGAGAGAATAACATTCATTTTACAGGTAATAGTGTAACCGATCATTAGTTGAAGTGGATGCTTAGCTATAAATGAATTTACTATAAAGGGAAGAGACTTTAGCTACAGTTCAAACTATAGTTAAGAAACTCTGTAATGATCAAAAATATAAGAGACACCCTATCATTCTTCCCATTTAAATCAACACTTAAGATTTGATATTTTAGCATATCACAGTCTTGTTTGAGCTGCTGGCTGGACTTTTCATATTGCTTTTAAATGGTTGTACCAGCTCAATTGATTGGCCATTACTATGTCTTTCCTACTCTCTTTCTTTAATTGCTATCCTGTGGTGACACTTGGCATCCTTGTGCATTTTTCTCAAGATACTCCTCCTGATCTTGAAATGGTACCTTGTAGTGAAAGTATTGTCATGATTTCACAATTTGTACTGTGCAAAAGTGCCCCCATAGTAGGACTGGGTATCTGACTGACTTAAGCTGAAGACATATGTAACTAGAAATGTGGCATGGCTCTTTTGGAAATCATTTAATATGTAAAAAAAATGCATATGTGTTTATGTTATTGCATAGATACTGAAAGGAGCATGTATACTAAATATTATGTTTTGTTTGATTTTTATGCTGCCAGTAACTTTTCATTTTAATTTATCTGTAGTTAATACTTAATAATGTATGGTATTATGGAATGTAGAGAGTTGCTGTTAGGGTTTAGCTTGCATATTCTCTTCATTGTGCTCAAAGTACTCTGGTTTTTCTTCTACAGGTTTACAATGGGTCTGTGCCTATGTAACAGAACCCTGTCTAGGGTTGTTTCTTGCCTTGTACGATGCACATCATGGCCTTTGTAGAGTGGCCAAGTGTATCCCCTATCATGTCAAAAGCAAGGCTGGAACTAACCTTGTTTTAGTATTATAGAACTCATCAAAACCAGGGTACACGCATGTACAAGCTCACTCATATAGGGCTAATTATGTCATAATCATAAAGAAAATTCAAACATTAAAAATAACACATACTGTACGTGTTGCACAGTCTATAGGTTTGCTCAATAATACTACAAAACATTTACAGTGTTATAAATGCAGGTATAATTTGCTTATAAATTACTCCATGAGTTTCCAAAAAAAAATAAATCTACAAATATTTTGTATTTTCAAAAACAAAACAGGATTTGAAAGCCATGACAACACCGAAAACTATTACAGTAGTAAGATGTTAATCCATATAGATTTAATTAAGGTACTATGATGACAGCAATACATTTGCGATCTAATACATGCATGTTTATCTCACAATACACCCAGAGTTATTACTAGACATAATACAGATGACCATGAAAAGCTCAATAAACTCTTTGAAGACACCTAAAGTGAAAGAAGGATTTAATACAATTAAATGATTGATTTCATAATGAAACACAATAAAGAGTAAACTGAATTTAAGTCAATCTGACATGCAAAATTACAAATAATAAACTAATTATAGCAATAGATTAAGATTATATTATACGTTTTTGTATTGTTTAAAGGATATAATTAATATATATATATATATATATAAACTCTGGACAAGATAAAAATTGTAAGAAAGCTAAATGTAGAAAACTGATGTATGGCATAAGCAGCAGGAAAATTAGTGAAAGGGCAAAAATAAACATCAGTATAAATGAAAAAATAGGGAAAGTCAGTAAATATTTACCAGATACTTTTAGAACTGCAACTTAAAAATATGTGGGGTAAACATAAAATTAATTATCACTAATGTATGTTAGTTCAGAAGCCATGAACTGTCTTAAAATGATGAAATGTTAGATGTATTTCCTAATCTCAGATCTCAGTTATACTTCCCTGCAGATTACAAAGATATCAAATCTCTTTGCTATTTTTCATTCATTTAAATTTTTTTCTGAATGAGAGTGTGCCAGTTATGCATAAAGGCGATGATGATTATAATAATAACAATACAAACAATAAATAGACGAGTGACAAGAATGTAAAGGTCATTGTTTTTTTTCCACAGGCCTAAGATGTAGGTTCTGTCTCTTTAACTGGTCAAAAGCAGAATGCTACAGGGAAAAGAAAGAGCAATTCCCTATAATTTAATTATAAAGCAGCACAACTGCCCCCCCCCCCCATCATCATCATCCCCAGAACACCCCCCCCAGCTTCACCAGCCGGCAGCAACGCACACAGACACTGCCACCTGTGTCATACATAGGGACTACCCATTAATCACAATTAGCCAATTAGCCAGCATTGCCTGCCCAGTTGAGCCAAAGTGTGGGCTTTGGATTGAAATGGATGATTAACCTTTAAAGTGCATGGATTTCAGAGAGAAAATACTGAGAAATTCAAAAGCAGAAAGCACTAGAGGAAAGAAAGGAGTTTAATATGAATAAATAAAAATGGTATGAAGTGTAAGAAAGATTAAAGAAACCCAACAGTTTCTTTATTTCTTTAAAAAAAAAAATCAGTTTTTACAAGGAAATTTTCAAATCCACATTCTTCATAAGCAGTGCTTAGTCTTGTGACCTTTTAGAAGTGTTCATACCAAAAGAAGTCATCGGCAAAGTTTAAGAGGTAATTTATAGTTTCACATCATCCTAATCTGAGCAGAAATAACATATTGCTTCCTCTACTAGTCCTCTGCTTTGGAATATACTTGGTATGATGCACAATCTAACATATATATATATATATATATATATATATA
>JANRMT010062834.1:24573943-24594560 GCA_026402145.1 Polypterus bichir lapradei | reverse complement strand
AATATATAAAAGAATTAGAATAAACAGAAGTCACAAATGGTTGACAAAGCCACCACAGAGGCCCAATGACCACGGCTATTTAAGCATACTGCCCATGTTATATTTTGCACACATGATTTGGAAGATCTAAATATAGACCAAGGCAATGGATAGGCAGGCGATCTGTTCTATAAATCATCATACTATTAAATACAAATACTCAAGCTTGTGTACAGAAAAAATACAGTACTACTGATGTGGACTTTACATAAACACTGATTTCCCAGAGATTCCACATTTTCCCTTTCTGTGGAGGGAAGGAAATTGACAAAATTACATTCATAAAGTGACATTACTCCGCATAATCTACTGTAGCATAAACTCACAAAATAATTAATTTCATTTTTAAAATGAAAATGTACTCACCTCCTGTGAGTGTGACACAAGTGAGGAACTAGGGGTTCCTCAGGAACAGGAATAAAGGCTAGAACCATTTGCTAAAAAAAATATTAACACTGGGAAAGTTTTATTTTTGTGCTCTGTATAGATGGTACTGCAGACATGTAAAGATTTTTCCGTATTATTTATTTTTAATCAATTCACCATTATAAATCATCAGGCTCTCATCTAATGAGTCTTCCACATTAGAACTTGGTTCAGGCTGAGTAGGAAAATGTATTGGGAGGAAAAACCTGGCCCAAGAGTCAAATAATGTTCATCTTTGGAGTTATCCTGAAAAGCAAAGCATTATATTCAATGTGCAACGGTGAACACACAAAGCCACTGAGCTAGGTGGGAGAAAGAAGTGGACCAAATGATAATAATTACAACTTTTCTGAATTGGTACAATTTGGTATTTAATTATTAGTCATAAAATATGAAAAAAATTCTATAATGACTGATGACTATTGCTAGATAGAAAACAATATTTTAATTAATAAACTGAAAAGCTTCATATATTCATTATTCCTTCTTTTTATAATGACAGAAATACCCAACACTGTATGAGTATGTTTTTAAAAATGTTACATGATATTCATATGGATGAATATATATACACTGGGTCCTCTTCATCTAGGTGGAACTCCCTTCACAGGTTGCCTACATTGGGTTCCTGGGATTTGAACTGGGAACAGCAACTGTCTTAGACAGCTGAGCCCAAGCAGAACTCTGTTGGATAAAGCTGCTAATTCAGCTTTTGTCTTAGTGCAGATTTACTTTACCTAGAGTGAATATTAGGTAGGAGGTACATTAAAGTTATTTTGTTGGCTGCAGTCAGATGGTAGGTTACGCTAAAAAAAAAGAGATATTCTTGATATTTTATGCCTGCCTTAATTTTACAATTTTTCCTTCATTTTACAATCACTAGACTATATTCAGTGCTGTATATTGGGTTTTTCATTAATACAGCCTCTGCTTGGCTTTCAGCTTCCCGAGTACCAGCACTAAAATGTGAGTACCAGCACTAAAATGTGGTGTTGTATTGTGCAGAATGAAGTCCATTTGCATATGCAATCTCAAGTAAACTAAAATACTACTGGAAAGAGCACTACTGGTTTTGTAATGTAATCATGAATCATTCTCGATATCTGCCAATCTGCTTCACTGTGTGAGGTTTTCAGTGCATTCAGTTATAGTTAAGATGTATACAATTTGATATTTAATTTGTCTTATAATGTAGTGTTAAAAATTGTTAAGTGTTGCCTTTAAAATGTTTGATAAGTTTGCAATATTTACATTAAGGTCATAACATATTTCTAGCTATTATTATTTTTGCTACCTTAGGTTTCGATATTACTTCATTGCAGTTGTGTTTTATTTTGAATTCAAAGCAATTTTACCATCTTCCAATGATCTTAGGACTTTGTTACTGAAATGTCACCCTAGTATCTCAGCTAACAAAAGGTTTCTCTTGGTTCACAATATAAGGTGCTCTTCCCTTCTAATGAATATTAAGGAAAGCCTTTCAAAGAAACAGTATACTCGACAGATAATGCTATAAGAACTCTATTCATACACTTACAGTTATTTATAGTATGGGTACACAGTCTCTTTTCATGCAAGAGTAAAATAAACTGGACACTGGTTGGACATAACTTTCCAATGGCAGAATAACCAAAATTAAACTTTTATGAATAAAAATATGAATAATGTGATAGGATGTCAGTCATTCCATGAATTCACAACAAAAATGTAAAAAAAAAAAAAATTTTGTAACAAGGACTGTCTACTAGAGGGTAATGATTGCAAGTTACTGTCAAACAGGGACTGACAAATTCCTGAACCACCATCAAGAACATTGGGGTGGAGTAGGGTGATTCATTCACTTGTTAATTGTTCCAAACAGCCAGAATGTCTGTCATGAAAATTTAGAACATTTACTAACTTCAATCCATGAGTCAGAAAATGCACTGTTTTAATTAATTTTGTAAATATATAACCAAAAGGTTTAAGAGGTGGTGAATTACTTTAAAATGGTTGAAATATATTATTTAAAGGTGTGTACTGTTCAAAAACATTACAAAAAGACAGTAATGAATTGCATTTGTCATGATAGCAATTCTGCTACAAAAGACATAAGTAAATTAATTTAGATAGACAACATATGATAATATTGGTTCACAGAAAATAATCTGTTCAAAACCTAACTTTATTTCACAGCTATGAAGTAACTAGATACCCCAGAATTTACTCTGTATTGAAGACAAGATTAAATAAAATGAGAAAAAAGATGTTTATTTTACTTAAATATGAAATAATATTTTTTCAAGCAGGTAAAGAAAGCTGAACAACTTTTTGAAAAATATCTATATGTGTGTGTTTTTGGTGGTACAGCCCAGCAGGTGCCCCCTGCTTTCAAAAGGCTGCTGGTGTGCTCAGGGCTACTGATCACCCTATTGTCAACACTCATCAATCTCTCCTTTGTCCTTACACTCTCTTACTATATCCTGGAGGCCTGGATAACCAATCGTTAAGACAGCACATATTTAAGAGTAGATGATTAATCACTAAATATATGAATCTGTTTACTGCCTCCTCTGCTGCTGCTGTCTTTTCCTAACATACTTTAATAGTCTAAAACTTTTAACTTAATGGTTAGATTTGGTCGTTGCTTCAATCAGTTATTTGCCGATTTCTTTGAGTTTGCTGTTAGGATGAGACATTACACTATAATGCTAACTACTAGACTGCTGTGAGCATAATTCAATTAATTTTCCATTACATAGAATAGAATATAGATGTGTTAATTATTTTATATTTTATTTTAGAATAATGTATGTTATACATCCCATAAAATGTTTTTAGTTTGCAAGGTTTGCTACTCCCACCCATAAAACGAAATTATGTACACCAAAAAGTCCAAAAATAATAGTATATTTAATTTAAATTAAACAAAATCAAGACTGTCAAACTGAACCCAACACATTCATTAAACACTTTTCAAGCCCTTTAATTTATATGAAAATGAACACTGTTTACATTTCTTTTATATCAGCTGCTACTTGGGTACTTTTTAATTAAAAAACCACCACAGAAAAGTCTAACTTTACAAAAAAATTAAAATGTACCCACTAATCTTAACCCATTCTATAACTGTAAGCACTATACTACTGAATATCTATGGCACCTCTTCAAAAGTGGTTAAGGCTGGGGTAGGATTACAGGTAGCCAATGAATTCATAATCTCTCTATTATGAAAAAAAATCTTGGAAGGTTGGAAGGAGACGAGACGTGATTTTCTCAGAGAGACACTTTCACGTCCCACGAGACGAGTCTTTGTGCCAAGAGATTTAACCTCGCCCAGGGCCGGAAATAAAACAAAGAGTTGATAACAAAGTAGAATGTTGTAAAGAATTCAAAAATGTTGGCGCAGTACACATGCAGAGCAGGTTAGAGATAATGGAAGTATGAAAATTTGAAAGTCTCAAAAAATGGATAGTAAAGATCACATTAGTGCAAACAAACAGAAATTATTACTCGGTAAAATAACGTAACAGCAAAAAGAGATTGAATATATTGTTCACATTTAAACTTTAAGTCAGAGACTTGTAGATTGTCTAATTCGTTTCTTCCCAATGAAGAGGCGTATCCGCAAGAATTAAAAGATTTGTTGTTTGGTGAAAGTGAAATCCCGCGAGAGAAATTATTTCTCATTTATGTGAATGCTATTGTCAAACACATTTCTTGCAGAGAGAAAAAAACAACATTCACTCATGGACAGTTATATGTTGCTTTTGCACGATGTAATTCCAAACATAGAATCAAAATTCAATGATATATTGATGAAAAGGTAAAAGTGAAAAGAGATTGAGTATATGGACATAGATGATATGATAAAAGTGCACCGCGCGAGATGCAGATCACGCGGCATGGCAGAAGAAGCAAGCCAGGAGCTGATCGAGCAAAGAGGAGGTAAAAATTATATATATATATTTGTTTCCCATTGTATCACTGTTTAAGAGGAGGTTTCGGAAGGAGTGACCTCATCTCCTTGGGGTGCATTCAGCCCCCCTCTTCACAATGTGAGCGGCAGAGAGGTGGGGGGGCGGGTTGTCAAGTGAAGTGAGCAGGGGGCAAAGCACTGCCATGGTGGGGGTGTTCAAGCAACATGTACATGTATTTCCTTCATCCTTGAAAAGCAACAGCAAATTACAACCTGAACATTAAGCAATATTCTCTTAGTGTTACTAAAAACCTGGCAAGTACTCAGTCACTGCATGTATGTGCAAAAGAAATACTTTATATATGTTGGTTGCTTCATGTTACCACTATGTGTCAAAAAGTATGTTGACACCCCTCCAAACTATTATCAGGCACATTAACTGAGGCACATAGCTATGCAATCCCTACTGACAAACACTACCAGTAGAATGGGTTGCACTAAAGAGCTTCATGACTTTAAACATGGCGCTGTCATAAGTTGACACCTTTACCACGAGTCAGTAAATTAAGTTTATGCTGTTAGATCTTCCCTGGTCGACTGTAAGTGCTATTATTGTGAAGTGCAAGCCTTAAGAACAACAACATCTCCATGCAAACTCACAGAGTGGGGCTGCCAAGTCTTGAAGCGCACAGCAAGTAAAAACGATGTATCCTCTGTTGCCTTACCTACAACACAGTTCCAAACTGCTACTGTTAGCAACATTAGAACAAGAACTGCACATTGGCCATGGTAACCCATTTCATGAAGCTACCAAACACCTGCATACAACCCTAGATCAAATTGTGCAATGCCAAGCATCAGCTAGCGGGTTATAAAACACATTGCCATTGATCTGTGGAACAGTAGAAACACTTAAACTAAGTGATGAATCATGCTTCACTCATTATCTGCCATTCTAATTGATGAATCTGGTTTTGGTTGATGCTAGAAGAATGTCACCTTACAGACTGGATAATGCCTACTGTATAATTTTGTGGAAGAGGGATCATGGTCTAGGGCTGTTTTTCAGGGTTTGGGCTAGGCGCCATAGTTCCAGTGAAGGGTATTGTTAATACTACAGAATGCAAACACATTTTAGACAAGTGTATGCTTTCAACTTTGAGGCAACAGATTAAGGAAGGCCCTTTCCTGTTCCCGCATGACTATGCCCTGTGCACAAAGCCAGGTCTATAAAGACATGGTTTGAATGTTTCATGTGGAGGAACTTGAGTGGCCTGCACAGAGCCTTAACCTTAAATATACTGAACACCTTCGGGAAGAAGTGGAATGGCAATCAAGAGCCAGAACTTCTCATCCAACATCAGTACCTGATCTCAGAAATGCTGTTTTGACTAAAGGGGTGCAAATTCCCACAGACACACATCAAGATCTTGTGGAAAGTCTTACCAAAAGAGTAGAGGCTGTTTTAACCACAATAGGAGTGCCAACTCAGTATTACTGTCCACAGTTTTGGGATGGGATGTCCAACAAGCTCATATACTGTAAGTGTCCACAAACCTTTTTCCATATACTGTATACTGGCTGCTTCCAGTTGAATGCTTTCTAAATAAGGTACTTTGAATGTACAATTTAAATTTAAAACACTGAAAAGTGCTTCAAGGGATAAAATCACAGTAACTTTGGAAGTGAGTTACCATTATGACAGGTTTTCACTGAAAATGCAACTTTGTGTTAAAATATGCAGGTGATAGCTTTGAGTCTGTATTTGAATACACAAACTACTACATTAAAATAACAGAGCACATACACATGCAAATTAGGCAGATTTACCTACTCCACAGTTTGATCTCTTGTTACTCTTTTGAAAAACAAGAAAATAAAAGAAAAAACAGCTTTTCCCGTGTAGGACTCAGTCATTTCTATTAAATTGCTTTTACACAAATTACATTGTTCAGTGATATAATGATTGTATCCTTTTCTGTTTCAGGAAATCGACCCACACCATATTGCATGTGTTATCCAGTTGCATATGAGATTAAATTCCTTGCACACCTATTGTTTGTTAAAAGTTTCCTTATAATTTGTTCCAAGTCTGGCACTATATCACTGTCTACTCCACAAATATACATTTTGACCAAAAAACATTTATGGTTAAAAAATTTAAATAAAAAGGATTGACATAGATTATCTGCGGTGGGCTGGTGCCCTGCCCAGGGTTTGTTTCCTGCCTTGCACCCTGTGTTGGCTGGGATTGGCTCCAGCTGACCCCTGTGACCCTGTAGTTAGGATATAGCAGGATGGATAATGGATGGATGGATGGATAGATTATATACAAATATGTAATAGTTTTTAATGAGAAATTGCATTTTTAGCCATCACATAATATTTTTCTGTTAATCAGATTATTATTTTCCTATCACCTGCATCCTAAATTGCACTGTCAAGTTAGTCAAATGTCAAACATTGTTTGTTAGATTAGCAGTTTTAAGTAAGTAAATTGAGAATATAATCACTGATACTTGACTCACCTCTACATATAATACTGGCTCTTTGGGTGGTTGCTCTCTTACTGTGAAGATGATACATAAGGGAAGCCCAGAAGGAATACTCAAAACCCCCAACTAGTGTCTGTAAGTTTGTACTGATTGATGAGAGTGTCTCCTCAATGCGGCTTCAAGTAGAGACAAATGTTTTTTTAGAAAGTAATTTTGTTTTAGGATGCTTCAACACTAATGTTAAGAATGACAGACTTACATAAAGAGGTATGATTGGAAGTAATGGCCTGAGCTATTTAAATATTAATAGTAAATTGTTACTTGCCTTTGGTACTAGTCATGGGTAAAGTAGGAGCACGTTTTGAAGAATTCTGTTTAGAAAGAGCCGATCCTTTCTCTCTGGAGAGTTTTTTTCTGCATCGAAATTGAAAATGACCCAAATCAAGACTTCAACCTAGGATTACATCACTGGACACAAACAATGTGGGAAGCCATTAAGTTAAAAAAGAGAGGGATGATAAAGCAAGTGGGTCTCCAAAGTGGCCCAAAGGATACTGACAGGGAATGAAAGTGGAAGCTGTAGCTATGGCAGAAGTGAAAGTGTGCGTGTTGGGAAAGCTCAATAAGGTCATTAACAATGATTCTTAGGTGGCTCCAGTTACATTTCTGAAAAACTACTTGTTTACTCATGAAGCTGGTAGAAGGGTGTGTGAATATGATTGTACACTTCCACCACTTCACGCACTAGCTCAAAGGTACCTGCACTGCACTTATGTGTCTGAATTCACTTGTCCAAATAATATACAGCTTATATGTCATTTTACCAGCATTGCTCATTTCACTTCTTTTGCACAACGATGGAGGAGAAGCATGAAGTAGAAGCACACAAGGCCAACATACAAACCTTGCCTTTTTTGCCCCATGCTTCATTATTAAAGTATGCCTGTGTTCAATTGTTTGGCACTGTATGTTCAATATACTATGAAAAGGAAAACAAAACAGATTAGTATCACTGACTAAAGGAGAGACAACTTTTGGAAAACAAAAAGCTGTTTTGACTTATTAGGTTTTTATAAGATATGTAGCAATATTTGGAAAGGGTCCTATATAAAAATAATTTTAAAAGCTTTCACATTTTAATCCCTCATGTATTTGTTATAAGCACTGCTGTCAATATTTAGATTTTGTCAAGTTTAAACATACATAAAGATTTTTCAAAGCTTGTTATCTTGGGAATAAGTGTTCATTTGCTTATGAAAATGCCACATTTCATTAGAATGAACAGGAAATAAAAAAACAGATACAATTAAAAATGACAAAATATTTTTGAATTTTTAAAATATGCCGGTATATTATGTGGCTTCCCTGCTTTGAAACACTGCTACAATTCCAGTTTAAAATAGGATACAATATGGTACTGTAACATAAGTTAGAGATACGACAAGCTTTTGCATGCAATAACTAACACAAAGCATTTAGAAATGCTGAAAATCTCTGGGAAGTTAAGTACTTTGGGGCTAAAAAATTCACAATTGTACATGATTAGGAAAATGTTCCATTTTTACATGATGAATCAAGGAAACACACCTGAAAGCAAAAAGATTTTGTCTTGTAGATCTTAACAAAAGGATACTTAATCGTATATGCAATTATAAGTGATTTGGAAGACACCTTTCTAATACTACATTGAAAAAGCAACATGGCACTTCACGTATGTGCTTGGCTAACAACACTATAAAAGTGTGAAGCTACTGTCAAGTGCAATACGTTCCATGACATTAGCCAACAAACGTTGGACAACTGTAATCCTAAATCATATTAAAAATATCCATCAATAATTATCTCAAGAAGATAAAACACTTTTAATGTTTGGCATGTACAGGTAGCAGTGAAGACCAATCAATATTTAGTGCATCACTGTGGTCTGTGAATTTAACAACTTTGAACTCATAAATAGCAATACTATGAAATATTATTTCATATACATTTTATTTCTATTTATCATTATGATTATGTTACTTTGCTTTTCCTTTTAATCGTGCATTCTTGCTTTTTGTTTTCATTATTACACTAAACGTCTGTGAGGAAGTATTTTTCAGGCTCTTCCACTAGAAACACAGAAATTTCTTTGTAAAAAGAAAAGCTTGTAGTTACACGATTAGTTTATTGTACAAAAACAAAGTTGTGTTAAAGTTACAAAAAAGAGTTACCATACTGTGGAATTTTGAATGGTGGTTCTTTATAAACATCCACCCTACAAACTTTTATGCCCACTATATAACATGTTAACATGCCTAAAACAAATTAATTTACAGCAGTGAATCCATTATATACTTAGAAATAATTACATTTATGGCAATCAGCAAAACAACAAAAAAAACCAACATTTATAAAAAAAATTAATAGTGTAAGTAGCTTTCAAATTAAAACAAGTAAAAATAAGCAAGTGCCAAATTTACATATTAGGACTGAGTCCAATTATATAATAGTATATAGACAAGAGTTACAGTGACTTCGGCAACCTGCTAAACATGTAATAGATAGGAGGAATAAATGTATAATCAAATAAAGTGGATTAAAGTGATATGATGCTTAAGATGTGACAAACTGCATGTATATTACCCAAAAGCAGCACCAACTCAATTGATTTGGTGTCTGTTTAGGGACTGGTCACGTCATGTCTTGACTACTACAAATCTTTATTGGCAGAGGATACCACCATGTTCTATAAATCTATTGTACCTGCTCCAAAATGTAGCAGTGTGTCTTGTTTACAATCAGCTGAGACTGGCACATGTGGCTCCTTTTCCCAGATCACTCCACTGGCTCCCAGCAGTAGCATGCATGTAGTTTAGCACCTACTTATTTGGAGGCTCAATTTGGTCCAAGCCCTTTCCTGCCCACTCAGACCTGCAAATTAACAGAACTGCAGATACCACAATGTGTAGCCCCTCATGATAGAATAAGCTGCCCATATTTGTCCAAAAAGATGACTCCCTTATGTATTTAAGAACTGATTGAAGATTTTTCTATTCTGAAGATGCCATCATAATTGCTTATGGTTTTGATGCTACGGTCTTGTGTATTTAAAATATTTTTAATTCGTTTTGTGGTTTTATTTTATTAATGGTTGCTTACTTCTAAGGCCTACAGAACTTTTCACTTGTTTTGGTGAAGATTGTGACCTAGTCTTGTAACACTTGTTATAAAACAGATCCTGCGTCATGCTGACCTCATTTGTAAGTAGCTTTGGGTAAAAGCATCTATTGAATGAAAAAATGTTATTGTTAAAAGAAGCATAAAAATGGCAAAAAAGTAATCTTTAGTCTGAACAACTTTATCGTTTGGGGTACCTGAAGCCACGGTGGTAATAGCACCCTCTTGACCAATAATGTGTTCTTTCAATCTTCGCTCCAGGGGGAAGCGTCTTCTTTCCTCTGCTTCTCGACGATGCTGTAACTCCTGAAACTAAGGATTAAACAGAAAGTGAAAACTGATTAGGTGTGTGGTATTACTTTTCAAGAACATAAGAAATCTTGTGTTGAAAACATGCCACTGAAAATAATACAGTTCTTAATATGTTTTCTATCTAATATTAGTAATATTGAGATGAGATATATATGTCTCCAAGGGACTACAGTCATCTACATGACTTGATATCATATTTTATAAATAAATAGTTCTTTGTGGGCAAAAGTTTTGCAAAATGTACTGCAAGATGAAAAGATTCAACTCTTTCAATTTTACTTTCCAGATTATACCCCCTTAGTCCTTGAATTGGCATACAATATTAGCTCTTTCTTCACGACTTCTACTACTTTTATATCCTTTTTGGCATCCCTTCCACATATGTTTCTGGGGGAACATCCATTGGCTCTTCAGTACCTCCCCCGGGACGCTTGGTGGCAGCCTCCCTGGCAGACGATGGTGCCTCAGTTTCCTGCAGGGCTCCATGGGAGATGGAGTTTTCCACAGCCCTGTTGGGATCTGTGGTGGCCATCAGGGGGTGCTGCATGGATCCCAGAGCCAGCCTGGACAACTCTACAGCCCCGTCCGGAAGTGAACAGGAACAGGTGATCAACCACCACTTAGGGGCCAGAATCAGAAAGAAGAGGACGAGGTTGCCAGGGAGGAGTGTTGGTTCGAAACGGGAGTGTTATTGTGGTTTGCTGAAAGTGCTTTGGGACTGTGTTGTGGCTGGAGGGTTCACAGGGAAGACGTGCCCTCCTGCTGAAGAAAAAAGTCTTTGTGTTTTTTACACATGCCTCCGATTGAGTCTGTGCCGGGTCGGGCGCTATATAGTATTGAGTTCACACCTTCTTGAACTATGTACACCAAAAGTGTACATTCTATTCCATACGTAACCTTGACAGTGCATTAGAAAGTTTAATTAATCTTATAAACATGTTATACATTAAAACAAACAATTATCTTTGTTAAATTACTTGAGTAAATGGTCTAAATCTGGGCAGCGGCAAGTCCAATAGGACTTCTAGCCTTTTTTCTATCGGTGTTTTTGCCTCTAGATCATCTATTGTGGAATTATAGTTAAAGTATTTGATTCCTGTGAGTAGGCTTTTAGATTTACTTATATTAAAGTATAACTGTCAGATATCTGCATTAAAGTGAGGTCTACCTGTAGATATTTTACTGATCCTAGAGTGTCTACTAAATTAAGATTTGTGCAATCTGTAAACTAAATGTACTTTGATTTCTATGACCTCTGAATCAATAAGCACTTAAAGTATTAGTATGGAGATTTTAATAATATTTTCATATACAAACAGAAATAAATAGAGTATTAGGTATTTCCTGTTCTACGGATTTTATTCCTATCTAATTATTTTAATATATTACAGATCTACAATTATAGATTGTTTTCTTCTGAAATGTTGAAGCCATTAAACCTTCTGTGACTATTTATTGGCATTTCTAGGTTCCTTTTTCAAAATTGCTATCTAGTGCTTATAAGCCCTACAATTGATATGGAAGCAATTTTTCCAATTGTAATCATCATAATATTAATTTTTCCAAAATAATTTCTTTCCTAGAACCTTACACATTCACTGGGGGAATCTCTTTTAGTTAATATTGCATCTAACTTATGTAATGAACTTGTCCTGAAATATATGAATTTTTCTTTAACACGGCAAAGAAAAGTAAGCAAGATTAAGTAGTTGCTCTAAATTGGTTTGGGAGAATGAGTATATGAGAGTGCCCTGGCACTCCACACAAGGCTGAAAGCTGTCAGGATAGGAACTGGCTTTCTATAACTCTTAATTGAAAAATTGGGTTCGATAAAGGATGGATACGTGCTCCTGATCTAGAGATACATCTACATATGTGTCCCAATTTATTTCCTTAAGGCATTTTACAATTTTAAAAATGTTTCTGTTCTGAAATTGGTTAATTATATATTGAAATTCAATCTGGAAAAACACGGGGACAGTTCTGTTATTATGATCGTTTCATCATAAAAGTCCTATACCTTTACCGACATATTCCATAAAGAATATTAATGGAGTGCTAATGAATTTTGTGTTTGTGCTGCACTGTTCATCATATCTGGATAACATATTAACATGTTACCAAACCAAGCAGTTATACTTGTGGAAAAAAAGAAAAAAGACTATACATTACAGAATAGATCACATCATACTCAGCTGGCAATATTAAGTATTAATGTCTAAAGATTAATTTAGTTTGTTTTATAGATGCTTTTGAACGTTTAAAAGGGATAAATAGGTAAGGAAAGGCGGAAACATCCCATACTCCAAACAAATGCAATACTCTTCTTTTTGTATTTCATGCCTTAAATATTTTGCACTATATACTCTTAGGACTGCTGCTGGAGTAGTATCATTTATAGACTCAAGGTAGCTGAAGGGTCATTCAATGCTGAGACAAACTCTATAGTAAGCTATCATTTTCTAAATCTCTCCAAATACAATCATCTAAAAACCTTTCGAAAACTCTGACTATTCTTCCAAAGGAGGCACAGTACAATATTGCACGAAACTCACAACAAATACAGAGAGCAACAGGTGATGGGTGTGGAAGCTACTAAAACATGCATGGTATTAATATCCATCATTATGCTCCTGGAGGTTATTGTTAGTATTGATGTTTAGTCATGCAGTTATTGCTTAAATGGCTAAAATCTTTTCAAAAGGCAATAAATGTAAAAAAGTCTATAGCTCATTTGAAACCAAAATCAGTTTAACCTAGCATCCACAACATGATCAAATTAGACTGATTAGTGAGTCTAAATTGGCCCAGAGTAAGGGACTGTCTGAGTGTACCTTGTATTATTCTGCAGTGTGATGATTTGCCAGCCTGTTGAGAGTTGGGATCCTAAATTGCACACAATGTAGCAAAGGTACTCTTCTACTCCCAAAGACCCAAAAAGTGGATATTACAATATTAAGCAAACTACAATAAGGTCTGCCATTTCAAACCAATCAATAAGTCAGAGTAATATGTAAGGATGAATAATCTCTTAATATATCTCCAAATGATCACTGCACAAAATACAATATGAAAGCATGTCTATTCTATAAAACTTATTCTCTTAGATTTTAATATGTCTAATTTTTAAAATGGCAATTTTTTACTGACCTAACTATGGTTGTATTTTACCTTCTTGCTCCACACACAGAAGGCCAATTGCTAAAATGAAGGGATTGATTGTTTTTAAGGGTGAAATAAGCCAGCACTAAGGTAATAGTTATAATACACTGAATTATTAAATAAAAGTATGCAAACCTTAACTGCAACTTTAAAAGAGTTTGCATTACAACAACCTATCATTTTTTAATTCTTTTATTGTTTTACAGAGGCAGAGAGCTGGAGGCTATCTAAACAGCATTGAGAGGAAGGAAATAAACCTCCATGATACATGTGCTGTAGAGAAGGAAACGTAGGCAGTATTGACAGTTTAGCAATTACTGGTGTCTGTACTCAATAATTACTTAAATTTAGTGGTTTCTTTAAATAAACTGAAGGTCAAGTATAAATATCATTATAAAAGTATATTTTAAAATAAGTTTCAGTTTTACATTTGTAGAGTATATATGGAACATCAGGTTACAAGTTTAAGTTTACTAATCTTTTATTTGTCAAAAAAAGGATATAATGTAGTTTTAAAAATAGACATTTATTCAATTTTAAGCACCACTGGACCCAAGACTAGAAATCAGCTCTGGAAGGAGTGTTAGTACATTGCAGAACATAAACACATCCACAGTTACAGTGCCATGAGAACGTATTTGCCTCCTCCCTAATGCCCTCTCTGAATGGCCTTGGATCTTTAGACAAAATATAATATTAGAGGAAAAGGGATCCCGGGTAAACACAGAATACAGTTTTAAATCATTTCTTTCTTTACCAAAGGAACAAAGTTATTCAACACCCATATCATTGATGTAAAAAAGTAATTGTACCCATGGTTTCAATAGCTGGCTGCAACACTTTTAGCTGCAATAATCACAACTAAACACTTCCTATAATTTGATATCAGTCTTTCACATCACTGTAGAGGAATTTTAGTCCACTGTTCATTGTAGAACTGCTTTCATTCAGACACATTGGTAGCTCTGAGAATGTGAACTGTTCATTTCAGGTCCAGCCACAGCATCTCTTTTGAGGTCAAGGCAGGACTTTGACTATTCTACTACAACATTTTTCTTTTTCTTTTGAGCCATTTAATTATAGACTTGCTTTTTTGTTTTGGGTTATTCTGCAGCATAACTCAATTAAGCAGCTTCAGGTCATGGACAGTTGACCAGAAATCTACTTAAGTCAAGTTAGTTTTATTTATAGAGCACATTTAAAACAGTCAACCAAAGTGCTGTACAGCTTCCATAAATATATCAATACACATATACAGGGTCAGCCAAAATGAAGTATCACATTTCTCAAGGTCATTGCGTGAGGTAGAGGGAGCCGAGTGGGTTGGGGTGGGGGTCCTTTGATAAGTGATCCCTTGTAGTTTTCAGTTGGCAACATGCCTTGGTTCGGTGCACACCATGCCTTCATTGTCGAAGCGTTCTTCAAAAACAACGAATCCATCATTACTACGTAATGCACCTTTCGAATGCACTTCAGCATTCCTTCTAACGGTGACGTCCCAAATCGGAAAACAGTTCTTCAGTGGGGTGGCTAAATTTAGACAGACGGGTACAACATTGAAAAGAAAATCTCCAGGCCATCCTCGGACTGTACGAATGCCTGAAAACATCCAGGCTGTTAGGGCATCAATTTTTCAGTCTCCTAGATGTTCAGCGCGCACACATGCTTCTGCCTTGGGAATTTCTAACATGTCTTTTTGCATGAGGACCTTAATTTCCAACCATACAAAATGATGGTAGTGCAGGAACTCACTGAGAGATACTGGGAGAGCCATAGAAAACATTCTGCAAACCATTCATCGAGATGTCATTGTCATGTGCAGTGATAAGGCACATTTCCATCAGAATGGTTGCATAAATAAGCAAAACTTTCACTATTGGGCTGAAACCAATCCTCGTGAACTTCATTGGAGACCCCTACACAGTAAGTGTGATACAATTTGGATCACTGTTGCAGAATTTGCCATTGAAGGCCCTTACTTTTTTAAAAATGGGGGAGCAACGGTCACGTTACTTCTGAAATGCTAAGGAACTTTCTGCGGCCCCAACCGGAAGAAATGGATGAGGTGGATTCCTGGTTTCAACAAGATGGAGCAACAGCTCATACAGTGCAGAGATCCATGCAAGTTTTGCGGGAGATCTTTTTGGGGTATCTGATCTCCCTGCACGGCGATATCGGGTAGCCTTCACATTTACCTAAACTTGCTCTGTGCAATTTCTTCTTGTGGGGCTATCTCAAGTCGAAGGTATACACACACTAACCTCAAAGCCTTGAAGCCCTCAAGGACGCTATTCTCCATGAAATCGCTACTATTCCCCTTGAAATGGTTGAATTAATCTTGCGAGCGTTCAGAAATCGTCTTGTGTCATAATGAAATTTATTTTATCTTGCAGCGTTTTTGTAGAATAAATGTTTGAAATGTGGTACTGTACTTCTTTTTGGCTCACCCTATATATAAATATACATATATATTCATATACACAGTAATTAACTACTTTCACTAATACATTAAAACAGGAAAACCACATCACCTCCAGGCAAGAAAGCCAGGCAGAGATTATATTTCCTTTGCCAACTTAAGACGCTTTGTTTAACAAGGCATATATTGTTAAATTTTTACTCAGCCATTATTGAGAGTATTGTGACAACCTCCATCACCGTTTGGTTTCCTTCTGCCTCCTCCATTTCTAAGAGTCGGCTGCAACGGGTGATTTGTTCAGGGGAGAAAATCACTGGCTGTTGTCTCCCAGCATTAAAAGATCTGTTCATCGCCAGAGCAAAAAAGAGAGCAGGAAATACTGCAGATGACTCCACTCACCCCAGCAGCCATCTCTACACTAAATTGCCATCACAGAGGAGGTACCAGTCTATCATGACCCAAACTACACGCTATCTCTGCAGCTTCTTTCCTCAAAGCATTCAAATCCTAAATAAACTTACATAGTGTTACTCCTAACTGTTTTTACATCATATAACTGTGCTGGTTATCTATTCATAAATACTTCATACTTTATCAACTTGTACTATTTGATATCTACTGTATATTATTTTGTATAGTTTTTCTATTTATTTGACGGTACTATTGAAGTTTGTAAATGTATTTGTTTGCACAATGTCAGGTTAATGATGGGTTGAAATTGTGTTGTCTTAAGTTGGTATTGTCTTGTATTTCATGTTTTTGCACCTGACCAAAGTCAATTCTAGTATCTTTCACATGCTAGCAATAAAGTGATTCTGATTCTAAATACACCAAAATAAATACTCACATACAAGTTTAAAAAGCTAAGGCAAAAAGATCCACATAGACAAGGTAGAAACAAATCTTCACACAGACAACGACCATAGATTTGAACTATCAACACTTCTTGATAGATGTAAATACTTTATTGTATCAGGGTACTCTTTGTTAAAGAAAAGTTTTGCTAAATAAGAATAACTAAACATTAAGTATTTGATCAAATAACGTTTATTGAATATTACATTCAGTTTCTTGTTTTGTTATCCTAAACAGGTAGGACTATTCTGGCAAGATGCCAAAGCTTATAATCCACATACCAGGATATCAATTTAAAATTTAAAGAACTAAACTAAAAAAGTATCACATTTTTTTCTTTCACAATAAATACTACATAATAGTCAACATGGACAAAATATAATACAGTATTAAACTAATCTCAGCAAAATTAATCCAGCAAAAAGAGACAACTTTTATCGTGTGCTTGTCTATTAAAATAAACATTACTAAGATCACTAACAAAAGATGCAATGAAGTAGGAACTTCATTTGCAATTTGAATATCTTATAGATGCCTGAATCCTTAAAGTATTGACAAGTTCTGATTCAGGGAATACATTCTGTTTTCCACATTACCTAGTAAAAAATGTGCGACAGATTATTCTTCTGCATCCAGACCATTTTATTTGTCCTCTTAAAAGTTTCATTCATCCAATTTTTGTTCCTGAGAAAGACCAGGCAACTGTGTCTCACTATGCAGACTTATTCTATGATCTGATTTAAAGTCATATTTAGTCAATGTCCATCCCAAAACACTTGTAAATGTGTTACATGTATTTAGGCTGAACTTTATTACTAAACCAAACAAGTAAATGTGATAGGATGTGTCTTTTTTGGCTTTCAGTGTGAAGGAAGAACATACTTCCAACAGAAATATTACTCATATGGACTGATAAAAGAAAGTATATCTGAATGCAAACTATTTTCAGATTAACAAACACTAAGGCTTTAATGTATTTACTGCTAACCGAAACACACATTTTTTACCCACGAATATTTTTTAAATTGTAAACAATGACATAATGCTTTTGTAAAGCAGCTTTAGTATCCATGGAATATTATTTGTGTCCTATACATTTTTAAATTGAATTAAACAGTAATAAAATACTTTTGTTAAACAGGAATCCCCATTTTACTCATTCTTGCTAAATCTGAGAATAATTCACAGTTTTATAATGTCTGCCTGCTTCAGCCATGAGATTGCCCTTTAGATGCCTATAATTAAAATAAATAAAAAACAAAATGGCCACTAGGTAACCAACAAATCATCTATCTTTCAATGAGAATAAATCTTCACCCATTCTCCCAAAATTACTGCCTTGACCTGTACATTAAGCAGTGATTTCTCAGTGTCTTGACTGAAAATAAATAAACAGCAATAAATAGAAAGAAAGAAAAATGGCAGAAATAAAGATGAGAGTGTCAACATTCCTTACTCATGACTGCCTTTAGCACAGTTTTCCCTGTTAGGATCCTGGCCCTGACAGAAATAAGACAATAAATTGGCTGGAAATGCAATTTTCTAATGGTGTCATTTGTCTCACCCTACGAGGAACGATCCATCCAAACCCTTGCTTCAAATGAAGCAATAAAGTTTCACAGTTCTGCCTCTGCCTTTTTAACTATGGGTTAAAAAAAAAAAAAAAAAAAACACTTGCCTGCCACTGCTTCACCACTCAACCACTCAGCATTCACTAGCCTTCAGGGCAGAAATATTTCATTGTTCCCTTTTTTCTTTAAACAGCTGCAGGATAAACAAGGCTCAGAAGCTTGACCAATCCCATATCTTTAAAACACCTGATTGTTTTTTTTTTTCTTTTCATAATATCTTTGCAAATCTTTGCTCAAAGTTCTTTTTTCACAGGGGGAAAGTCAGGAAGCAGTGGAAATCAATATTTTCTTTGTACTGATTGTCTTCAGCAGAAGACCAATTAAAATATAACAATCAACCATCATTGCAATGAAACTGTTAATTAATTGTAAGAAGTCAAGCTATTTACAATGAATATAACAATAAAGACTTTTAAAGTAAAATAATATTAATCTATGGTCAATACCTCAACTGCCCAGTGTGATATTATACCAAAATATACAATGAAAAATGTTTAAAAACGATTTAAATGAAGTTTAAACATTATGTTTAGTGAAATGTTGTTCAATTTTTATGCAATATCAAGCATTAGTGGACAGATAACTAAACGAATATACCAAAAAAAAATCATAAATAATTAGTGGTTGAAGGATTGGTGCTATTACTTCATTTTAATAACCACACACTCAATAAACATGCTACACAAACTTTTAAAAAATATATTCATCATCTGTGGATTTTTTTTTTTTACATTTTGGCTTTTTAACACATGCATGTGTCGGTGAAGAAATGAAGTATTCAAGGCCAAAACCTAATAAGAATTTTTATATAGATTTTTACTGTATTGTTACAGACACTTCATGTATGATCGTATAAAGTTCTGCCTGTTTATAGAATTTCTTTAGTTACAGAATTGTTCATCAATACTGTTTAGACCTTTTTTCTTTACCCATATTTAAATCATAATTCTGTGAAAACATAAGAATACAAGGTTTGAAATATATGAGTTCTATTTCTATCAACACTCAAAATATTTTATTTTTCAGAAGTTTGTCAGCATTCATGTTAGCTTATTTCTGTATAAATAATCTTCCTTTTTGTTGAATTGACTTCTGCTTACCCCTTAATATAATATTACATATTAATATCCTGGCACCAGGATGAGAAATGTTAGTCTGTCTTATGAAAATGTAATTGCAGTCCCTTTGCCAAACATACTAACAATCATTTTCAAACAAAAATCAACGGAAGGGAAGTCATTTGTGAAAATTTTTTTTTGTAAAAATGACCCACAATGAAGGCTTATATTAATATCAGACAAGTTTGCTTTATTTAATAAATTTCTAGTACATTTTCCTATAAAGACATTAAAACAGCATTTCTAAAAATATTGTACTTTAGTGTGCTACAGTATATGTATATAAAAAGTAAAAGCTGTGGCTCCTATGCTTTCATTACATTCCACAAGCACAAGACTATCTTGACAGTTTACAGAAAAATATTTTAGGAATGCATTCCAACTAAATCATGAAAGAACATCTGGTCACAACCGATTTATTAATTGGTCAATTTTACATTAAGGTCCATCCATCCATTCATTCGTTTAGGCAGTGTGTCATTCCAGAGCAGGTGTGTGTATGTGCATTGAAAATAGAAAACTGAATTTGTTAAAGTTATTTTAATTACTACACAATGAATATTATCAGTATCTGTACATCAAACAATATTGATTCTGCAGTAGGTTTATAATCATACATTAGACTACATTGTGAAAGTTAATTGTATACGTGGGTGTTGTAGCACCAAATGTACTTTTTTAGGAAATAGTTTATGCTAAAAAATACATATTGTATGATTTATGTTGTTTTCAATTAATATAACAATAACTAAAATACAAAAAAGTCGATTTAAAATGGTCTCACATTTTCTTATTGCTCATCTTTATTATATGCTTTATAATCATTTACATTATTTTCATAATTTCATCATAAATGAACAAAGATAGAATGTAAGACCACCCCATTTAAATATCTCTTAAATAGCTGTAATTAAAAAAGACAATATAACCATATTTTGACTATTTTTAAATGAAGTGCTAGTTGACATGTCATGTTTTTCCACAACTATTTACACAGACAACACAGTACTAATAAAGGATAACACAAACATACTATATCCAGTTAATATTTGTTTGGCCATGTCCATAAAGCCTTCTTCACCAAGAAGTTTTCATGCAAGTATATA
>JANRMT010062834.1:24556042-24573843 GCA_026402145.1 Polypterus bichir lapradei | reverse complement strand
ACACACACACACATACATACATACATACACACACACCCATATATATTTTTTTTTCCCCTGTGTAATTTTTTTTAGTATAAATTTGTTATTAACTGTTTTTTCAACAACACTGCGTACATGATCAAAATAATTAAGTACATTTTCTCCCAGACTTCTTTCACTTCCCCAGTTACTCATACTTAAAGAGCATAAACTAACTTATTAAAGTACTGTATGTGAAGGGGTGCCCAGCTACAATGAGTCTACCGGGGGACAGCAAAATAGAAGAAAGTTCCACAGATGAACACCACTGGAGATATTGGAAATGATACAGTATTAGCTAAATGGCAATAACAGAACATACCAGTTTGGAAAGACAGGGACTGCAAAAGATGACTGAACCCTCTAAAGCACAGTGCTCCTGAAAGGCAATGGGTAGTGACAACAGTCTGATCTAACTGGTCCCATGTTTGTTGAGAGTTTAAAGGTTTGACTCATCTGGAAACAACACATTGTTCCTTAACTACTGAAAACACTGGTATACAGTGATTTTGGTGCCAATGATGTCTGAACGGTTTTAAAAAATTAGTTTATGGTGCTGATTAAGAATATGACTTTGGTTTTGGCAGATTGGCTCTAGTTTCTGACGCAACACGTTTGAAAAGCATTCAGAATTGCAAGAATATCATTATTTTAGTTACAACTAGTAAGTAAACAATCTAATACATACAAAAAAGAAATTAAAAATATCTAACAGTGACAGGAAAAAAGTTATGTATGATTTTATTAATTAATACAATATTAATTAGTTATTAATTGTTAATGTCAATGCTAAAAAAAAACGTTTATGCGATTTCCTTTTATGTGTGTCATCAGGACAATCACATTGGAGACTCCAACAGTAGTCTGCCATCATGTGTATGTCCCATCTGCCTTGATATCTCTCCTTCATCACCTTTGTATCCTGGTGGAACCTCTCGCCTTGTTCCTCGCTGAAGTCTCCAAGGTTATCTGGAAATCTGTATAAATGGCTATGGAGATAGTGCATCTTTATGCTCATATTAACTCCCAAACTTCTTAAGTTAGCAAGCATATCTTGCACCAATTCAAATAATTGTCTGCTCTGTGATTACCCGAGTAGTTCTTCACAACAGAGACAAAACTCTTCCAGACCGAAGCCTCAGTGTCATTCATGCATTTGGTAAAATTGTTATCGTTCATGAGTTTACGAATCTGAGGACCATCAAAGATTCCAACTTTTAGTTTTTCCATGCTCAGTCCAGGGAATGATCTACAAATGTACTTGAAGCAATTACCCGTTTTGTCCAAAGCCCTAACAAATTGCTTCATCAATCCTAGCTTAATATGAAATGGTGGGAGAATGATTTTGTTCTTGTCCACCAGCGGCTTGTTGATGATATTCGCAGTGGCAACTATCATTTCTTCCCTTGTAGGCCATGACACTTTTGTCCAATGATCTTGCTTTGCCCTGCTATCCCAGAGGCACATAAAGAATGGGTATTTTGTGTATCCAGATTGCTGTCCAAGCAAGAAGTTCACCATCTTCAGATCAACACAATTCGACCACTGATGTTCATGATATCGGATTTTCTGTAATACGATTTTTAGATTTTTATATTTTTCTTTGCTGGCCTCTAATTTTCTCATTTGGCATTAAAAGCCAGTTTAAAATTGCAATATTGTCAGAATCATTTTAAATTAACTTTAACAAGTACATTTGTATATTGGCTTGTATCAGTTTGTGTACTAGAAGTATATGTTTGACAGTGTCTGGGGATGGAGTTGCACCCAAATTCAGTGTTTCATGTTGTGCCCAATAACTGACAATACAATAATAATAACAAAATTGAAGGCAATGCATTATTTAGTGCTGCTCCCTCACGACATACAGCTCTTGGCTCTCCTGGCCTGAGCAATGTATGTGTGTTCAAATTGTTTTTTTTTTTTGGGTACTCTGGTTTATCATGCATTCCATTGATATACAGGTTACACTTACTGGAAACTTGAATTTCACTCCACTGTCTTTACAATCTTCTCCTATTTTCTATAAATACTGCACTTTTGTTCTAAATTGTAGAAATGTTTCATCTTTGTACTTGCCATTTACTCCATTTAATATACTTTTTAATGTTGCTATACAAAGTAAAGACTGACAGGTTGAAGTCTTTTATTTTAGTGACCTCTGCTCATAAGGATAAACCATATCGTTTTAATCAGCTTAAAGGACATACATATAAAGAGTAAATGAGAGAAAGTTCAATGAAAATAAACATGAATGTCTAATTAATATAATAAGGGAGTCCTAAAGATAAATTATGGCAGATACTTTTAATTTCAGTAAAACAATTACTTTTTTTTAACTTATTTAAACAAATCTTTTTACAATCCAGCCTACTCTCAGTCTGAATGCAGAATTAAAGATGGGCTACTGGGTATGATTTAATTAGAAAAATTTCACACTTCTGTTCCCTCAATTTTATTAGTATATTTTTTTTTAAATGCAAGTTTCATCCTAATTGTAATTTTTACTTCAAATACACTAGTGGGATGCTGTGTAATGCAGTGGTAGACCCTTAATGCTTCACAGCTACTGATTAGTGATGAGTGAACACAGCGGAGTTCGCTTTGCTGTGTATTTGGTGAAATCAAACAAATGTATAGGAACTTCACGAAATGCACTGAAGTAAACAGAAAAGGAGGAACTGGACTAGTTTTGAGTGTGGATTATAATGGTGCAAAGGTCTTTTAAGTGTCCCTGAAGGCTAAGGAAGCATCTGCCAACTATGCTGGGTAAACTATTGTGGCCAAAAATGTGGTCTGTGCAGTCCTAACCACTGTGGCACCATGTCTCAAACAACAAAAGACGAAGGTGGAATGATAACCACAAACAAAATTCAAACAAACAGAAACAAACTATTCATAAGTAAAAATATGAACATATATAAATGCGCTCACAGAGTTCCAATCTTGGAGAACACATTGGCCGGCAGCATGGGACTGGCTCATTACATTGTTTGAAATCACAGCTCTGGGAGCAGTTGGAACATCTTTTTTGTTTTCCATATCTGTGCAGATATTTCACACATTTTTCTTCCATCAAGAAGAAACACCATGTAAATAGCTGTAAATCTTTCACTATTATTATTTTATAGGGTATTCTGTGTTCTCTGATAAGGAGTGGGGGAGGGCTCTTGTCATTTTAATAAAAATAAGACTTTCTGATAAAGCAATCTACTTATGAAAGTGGGAACATCCAGAGCCGATGTAGCCAGGCCTGTGGAGTCGAAGTCGGAGTCGAGGAGTCGGAGACAATTTTGGGTACCTGGAGTTGGGTCGGAGTCGGCAAAAATGTACCAACTCTGACTCCTAATAAATTTAAATTTTAATGAAAATAACATACAGCAAGTACAAATGTCCCATTTCACAAACAATAGTCATAATTAAGTACTTCTCTGATGTAAGAATAAAGCCCAATGCATAGTTGTGTTACTACTAGTGTGAAGTTCAGATGAGCTATTATACAACCAGACATTCACATATTGTAATGTGGATTATGGTACATTACAAAAAGTGTTTTAATTTTATTTCAGATATAATGTGTTTAACAAGTTCATTTGAGTGTAAACAAGTGTAATGATGTAGGTGTAGGTGTGTGCTATGGCCTGATGTGTGTTCAGGGGTTCTGTCTGCACTCTCCACATATGCTCCCACCCAGGGCTGAACTTTAGAATAACTTTGCACACCACCTGTTCTAGAAGATTTTGAAATTAAATAGGATCAGATTCTATGTATTATTACAGATAATTCTTCTAATATGTTCATCACAATTGAGAAAATGAATAAAGTAGATGAAGAAAGTGACAGATATTAGAGGAAGACAGTTCTGCAAGTATTGGAGAAAGTGAAACTGAAGAGAATAGTGAAATTTTGGATAACATTGCTGAAGAAGCATCTAAACTTACTACTATTCAACATATGCATTGTGCTGTTCATATTCTGCAACTTGCAATAAGAGATGGACTGAAAGATTGTCATGCAGCTACTCTAATTGGCAAATTGAGGCAAGTAACTGTTGCAGGCAGGGCCCCTTAAACAGATACCATTTTGAAAAGATGTGCAGGAAAAGGAGTCATTTTGGATCAAACAACACGCTGGGAAAGCACTTATTTGAAGGTAAAGCGTTTGCCTGAACTAAAAGACTTTCTTGAAGAACTGGACAAAGAAAATGTTTTATTAACTGAAAGCCAGTGTGCACAAGTAAAATAACTGAAAAGTCTACTTTCTTACCCCTTTACTGTCACCAAGAGGTTGCAATATGAAGATTTAACACCCAGTACATTTTTCTTGGAATGGAAGAGCTTGATATATTGCCTGAACAAAAGTGGAGGGTTAATAGCCGATAGCATTGTATCTTCAATGAAGAAAAGAGAGAGTCTCTTACTGGTTAATCAAATCTTATTACAGTGGTACCTTGAGATATGAGTGCCCCAACATACGAGTTTTTTGAGATACAAGCCATCAATAGGGAGATTTTTTGTCTTGAATTACGAGCCAAAATTCGAGATACGAGCCAGCTTCGGTGACATCACAGCCAGATGCCATTGATTCCCGAGTCGCACGTGTTCAGTTGAGTTTTAATTTTGTGTTTTCTTTTTTGGTACAGTTATTTAGCTCATTTTTTTTCGTATAACCATGACTCAATGAAGTACTTCAGTACAGGAGGCTTCACAAGAGCAGTTCAAAGCCACGGGGGTGGTTCGAAAATTTCCGAAAAAGGACCGGCATTCACTCCGTTGTCAGGCATGGTGAGGCAGCGAGCGAAAGAAAAAATTAATACAATACGCTGCCAACATCTGTTTATTTCTTTAGATTCTCTTTTATGTATTAGGTTTTATTGTGTTTGTATACAATATTTGTTCATTATAAATACATTTTTCTTATTTTGAAAACATTTAACAAAAAATTGGGGTGGTTTTTTGGGGGCTGGCACGAATTAATCTCATTTCAATTAATTTCAATGGGGAAAATTGATTTGAGATACGAGCATTTTAACTTACGACCTCGGTCACGGAATGAATTAAACTCGTATCTCAAGGTATCACTGTAGGTGCTATTTATGTTGATCCAATGAGCCAAATTTTGTTGGGCAGTGACCAGATTGCTAATGGAAAAAAGGCACTCTGATGTAGCATTTCATATAAAGGGATTACTACTACCTGAAACACCACCACTGGGTGAAGCTATAAGCACTGGTAACTCAGGATCACCCTCTTCAAATGAAGAATTAGACTTTGATTCCTACTTGGACAAAATGGAAGTTTCAAAAGCAAACAGACATCACCTATGCGTGAAAAATAAACAACCAGTAAATGTCCAAATAAAGAGATTCCAGCAGGAGTTTTTTAAAGAATTAAAAGAAGTTGAAAAGTATGATCACTCATCGAAATTGACTGTAGAAGAAGCCATCCTTGTTGATCCAGAGATTATTAGTGATGAGGCTAGAACTGTAACAGCAATGCCTCCCACCCATGTCAGTGTTGAAAGACTATTTTCAGCTGTAAAAATAATCAAGTCAGATTTAAGATCTTCTATGAAAGAGGATCTGGCAGAAGCAATTCTGTTTCTTAGAACACTGCATTGAGTTAATTTTGGATTGCATTTAACAGCTATTCTACTCTACAACTGTATTCCAAGTTTAATATATAAACTGTTTTTGTTCATGTAGTTAAGCTTTGTTTTTGTTTTAAAACTACCGAATAATGTGGTTTATGTTTTTTGAACTGGCAAAGTTCCTGTTCCTGATTTTTATGCATGCTGCTACTTTATAGCCACTTGATAAAAACAATAAATGAAACCTTATTATTTTCATTTTTTTGTTTTTTGTTTAACTGGACAGTAGAGAGTCAGCTTCCTAGACAGTAGTTATGTGGTTAAATGGCGTGTATGTTGCCTTCCTTCAATCAACATGGAAAATACATTAGCATATTGAATACAAAGGAGTCGTAGTCAGAAGTACCGGAAACTAGGAAGTCGGAGTCGAAGAATTTATCCACTGACTCCACAACCCTGGATGTAGCCGGTGGTAGTATTCTCAAGAAGCTGCGGATTTCTGGCCATTATGGATTGCACGTCATTGTAAGAAATACATCAGGCTGACCAATAGTTCTGGATATTGCCATTGCATCATAATATAACTGTTGCAGTGCTCTTGGATTACCTTGATATGATGATGGTAATATTACTGCTGTACCTATTTTGAATTTGTCTGAACTATTGATATTTGAATTTTGAATGTGATCAATGAGACATGCATATGTTCCGTTCTAAGTTTAGCTTGATTCGATTTAATAAAGAAGAGACGATTAGCTGCGACTTTTACATATGCATTAATAATACAATGTTGCGATAGACGTTGAGATGATAGAAATGGGTTAAATACATGGGAACGTATCGCTAATTTTGGCCCGAAATATTGTGTGGGTGTTATTCGTTTTTATGAATACGTTTGTTTCATATTGTTTAACCATCCTGTTTCACTAACTGGGAAAAGCAAAGGACAGAGTAAAGGGTTGGCATGTGGCAATGTATTTGACATAAATGACAAAGCATGATTTTCCTTTGGATATACACAAATATCTACTCTGTCTTTGATATCTCTGTCTTTCGAAAGTATTATCGCTGACAATTTTTCACATGTGGGTTTATTATAAATGCGACTGTGATCTTTCGGATTCATATAGACATCCAAGAAAATGTCTTTGTCCATGTGTCTGCCAAATTACAAATGTTAAAAATATAAATGAGACTAAATACTTTAAAAGGGGAGTCAAACATAACCAGCCTTATTTTCTTCACAATTCACATAAATTATTATTTCAAGATTTGAATATGGGGAGAGAAATACGCCAATGAATTACAAGGTATGAATTCACCTGATTAAGACATAAACTTAAATAAAAGATACAACCTTGCTATACCCTGAAGACTGAATCTGTGAATCACAGCAGCTGTTTGAATAAATGGTTTAAGAAAAATTTCACAGTTTGTTTAGACTTTTCATTTTATTTTCATTTACCAGATAGGGCAAATCAAAATGTGACAATCTTTTTATTAAGAGTTTGAAAAGTGAGGCATCCATGCAAGCTATTTACTTTACTAACTTTCTCAAAATATAATTAAAAGATATAAATGCTTGAAAAATGTTATGCTGATTTAATAATAAAGATAATAATAATATTAATAACATATGTTATTCAAATGTGTTTAGTAACAGTTGTTTAGAACTAATGTAGTGCTTGGCAAATATTCATTTGTCAGCTTTCCACAAATGTTTAAAATGTGTGCATATAGTACAGTACCTTCACTTCCCATGACTTAAGCAACTTAAGTAATTCTCCTTCTTTAGCATATGCTGCTGGAGTGTGTCCCATTTCATTGAACAGCAGGGGGTTAGCACCTGGAAGAAAGAACAAGAATCATGGAGAGAAAACAGGTCAGAGGTTAAGAAGTGTTGACTTCTTGTCCTTTTTGAGGTCAGTTAGTTGCAGTTATCAGTGCATAAAGAAAAATAAGAAACACATGGAAACAATAGTCATAGAGTCTTTTCAGACTGCCCACTGAAATTCTGAATGGTGATAACAAGTGAACAATGACATTCATGTCAAAATAAGTTTCAGCATTTTTGATTCGTTTAACAGAAGATACACAGAAAGGTCACAGAAGTCATGAATATCCAGTTACAACTTTGGTAAGGAAAAGCTTTTTGATGCTTAATAAAGGAAGATGGTGCAAAGCCATTGAACCTGTATTCATTGGGCCAGTCTTGACCTTGGCTCACTCAGTCATAGCAGTATTGATTTGCAATTAAAAAAGTGTGCCCATATATATTTAGATAGCCTGAAATCTAAAATCTCTTCTACTGTTTTAACAGTAATGTTTACAATAACACAAGGTAAGATAATACTGTGCTATGGGGAATCTGTTGTAGTATCCTATACCCCACTACATGCAGGAAAATGTGTCCATCAGGAAGAATCCTAATCCATGCTCTATAACTCAGTGGAAAAGTGATGTTGTATTTTATCTCAATTTGGGGAAAAAAGTCTTAATTTTCTTTAAAAGGACACCTTCAGAATTTTATCAGAATTTGGCAGATTCATTAATTTAACTGCAAAGTAAGCACTCCACACCTCTGATAAACTTCTGTATTTGTTTGCTGTTTTATTCTATATGAAACAAACACTTTAGATGGTGGTCTCTTGTCATATACTGCAGCTATCCAATTTTGTTGGGAGCGGAGTACTCTGTTCTGTTTTGTGGATTGTCTCTGGAACATATTATTATTGCACTTGCTTTGTTTTTTTTTCTTTTTTCTTACTGGATTGTGTTTTCTTATTGCATTTTATTCTTTAAATAAAAAACTGGGATCTTAAGACTAGAGGGTAATAAATAAATTCACTAACTAGAATTTTTTCAGAATTTTGACCAGAATCTGTAATATGTTATTAGTTATTTGTAAGACAGTTAAAGAATACACAATTACCTAATACCTAAAACAGAAACAGACCACACATCTTAAAAATGTATTAGATTTACTTAAAATATAAAAAGCTTCATACTGTAAGTATATTTTAAAAGCTGGAGTAATTTCTGTACATTTTAGGCTAACGTAGCATTACACAAGTTCTAATTGCTATGCCAAAAATAAAGATGACCAAAACATTTCTTTTTAAATATGACTTCCAATCTCCTTTTGTACTATGTACAACTTTACTACACCACTCATGTCTTCTTCAACTCATTACAATGTTATACTATCTGCAAAAACAATGCATAAAAACAAATTACTGAAGTAAGTAATTCACCTTAGATTCATTGTAAATGGTGTTATACCGTCTTCTTTTCATCCAAAAAAAAAAAAAGATAATCTGGTAAGTCTAGCACTATGAAAAAAAGGATATGGTATATACTGACACAGGGTCCAACATTGGAACAATGGTTAGCCCTACTGCATTATGGCTTCATAATCCTGGTTTACTATATAGTCCCCTGTCTGTCTGGAGTGTCCATGACCCCCCTGTATTACTGGTGTCTTTTTCTATGTACTCTAGCTTTCCACCTACATACTATAAATCTGTTTGTGAGATATTAATTGCTGACTCAAATTTGGCTCTGCATGAGTCACTTTGTATTAGTGTTTATGAGTATGCACTGCGACAGACTAGCATTAAATCCAGAACTGGTTCTGAAATGCACCCAGTGTAGTTGTGGATGGGATTAATTACCCATGACCATGAAGTCTCCTAAAATGATTCAATTATGGATGGATGGACATATACTGACTCAACCATAACATTTACACATGTAATATTGATAACAGAAAAAATAAAGGAAATACTTATATAATAGGGTTACAAATAATATTGAAAGCAGATGCATGTTCTGTGTTGAAATTATTAAGCATTATGATTCCATTATGTTCCACGTCAGGTATTAAATGACAATGCAGCTTCACATTATGCTATTTACAATGGCTTGAAGAAGAGATCTCTGTAACTTTGATGGAGGGCTGAGAGTTAGATGTTTGGGGAGAACATCAGAGATGAAGAACACTCCAGCTGATGATGCTTCATGAGGAATTTGTTTTAACTGCTACAGAAATGGAAAGCAGGGAAATGGGGCAACTGTGAATGAAGCCACCAACTCCTTGACCATAATGCTTGTGTACTGATATAAGTTACAAGGAAAGGCAGACAAGTAGCTATGGATCTATTGACTACAATACTGATCTAGGATGGCAGCATAAACATTCATCAAATAAAGACTATCTGGAATGTTATACTTGATATTATGGTGTAGATGAATAATACACTGTTCTCTCTAAAGTGGTGTAAAGAACACAATAATAATAATTAATAATTAATCCGGTCAGGTGAGTCCAAGGAGGTTATGCTCAACCTTTATAATGCACTGGTGAGGCCTCATCTTGAGTACTGTGTGCAGTTTTGGTCCCGAGGCTACACAAAGGACATAACAGTGCTAGAAAAGGTCCAGAGAAGAGCGACTAGACTGATTCCAGGAATACAGGGGTTGAATTATGAGGAAAGACTAAAAGAGCTGAGCCTTTACAGTTTAAGCAAAAGAAGATTAACAGGTGACATGACTGAAGTGTTTAAAATTATGAAGGGAATTGGTACAGTGGATCAAGACTGTTATTTTAAAATAAGTTAATCAAGATCACGGGGACACAGTTGGAAACTTGTTAAGGGTAAATTTCGCACAAACATTAGGAAGTTTTTCTTTACACAAAGAACGATAGACACTTGCAATAAGCTACCAAGTAGTGTGGTAGACAGTAAGGCGTTAGGGACTTTCAAAACTTGACTTGATGTTTTTTTGGAAGAAATAAGTGGATAGGACTGGACAAACTTGTTAAGAAGGCAGGCTGTATTGTAGGAATAAAGCTGGACAGTTTAACATCTGTAGTAGAGCAACGGGCACTAAGCAAACTCCTGTCAATCATGAAGAATCCACTGCATCCACTGAACAGTGTCATCTCCAGGCAGAGGAGTAGCTTCAGTGACAGACTTTTGTCACTGTCTTGCTCCACTGACAGACTGAGGAGATCATTCCTCCCCCACACTATGCGACTCTTCAATTCCACCCAGGGGAGTATATGCTAACATTATTCAAAGTTATTGTCTGTTTTTACATGCATTTTTATTACTCTTTAATTTAATATTGGTTTTTTTTGTATCAGTATACTGCTGCTGGATTATGGGAATTTCCCCTTGGGATCAATATAGAAAGAAAGAAAGAAAGAAAGAAAGAAAGAAAGAAAGAAAGAAAGAAAGAAAGTATCTATCTATCTATCTAGCGAAATGACGTGGCTCCAAGGTCCTAAAATAAAATCCAAATTAAAAGTAAGGAGCTATCGATACTTTTCATGTTTTCTAAATAGTTACATCTTTCATTTCCTCCAGAAGTAATAATATATTTTATTACTTCTGGCTGTTCAATTGGAGCAAGTGGAACTTTATTCCCAATACATCGATGTAAGGATGCAAAAGAAATGCTTGCATATGGTTGACAGTTTGACTATTTGAAAATCTTATCAATTGCTGCCTTGCATTTCTGTCTCAGGGCCATTCTTACATTCTGTAATATGGACTTTGCCTTGCATGCCTATGAGCCTGTTTGCGTGTAGTTTGTACTTGCAGTCTTTGTGTACTTTTGTTACCTCTGGGCGCTCTTATAAACTCTTGCATCCTAAAGATGTGCATTTTAACTGAAAACTCTAAGCTGGTCCAATATGAGTGAGTGCAGCTGGGAATAGACTGGCATTCCAGTTTAGGTTGGTTCCTGCCTTGTGGCAAATATTGCCAGAACAGATTACAGCTTCTTGCGACAATGTAATGGAATAAGTGGATTCAAAAAGGAATAGTTGAAAGATGAGACTATAATATGATTTGCACATAGTATATGATTTTCAATAGATTACTTTTAGATACCCATGAGGAGAAGAACAACTGCCTAGGTGGCCTTTCTTCAAGTTTTACCTGAGCCATGCTCCAGTCTAGGTAAGACTTAGGACATCAGAAGGACATCAGAAGATTAAACTTTATGGCTCAAATCATGGTGTAGGTTAGAAGGACACAGATTTATAGGTCATTGAGACGCCTTCTGGAACAACAGAGAACTGTGTTGCCATGACAGGTTATATATGAACCTGAGGAGCAAGTTAATTGAAGATTGTTTAAACTAAGGTAAGTGGCTGAAAGAAGTATAAATACAATATATGAGATAACCTCAACATTTCTAGACCAAACAAAAATAAGTGATACATTAAAAATTACTTGCCTAAAGGCTAGGGATATCAAGAATAAATCCAAAATATTACAGCGGGGACCTGTTCTGCCATGACAGGTTATACAATATATGAACCTGAGGAGCATGTTAATTGAAGATTGTTTAAACTAAGGTAAAGGGCTGAGAGTAGTATAAATACAAATATATGAGATAACCTCAAAATTTCTAGACCAAGCAAAAATAAGTAATACATTAAAAATTACTTGCCTAAAGGCTAGGGATATCAAAAATAAATCCAAAATATTACAGCAACAACAGAAACCTGGGAAAATCTGAAGAGGTATCAAGGATAAAGGCCTGATGTTGGGAGTGTGTAATATTAAAAATCAATTTGAAAGGAGGGCATTATAGTCATGGGGAATTTTAATTACCCCCAAGATAAACTGCAGAGCACAATAACAGTAGGTTTTGAATGTAATCAATTACTGTTTAACATGGTATATTAAAGCAGCAGCAAGAGGGGAAGCCTATCTAGATTTAACCTATAATAATTATAATAATAAAGTAAATCTGATTAATCTTACACCACAAGTTGATTTACATGGTTTTGGTAGATCATAGCTTTGTCTTTAGCAAATTAGGGACTGCTGCACCACATACCTTGATACTATACTCTATTTAGCTTTTGTTTGACTGGTCAGTTTTATTCTTGCTCCTTATTTTTAAAGGGAATTCAAGAGTCTTAATAAGCCACTTTAAGACATGTGAAATCTGGCCACTTTGGTTAGCTTCTTTAGGGCTATAAAGCCTTATATTTTGTCCCAGCAAGTGCAATCGATAATTGTATTTAGGTGGGATCAATCTGATCCCTGGTTTAATAGCAGCCCAAGAGCTTGCTTGACTAATTGTTGTAATCATTGATAAAATCTGATGTCTTTTTCGTGGCTTTCAATCGATATCAGAGAACATAAAAAAGAAAAGCAATAAAAACAAAATACCCCTCCTGCTTTCCCTCTAACATAACAAATAGCATCATTTGCCCATTTAATATCAAGGACCTTTGCCCTCTGGCAGAAGCACTTTAAAAAAGATCAAGACGGGCAGTGCTCAACACGCATTTAAAGTCCCCTGTAGCCTATCTGCTGTGTTAAAGAGAAAAGCAGCTGTTCTTAGTCTATACTGTCTTCTGGACACTGCTCTATACTTTCTGAGTAATCAGATGACCTCAAAGTCCTAAAGGGTCTAGACAATTAGTCACCTCCCACAAGCTGTCATTTCTAAGAATGAAAGTTTAGTTGAGTGACACCTTAGGCTGTGCATGTGTGAGAAAATCCCATGTTCGATCTTTGGGGTTTCTGCATGACAAATGAAGGTGTGCATCCAATGCCCTTCAGAGGCCGAAGAGCAGACCACACCAGTTAGGTCACTCACCAGGGAAATAAGCCACCCATTCTGCCTATTGGAAAAAGTTTAGTGGATGACAGCGCTCAATTTTTCAAATATTATTAAAACCTCATAGTATGTCTATTTTGTCATCATATCTTGCTCATCATTTTCCTGCTGTTTTTGTAGGAATACTGCTCACGCTCTGTTTTTACCTAAATACACTTTATTATCCAAAAAATGGAAAAAATTGAAGACTACTTCATTTTGGATCAGAAATGTTTGCTGAACCAATAGCAAAACATACACTTACTTGCATTATAAACATTGCAAACAGTAACAAATACTATTACTGATTGTTTTATTCTTTAATTAAAAAATATAAATAACAGCCTGACAAAAATGGTTTGCAAAACAAAGGATAAAAATAACTAAAATATATACCGATTGCTTTCTGCTTAGAAAATTTAACTAATACATTCCAGTCTGCATCTCATGCTGTCCACAGAATAAATAAAAGGCCCACATGTGATATGACATGAAACCAAAAAATATTTCCCATGTAGCGATATTTAGTTTTAAACATACATGCTTACATTGATTTTAGACTTCCAGGGACGATTTGTGTTTTGTGCGTACAGCAGCAGTGTTTCACCTGCTGGTATTAAAAGTGTCTTTACCTGTCGAACGTTTTCACCTTAAAGTATGAATTTCACATTTATGTGTATAAAACCATGTCATAATTGAAAAGTGTCTGACCCCTTACAAGCTAACACAATATTTGCTTCTGCAGAATGTGTCCATTGCATAGTATCTGATTAAATAAAATATTTGAAAAGTAAAGGTTTGAAAAATATTCATCTGCAAAAAAAAACATTTTGATGGGCCTCTCAGAAAATAAGGAATTGAGCAGTTTTAGAAATGGTAGCACTAACAGCCATAGAATTAAATCATTCGTTAATAGCAATAACTTGTCTAATTTAAGAAAATTGTGGACCATCTAGGAACCGAGTTTGAGACACTCAGCTTGTTATATTTTTGATTGCTTTTCATTTCATTATTGTTTGCAAGCTGATAAGAGAAAAACAAACAATTAAGGACTCTGCATATTAAAGAAAACAACTGAAATTAAAATTAAGCCAAAACAAGTATGTTCCATTAGCAGCAGAAGTTAGTTTCTAGTTAAGAAAGTATCAGAAACAAAAATCTTGCAGTCACTACATCCCTCCAGGATTTGAGCTTGACACTTCAAGTTTTTGGTCACTCAAACATGGTAGAAAGTTACTTAATACGGTTGAATGAAAGCTGTGCATAGTACGAGTACATAATTGATAATGTTTATTTTTAAGGGAAAAGACAGCATTAGTTATTTTTACTTTTTCAATAAATTGACAAGAAGAAAAGATATTACAGCTAGCACACACTAACCAAACCTTGCTGCACTGTTGTGTTTGCAGGCACCAGATACTTCAACACGACAAAGCTACCATGCCATTCTCTACGCTTATGCAGAAGCAGCTGGCAAAACATAGTAATATACCCTCTCAGACAAATCATGCTTTGAAGTATTTTTTTCACTACTATAAAGATGAGCTTCACGCTCATCATTTTGGCAGGATTGAATATGGTACGGTGGCTTCAATGGAGACTTTCAATGCTTTTCCACAAAATGCTTTCCAGGCCTGTTTCCAGCAAATATATGAGAGATAGCAAAAGTGTGTACTAACTAAAGGGAACTTTCATGAAGAAGAATTTCTGTTAGCAATGATCCCAGAATTACAACCTATTGATAGTACTTTGTATATATTATTATATTACTACAAGTTGTGATATCTCTTTTCTTACAAACCTGGCTTGAAATTATGGACACTATTCCATTACATGCAGCCTCAGTTTACAATTATATTATATACAGTGCATCCAGAAAGTATTTACAGCGCCTCACTTTTTCCACATTTTCTCATGTTACAGCCTTATTCCAGAATGGATTAAATTCATTTTTTTCCTCAGAATTCTACACACAACACCCCATAATGACAATGTGAAAAAAGTTTACTTGAGGTTTTTGCAAATTTATTTAAAATAAAAAAACTGAGAAATCACATGTACATAAGTATTCACAGCCTTTGCTCAATACTTTGTCGATGCATCTTTGGCAGCAATTACAGCCTCAAGTCTTTTTGAATATGATGCCACAAGCTTGGCACACCTATCCTTGGCCAGTTTTGTCCATTCCTCTTTGCAGCACCTCTCAAGCTCCATGAGTTTGGATGGGAAGCGTAGGTGCACAGCCATTTTGAGATCTCTCCATAGATGTTCAATCGGATTCAAGTCTGGGCCACTCATGGACATTCACAGAGTTGTCCTGAAGCCATTCCTTTGATATCTTGCCTGTGTGCTTAGGGTCGTTGTCCTGCTGAAAGATGAACCGTCATCCCAGTCTGAGGTCAAGAGCGCTCTGGAGCAGGTTTTTATCCAGGATGTCTCTGTACATTGCTGCAGTCATCTTTCCCTTTATCCTGACTAGTCTCCCAGTTCCTGCCGCTGAAAAACATCCCCGCAGCATGATGCTGCCACCACCATGCTTCACTGTAGGGATGGTATTGACCTGGTGATGAGCGGTGCCTGGTTTCCTCCAAACGTGACGCCTGGTATTCACACCAAAGAGTTCAATCTTTGTCTCATCAGACAGGAGAACTTTGTTTCTCATGGTCTGAGAGTCCTTCAGGTGCCTTTTGGCAAACTCCAGGCGGGCTGCCATGTGCCTTTTACTAAGGAGTGGCTTCTGTCTGGCCACCCTACCATACAGGCCTGATTGGTGGATTGCTGCATAGATGTTTGTTCTTCTGGAAGGTTCTCTTCTCTCCACAATGGACCCCAGGAGCTCTAACAGAGTGACCATCGGGTTCTTGGTCACCTCCCTGACTAAGGCCCTTCTCCCCCGATCGCTCAGTTTAGATGGCCGCCCAGCTCTAGGAAGAGTCCTGGTGGTTTCGAACTTCTTCCAATTATGGATGATGGAGGCCACAGTGCTCATTGGGACCTTCAAAGCAGCAGAAATTTTTCTGTAACCTTCCCCAGATTTGTGCCTTGAGACAATCCTGACATACAGACAATTCCTTTGACTTCATGCTTGGTTTGTGCTCTGACATGAACTGTCAACTGTGGGACCTTATATAGACAGGTGTGCGTCTTTCCAAATCATGTCCAATCAACTGAATTTACCACAGGTGGACTCCAATTAAGCTGCAGAAACATCTCAAGGATGATCAGGGGAAACAGGATGCACTTGAGCTCAATTTTGAGCTTCATGGCAAAGACTGTGAATACTTATGTACATGCGTTTCCTCAATTTTTTTATCTATACTAATAAAAGGCAAAGCCCTCACTGACTGACTGACTCACTGACTGACTGACTCATCACTAATTCTCCAACTTCCCGTGTAGGTAGAAGGCTGAAATTTGGCAGGCTTATTCCTTACAGCACACTTACAAAAGTTGGGCAGGTTTCATTTCGAAATTCTACGCGTAATGGTCATAACTAGAAGCTGTTTTTCTCCATTTACTGTAATGGAGATGAGCGCGAAAGCCGTGGGGGCGGAGTTTCGTGTGACATCATCACGCCTCCCACGTAATCACGCAGTACGTAGAAAACCAGGAAGCGCTCCAAAAACCGCTGAAGAAAACATGCATTATATAATTGAGAAGGCAGCGAAACAATAAGAAGCGAGCGAGTGACATATACTACCATATTCATGAGTGGTGCTACTACGGAAACAAAGCAAGGTATAAACATAAACTTTAAATTAAGTTCATAGACAGGCTGCCGCTGGAGTTTGTAATTTAGTGCCTGCCCATATAAGGCCGCCCGTCAGCGGCAATCCAATAGAAACACTGCCACTAAATATTCAGTGAAGGACTGTGCTTATGCAGAGGAAGATGAGATGGTCAGGGTGGTGTTTGGCACAAACTCAGCGAAACTGCGAGAGAAACTTTTAAGTGCTGGGTCTTAGCTGACATTACATACAGCCATGGACATAACACGAGATGGCACCAGCACAGCTGGGAACCTTCGATGCAAGAACACCAAGCGGCTCACGTGAACTGACGCAGTGCACAGACAAAAAGCAACAGTTCCAAAGAGCGCTGAACAAAAACAGAATTACACAATTGAGAAGGCAGCAAAAAAATACGAAGCGTCTGATACATACAAGCCTATTCATAAGCACACGGTGCAAAAAGTGAATGTCCCGCTAAAGGAAGACAGTGTAAAAAAAAACCCGTGCATGCAGTGTGTCACATCTCAGATAAAGAGGAAGACGAGCTGTTTATTGATGCAGTAAGAAACAAATCGATAAATGAAACCTCTTATCCTTACAACGATTGACAAACACGGAATGTAACTTGAACACAACACATCGTACAAATACGACCCTGATTGAAACAAATAATGATAATCGAATCCTTGATGACAGCAACACTCAATAACACTCACAAAACAATTACTGTATATTGACAATCATGTTACGTTATTTTTAAAATGTTCCCTTTTCTTTTTCATAGCTTCTTTAACACACTATGTCTCCGCTGCAAATATATATATATATATA
>JANRMT010062834.1:24513637-24527416 GCA_026402145.1 Polypterus bichir lapradei | reverse complement strand
TTATCTGTAAAACACGGACAAAAAATTTTCTTGGATTTCTATATGAAAAGATCATGATCACATTTGTAATAAACGAACATGTGACGAATTGTCAGTGATAATAGTTTCGAAAGACAGAGATATCAAAGACAAGAGTTGATATTTATATATATCCAAAAGCAAAGAATGATTCAAAAGGAGATCTTGATATGCCATTCATATTAAAACATTAACAGTTTCCCGTGACAACACCTTTTGCTATGACAATTAACAAATCACAGGGACAAACATTAGAAAAAAATCGGTTTATTTATTAGAGAGAAAGAAGTGTTGTTCACTCATGGGCTATTATACGTTGTGTTGAAATGATGTAAGTCCAAACACGGAATCAAAATTCAAAGCAATCTTGAAGAAAAGTTAATTACAAATATTGCTTTTACTAAAGTGTTAAAGTAAAAGTGAAAATAATGCACATGTAACAATTCCCATGAAAATAACAAACTCTTTAAATTGTATATCTGGTTAACCAAACCCGGAGGTTGGACAGCAAAGTACATAATGTAAAATCCATGTAGTGCCATACATTTCTGTTATTTAGTTTTTTATTTCTCATTTTATATTCTAATAATAAAAAAATCTAATATTAAGCACTTTTTAATGTTTAATGAAAAGATCTACAGTATAAATAAAATAACACAGATTTATCAGTATTTTATATTTAATTAAAAGTAATGCCTACTAAGCCAGTATAAGCAATTTAACCAATACTGATCTTTAATTGATATAATTCAGTCTAAGTTATAATATGAAAGAAATTTTAGGTATTTACTGCATTACTTTTACATATATGAACAGTACAGGATGGACTATGAATATGACTGTTTCCCTATGGTTGAATGATTGAATTCTTTTAAATTATGGTAAATTTCATGAATAGTTCTAAAACTCAGAGGTGCCGAATCCATGTGGCTACAAAAATTTTCCCCACCAGTTTCACAATATGAAATGCTGAAAGGCTGCAACTACTTTGAAAGTCAGCCCCATTAATGTCTTAATTTGTAAGTAATGAAAAATAAAAAAAAACAAAAAAAAACCAGAAAAACCTAACACTAAATGGTTCCAATTAACAGACAAAAGTGCCTGATACATTCTAATAAATTACTAAGCAGCAATTTTATTATTTCTGCATTGACTGCAAAAACAGCTTGCTTCATTAGACTAGGAAAAAAAAACAGAATTTGATGACCAGAAAAATCTGCAGCCACCACTGGACTACATTTGAAATATAATATAACATAGTTAGATTACAGGGTCCTTATTCGAGCTTGTTAAATTCAGTTCTACTTTTTTGGTAAAATAATAGGACCCTAGTAAAATCTATATATGCATGGAGGACCATAACTTTAGATACCTACTTCTCTAGGTCATGCCCATCCTCCTCAACAATGAACAGTTCGTCAAGAAAAGTAATCAGAAAATTGCTGACTGATATTTATGTAAAAGAGCCACATAAATTAAAGTGGTCACTAATATGTTCTTATATTTTATATTAATCACCTCATAGGATGGGACAGCAATTGCTTAGAAATCAAGTGTATACATACTGCATTGACTACGAATGTGATGGGTACTCTCTAACACTCTTGACTAAATGGACAAGAGGTAAGAACTATCCCTCAAAATCTGGAAAACCAAGATTCTCTATCAACATCTCATTAGCGAGGTAATGTATCTGGACAAATGTAATATTACTGATCATGGCAAGAAAACTGGTACAGCTTTGGTTTAAAGAATCACAGGATAAACTACAGGACTGCTTTGATTGTATAAACTGGAACATGTTCAAGTCTGAAGGGGTATGCAGATATTGCAATGGGATTGATCAAAAAAAAAAAAAATAGGATATCTGTGTAAAAACAATACGTCAATTTCCTAATAAGCTGACATCAGGAATTGGATGAAGACATGCGGCAAAGAATTTTGAAACAGTGAAATTAAATCATACAAGAACTATAGATATGAACTCAGAACAGAAAATAAATTGTCTAAACATTACTACAGAATTAAATTAGAAATGAAAATTAGCACCTGTAACAATCTGCACAAATTTTAGAAGAAATTAAGGACGCATACAGACAATAAAGCAAAATTTAATCCAATTTCATTTTCATTTTCACTTCCAGACCAATTTAATGTTTAATTTAATGTTCCCTTCCTGCCAACAGTACACGGACACTGTTACTCTCATCAGTAGATATAGGGGTAGTTTCCAGTTACAAGACATAACGTTACAAAGCACTTTATCACTCAATCATTGTAACATAACAAAACAGTGTGTGTGTATTTTTACAAATATATGTATATAGTTTTTAAACTCTTTTGGGGCTCCACCCAACAGGACGACATGCTGAAGAGCATCTCAAAGTGCGATTGCCATGTTTATGAAAGGTAGCCTATTGGTTTGCCATGAAAACAAATCCAAAAATATCGCAGTTGTGCTATGACCACCTGCCGGTCGATGGGTGACGCAAGGAACATTGTAAATGCAGAGAACAGTATTACTTGGCCACTAACATGACCATTTTGCTAAAGTACTGAGACTCAGCCTCGTGTTTTGAGGTGCAAGACAGGGACTCACAAGTCACAATATATATAAATAACATTTTTTAAATTTACATTTATTTGCTTATCAGATGCTTTTATCCAAAGTGACTTAAAAAAGAGGTCAACGTAATCTAATAAACATCAGTCTGGGGTGACTGTTTGGGGGACAAGTGTTACAGGAGTAGGGTACAAAATTGTTCACCACAAGTGAAGAGCTCAGAAAAACATACAAGCAAGTTACAATTCCTAGGTTACAAAAACTAACAGCTAATATAAGTTAAACAGAAATTCACTGAACAAAAGTCTTCAAACGGTTGTAAAATACAATGAAAGAGTCAGATTTTCAAAGGGAGATAAGGCAGCTCGTTCAACTTGCCAGGAGCTACATGTGAAAAGAGTCTGGACTAAGAATTCATACCACACAGAGGTGGAATCACTAGATGCTGATCAACAGGTTCAGCGGTTCAGTATTGTCACATGTAGACAGTGCAGTGAAATTATTCCTTGGATGTGCTAAACAGCATGGAATACAACTTCACTCTCTGGTGCCATGATCAGTGAGTCTGACACCTTGCCTCAAAACTTCTGTCTTTTCTGCATATATTGTATTTATGCACATGTGCAAATACATAGTATATATTTGTGTAGAATCTTTTTCAATTTTTGCCTCACATTTCAAATATGTAGTTCAGGTTAATAGGTGACCCTAAACCTCAATGCCTATTATAAGAAAAAGCAAAAGACCACGTAAAGTCACAAAGCAAAGTCAACAACTGCTAAAGCGCATGGTGCATAAAAGTAGCCAACATTCTGCCGAATCCATAGCTGAAGAGGTCCAAATTTCCCCTTGTATTAAAGTAAACACAAAAGCTGTGCAGCAGGAGCTTCATGGAATGGGTTTCCAAGGCTGAGCAGCTGTGTGCAAGCCTCACATAACCAAGTCTAATGGCAAGTGTAAATTACACTGCCACTGGACTGTGCAACAGTGGAAACGTGTTCTATGGAGTGACAAATCACACTTCTCTGTTTGGCAGTGAGATGGGCAAGTCTGGGCTTGGCGGATGCTGGAAGAAAGTTACCTGGCTGACTGCAATGTGCCAACTGTGAAGTTTGGTGGAGGAGGGATAATGGTGTGGGGCTGTTTTACAGGGTTTGGGCTAGGCCCTTTATTTCCAGTGAAGGGCTTCAGCATACCAAGACTTTTTGGACAACACTACGCTTCCAACTTTGTGGAAACACTTTGGGGAAGGCCCTTTTTCTATTCTAGCATGACTGTGCCCCAATGCACAAATGTCCATAAAGACATGGTTGGAGGAATTCGGTATGGAAGAACTTGACTGGGCTACACAGATCCTTGATCTCAACCCCATCAAACACTTTTGGGATGAACTGGAACATGGAACGGAGATTGCGAGCCACACCTTCTCGTCCAACATTCAAGCCTGACCATATTTTATATAGGGACAAATATATGTGCACAAATTTTTGACATGCTGAGAGTATAGTTATTATTTACACATGCCTCATACATAGTTAGGTCCATAAATATTTGGACAGAGACAACTTTTTTCTAATTTTGGTTCTGTACATTACCACAATGAATTTTAAATGAAACAACTCGGATGCAGTTGAAGTGCAGACTTTCAGCTTTAATTCAGTGGGTTGAACAAAAACGATTGCATAAAAATGTGAGGCAACTAAAGCATTTTTTAACACAATCCCTTCATTTCAGGGGCTCAAAAGTAATTGGACAATTGACTCAAAGGCTATTTCATGGGCAGGTGTGGGCAAGTCCGTCGTTATGTCATTATCAATTAAGCAGATAAAAGGCCTGGAGTTGATTTGAGGTGTGGTGCTTGCATGTGGAAGATTTTGCTGTGAACAGACAACATGCGGTCAAAGGAGCTCTCCATGCAGGTGAAAGAAGCCATCCTTAAGCTGCGAAAACAGAAAAAACCCATCCGAGAAATTGCTACAATATTACGAGTGGCAAAATATACAGTTTGGTACATCCTGAGAAAGAAAGCAAGCACTGGTGAACTCAGCAATGCAAAAAGACCTGGATGTCCATGGAAGACAACAGTGGTGGATGATCACAGAATCATTTCCATGGTGAAGAGAAACCCCTTCATAACAGCCAACCAAGTGAACAACACTCTCCAGGGGGTAGGCGTATCGATATCCAAGTCTACCATAAAGAGCAGACTGCATGAAAGTAAATACGGAGGGTGCACTGCAAGGTGCAAGCCACTCATAAGCCTCAAGAATAGAAAGGCTAGATTGTACTTTGCTAAAGAACATCTAAAAAACCCAGCACAGTTCTGGAAAAACATTCTTTGGACAGATGAAACCAAGATCAACCTCTACCAGAATGATGGCAAGAAAAAAGTATGAAGAAGGCATGGAACAGCTCATTATCCAAAGCATACCACATCATCTGTAAAACACGGTAGAGGCAGTTTGATGGCTTGGGTGTGCATGGCTGCCAGTGGCACTGGGACATTAGTGTTTATTGATGATGTGACACTGGACAGAAGCAGCTGAATGAATTCTGAGGTGTTCAGAGACATACTGTCTGCTCAAATCCAGCTAGATGCAGTCAAATTGATTGGGCGGCGTTTCATAATATAGATGGACAATGACCCAAAACATACAGCCAAATCAACCCAGGAGTTTATTAAAGCAAAGAAGTGGAAAATCCTTAAATGGCCAAGTCAGTCACCCGATCTTAACCCAATTGAGCATGCATTTCACTTGTTGAAGACTAAACTTCGGACAGAAAGGCCCACAGACAAACAGCAACTGAAAGCCGCTGCAGTAAAGGCCTGGCAGAGCATTAAAAAGGAGGAAACCCAGCATCTGGTGATGCCCATGAGTTCAAGACTTCAGGCTGTCATTGCCAGCAAAGGGTTTTCAACCAAGTATTAGAAATGAACATTTTGTTTCCAGTTATTTAATTTGTCCAATTACTTTTGAGACCCTGAAATAAAGGGATTGTGTTAAAAAAATGCTTTAGTTGCCTCACATTTTTATGCAATCTTTTTGTTCAACCCACTGAATTAAAGCTGAAAGTCTGCACTTCAACTGCATCTGAGTTGTTTCATTTAAAATTAATTGTGGTAATGTACAGAGTTGTCTCTGTCCAAATATTTATGGACCTAACTGTATATATACTAGCAAAATACCCGCACTTCGCAGCGGCGAAGTACTGCCTTAAAATTTATATTAAGAAGAAAAGTAAACCTTTTTAAACTTAGGAAAAATATACGAATAATTATTTGTTAAGGATTTCTTTGTATGCCACGTTGTCAGTTCGGCCCTCCAGTTCTAATATGACCAAGCTGTGCGCTGATTTACTCTTGAGCATGCAACGTACAGTTGGCCATGTGAAAAATAATCTTGTCTCAAATCTCACAGCTTGGATTGCTGCTGTCATAATCGGTTTGAGTTTCATGGTTTGTTTTAATTACGACAGTATTTGCAGGACTTGTGTTTAAGTGACATTCGGCATCTGTCAAGCATTGTAAGCATACAACCGGTTTTATCAATAACTTCACATCTAGCTTTTGAGAGTTTAAACATTCATAAACATCAAAGTGTCCACTTCTGAAATCGTCACCTGTGAATCTAAGATGTTTAAGAGGCATTGGCTATTTGGGTACACCTGAAAGTGACAACCGAGCAATTCAGCGGCAGCCATCAACTCACATGCAGAACCATAGGTGAAGGGCTTAAGCATTTCACTCATAGTGCTCCTGTGTAGTATAATTATCTCCTGTACCGTCATCAGTCCATACCTTGAACCTGTCCCAGTCATTCAATACATAAGACACAATGTTCCTCTGGATATCAAGAGTGAGCCTGATATGGCCATGCAATATGTAACAAAGAGAATGGAAAAGGCAGGTGCCATCTCCGGGCATGGAAACCACTCGGTAAGTGACAGTTCTTTGATCGATGGTGATCACCTCGATAGATATGTTAATGGGGGTACGGTTGGAACGATAAAGGAAATGGGTTCCTGAACAATGTAAAGTAAGTCTAAAATACCTACACAATAACTATAATCGTAATAAATGAAAAATAAAACAACGGAGAAGCCGTGGATTAAATAAAAAGGCTGCAGTTATCAGCAGGGAGACGTGAATCCCGTGGCGAAGCAAGGAAGGGAATGTAGAGACCGGAGCGACGGATGGCCTTATACAGGCAGGCAGCCAACAACGTGGGAGGCGTTGGGATGGGGGACCCAACGCCGCCTCGCAACGTGACCGAGCTGCAGGCTATGGACGTATATATGTACGTAAGTAGGATTTAGTTAGCGTAGGGAACCCGTGTACCAGATTTCTTGAAGATGGGCCCATAAGTAACAAAGACCGTTGGAAAGTTCAATATGGCGGCCAACAGTGGCGTCATACCACCGAAATAAGTACGTACATTGGTTTCGGTTAGCTCAGGGAAGCCGCCTACCAAATTTCGTGAAGATGGGGCCATAAATAAGAAAGTTCAACATGGCGGACGTTGTCGATCATTATGACCGTTACCCGTAGAATTTCGAAATGAATCCTGCTTAACTTTTGTAAGTAAGCTGTAAGGTATTAGCCTGCCAAATTTCAGCCTTCTACCTACATGTGAAGTTGGAGAATTAGTGACGTTGGAAAGTTCAATATGGCAGCCGACAGTGGCGTCATACCACCGAAAAAAGTACGTACATTGGTTTCGGTTAGCGCAGGGAAGCCGCCTACCAAATTTCGTGAAGATGGGGCCATAAATAAGAAAGTTCAACATGGCGGACGTTGTCGACCGTTATGACCATTACGCGTAGAATTTCAAAATGAAACCTGCTTAACTTTTGTAAGTAAGCTGTAAGGAATGAGCCTGCCAAATTTCTGCCTTCTACCTACACAGGAAGTTGGAGAATTAGTGACGTTGGAAAGTTCAATATAGCGGCCGACAGTGGCATCATACCACCGAAATAAGTATGTACATCAGTTTCGGTTAGCGCAGGGAAGCCGCCTACCAAATTTCATGAAGATGGGGCCATAAATAAGAAAGTTCAACATGGCGGATGTTGTCAACCGTTATGACCGTTACGTGTAGAATTTCGAAATGAAACCTGCTTAACTTTTGTAAGTAAGCTGTAAGGAATAAGCCTGCCAAATTTCAGCCTTCTACCTACACGGGAAGTTGGAGAATTAGTGATGAGTGAGTCAGTGATTGAGTCAGTCAGTAAGTCAGTCAGTGAGGGCTTTGCCTTTTATTAGTATAGATAAATATAAATATATTATATACATACACACAAACATCATATTATAATATTCATTTTTAAAACTTGGCATTAGTGACCACAGTTTGTGATTAATATCATGCTGTAATATGGCAAAGGGGGCTTTATCCAAAGTTATGTTGAGCATGATTGTTGTAAATCATAATCATTTACCTTGTCTGTCAGCAGGGCTGGAAAATGATTTTAATTCACTTTTTTTAAATGTGTACGGTGATTATTATTGTTATTTCATAGCTTCAGACTCCTGGGTTGAAATCCCATCTCAGACACTACCTGTACAGTGCATATTCTCCCCTGTCATTAAACCCAAGCCAAAGAATTACAGATTATACTGACTGGCAAGAGTGAGTGAGTGCAGGGCTATTTCTTGCCTAATGCTACCCTATAATTTAATAAAATAAAATAATAAATAAATAAATAAATAAATAAATAAATAAATAAATAAATAAAATTAACACAGTAACTAAAAAATGCCACCCTCGGTTTGACTGCCAGTACTGTATCATGAAAGTACAAGAGATTAACATTTTACATGCCAACAGAAAGCAAAGGTGATAATTTTAAATTACATAGTTCAAACATCCATTAATGATTATGATGTAACACTTACTGCAAATGTCTGGGTACACTCAGCATGCTTAGTAGTTGTATGCAAACATGTATATGTACCTCACAGCTGGCACTGCCCATGTCTCAGTAATTTTCCATTTTAATATCAAACTCTGTACAACAATTCTAGATAGGCTTGGTAATGGTATATTCATTAAGGCAGGATATTTATTTTTGAATAAGTGCATAAATACATATACGAGGTGTGGCAGAAAAGTAATGAGACTGGCAACACTGCAAGCAATCTGGCAACGCTGCGCTGTTGTCCTTGATAGAGCACCTGTATCAGTACCCTCCCATAGCTCAGTGCGAGTTTCAACTCCTTCCATTAACTACATGATTTTTGTGACTGCTATTAGTGAAGTTGTGTTTTTGGTTGTGCGTCACGCAAAATGGAACAGCGGAATTTGGAGCAACGTTGTGCCATTAAATTTTGTGTTAAGCTTGGAGAATCGGCAAGTGTGACGTTTGAAAAGTTAAAACAGGCCTATGGGGAACATTCTTTATCCCGAGCTCAAGTTTTTCAGGGAGGCCTTCAACTTCGAAAACCAATGAAAACATCGAATGTGTGAACACTCTTGTGAGATCAGACCGTCGTTTAACATTAAGAATGTTGAGTGAACAATTAAATTTGAACAGATTTACCGTTCATCAAATTTTGACTGAACATTTGCACATGCGAAAGGTCTGTGCCAAAATGGTGCCAAAAAACCTCACAATTGAGCAGAAGGACAATCGAAAAAACGCATTCCTGTGGTTCCCCAGCCCCCTTATTCACCTGACCTCAGTCCGTGTGACTTTTTCCTAAACTGAAAAATGTCCTCAAAGGACGTCATTTCGGGACTTTAGAAAACATCCAAAAGAGTGTAACGGACATGCTGAAGACCATACCGGTTGAAGACTTCCAGCGCTGCTACCAACAGTGGGAACAACGTTTCCATCGGTGTGTAGCTGCCCAAGGGAACTACTTTGAAGGGGATAACATTGATGTTTGAAAAAAATAAAAACTTTGGTAAATAAAAAATCAGTCTCATTACTTTTCTGCCACACCTCGTATGACAGATGAACCATACAATCAACTAACATACATTAAAACATTACACAAAATCTTACACATAACTACATATATAGTAGCTACAAAGTTAGTAACATTTCATAATGAAACATTCTATAAGGTTTTAAGGACAGTTTAGTTTGAAAAACAGTAGTCATAATAACAGCTTTTCTCACAACAGAGAAAGTGTGCTACATTATTTTCCATGCCTATAAATTCAACATCCCATAAAGAGATTATTTTTAATTTTCCAGTACCACCCCTTCTGATTTTTTTTAGCTTCACTCCTGTCATAAAGGTGTTCTATCATGGTAAAAGCTCAGGAATGGTTGTTACTATATGCTCACAATGTATACTGCAGCACTAAATGTATGTCTCTGTGAAATTAAGAGAGAGAAAAATGCCAGAACTACTTTTGTAGTGATATTTCTTTGTGAATTTGAACATGAATAGTGTTAATAAAAAGAAACCTGTAGATGATTCAATTAAAATTTCTAAGAAAGAAACGAAACTCAACAATGCATCGAGCAAACTATAATTCAACAAAAAATGTAATTGATTACATAGCTCATTTAAAATAGTTTGAAATGTACCCCAAGTTAAATCCAACTTGTGAGCAATGTCATCAAGTTACTGCATTGCTACTGCATATGTTTTGTTAATAGCCTACACAAATTAAGCATGTCTCTTGGATACCCATGGGTTTAAAATCTCCTAATGCATTAACAGGGGTATCTGGAATACTCCCAGACAGGATTAAACTGAACTATGAGAAATTGGTTGTAATACAGTATGCCAACGATTCTTAAGTACAGTCTTGTTGGGGGCCCCCTGTGTCTGCAACTTTTTGCATTAATTAGTTTCACATTCAGTAAGTCATTTTTATCTTGAATTTATTTAATTACCTTTCCTCATTATTTCTTCTATTATTTTGCAGTTAGAAAAGTGTATTAGTGCTAGTTTCACATTTCTAGGAAATTCAAAAACATCTGTACTTTTGCAACACATTTAAATGCTTAATTTGTATGTTGTCTTTTCATTAACTTTTTAATTTACTTTTTCTGTGCTCTCTTAATTGTATCTGAATATGGTATGCAATTAATGACAAGCAGGCACCTGGGCATTGTACACTGAATGGTAAAAGTCAGCTATTTTAGTTTTACCCACTTCTGTACTTATTAATAATGTCATAAATAACAAGCAAATGAAACAGATCAAAACACTAAAAATAAAAAAATAATAATTCTTGTACTTCTGAATTCCTGCCTAATTCAGTAAAAAAGATTAGTAACCAGTTTGTAACTTCTGAATTGATACAAAACTCACAAACTGGGAAGTAACAGTTTGCCTGATTGATACTGGGAGTTCAATTAAAAGACACCATACTACTAGCAAGTAGACTTATTTTGTTCAAGTGGGAAAATGCCAATCCACCTTCTAGTACTCTGAGGGAAAGAGATGCACTATATCATTTCAAATTGAAAAAAAATCATAAAATGGCAAGGACTAATTATTATAATTTTAAAATAAGCATGGCTTTATGTAGCTATTTATTCTGCATGCCGTTTTCATATATAAAGAACTACTTCAGATAGTATTGTTGTTTTTGGGTTGAGGCTGAATGCCAAGTTTCTTTTTTTTGTTTAATTCTGAAGCATACTGTTGTATTTGCTATGTTAATTTTGTTGGTTCGATTGAGATGTATTATGTAATAAAATTTTCTTCTCAAGAAAACAAAAATAAAAAACTAAATAGTTAGGTTTGATGAAAAGCAGTTATTAATTATGTTATTCTATACAAACATCCAGAGACAACATTTCTGCCTGAAAAATGTAGGTAATATCAATATTAAGAGACAAACTGCATTTTCAGTAAATATTAAATATAAAAAAGTAATTACTCAGTATACTGTGACATTTTTTGGATAAATGTTTACCTCCTTCCAGCAGCGTCTGAACAGTACAAAAGTCATCTGCTAAAACAGCATAGTGAAGTGCAGTGCAACCACGAAAACTAGCCCGACTATTCAGTCGGTTACTAAACTCATCTTCCCTGGTCACCAGAACTGAAATAAATAAAAACAGTAAAGAAAAGTCAGCTATAATATTTACAAGGCTGTTTCACAAACTACATATAACATGAACAGAAAAGTAAGAAGTTACACAGAGAAAGAAAGTCAATTTTGTGGCTAGTGCATTAAGTATTCTTCAGCATATAACTGTGAGACAATGTATATGATGAGTTCACTGAATAAATAAAATATTTTTCATTATTTTGATAAAGCCTTTGAATATTTAAAGCTAACAATAAATTGTTTATTGTGTGCTCATACCTGGAGAGTGGCAGTGGCAGTTAGCTGCATACCTGATAATAAGTATTTATTGTTTTATACTGATTGCTGAATTTAGAATAAACAGTTTGTGTTTAGGTATTTCTGTTAGGTTCTTTCTTTAAAAGAATTTCACAGAGCAATTTCAGATTAATAGAAAAACAAGTGAATGCTTAGCACCAAGATCCAACAGCCTTCAAAAATGTATCATTTGGCCAAAACAAATGATCTGCAAATACATAACAAAAAGCCAAAATTGTATCTGGTAACCTTAATTAAATTGAAAAAGGTACAATAAAAGTGCAGCTAATGTAGTTAAATAAAAGGTGCACAGATATATACAGAAGTACCAGCCAGGGTGTCAGGGCTGCTGATACAGCTTTTGAGGTTGTTTGAAATAAATGTGTAAGTACTAATAGCTTGTTACTATGAATGTAAGCATAGTGGCATAATTGTCATGATTCTGGAGTTTAAACCAAAAGTCAGTGGGTTAAGGTTTGAACTAAATTCACTGTTGGCTAATTTAATGCCCATCTTCAGTTCACTCTGGGCAAATCACTTAAGCCGTCTGTGTTTCAGCTGTATACTGTTATATATAATTCATATATACACACAAATACTGTATACATATACACATATGCATGCATGTCATTGTACATATACAATTGTATTTTACACAATAAATACTTCAATTCTAAACAGAAAATAAGGTAAGAGAGACCACGTTTTAGCTGTACAGAGTAACGTTCTCTCTCATTACCATCTTTCCATGATTTACATTTTTTTATATAAATATAATATACATGGGTAAATAAAAAAGTAAAGGTAATTTTAAATTACATGTTACAGTAACAGACAGAAGCTAATGCAATACAACATGTTTGTGATGGCTTATGGGTAGTTTGAACACACAGAGCTCAGCGCTTTGCCATTAGTCTAGTTGAAGCCAAAGTTAAACAAACACAAACTTAGATACTCCGCTACGGAATTGCAATATTGTTGAACAACACAGCGTATTGAGATTTCTTTGGGCAGAGGGAGTGACCTTGCTGAAATTCACCAAATTCCCGTTCAAAGTAAGCAGATGTGCATGTAAATGTAAACGGCTTTAGAATGTGGGGTGAGGATTCCCATTCAAAGTCAGTAGATGCAAATGTAGACTACAATGGAGTAGCTCATGGGGGACCAGTTAAGTTTAACCTTTCATCATCTGTCCCTCTTGTCTCGGATCAGTTCTGGTGAAGCAACATCTATGCTCACAGCCTTAGCGTCTGGCACTGGCACTGAAGGAGTATATAGTACATTAGCTAACCAATGTGCTTCGCTGAACTTTCTCTTTTCCACCCGACAGGCAAGTGGTGCTGTCAATTGCTTTTTCTATGTTCTTTGTCTGCATAAAACCCCGTCACTGCTGTGCAGAGCATGTTACTCAATACCACTATAATATTAACTGCTGACAATTTTTTATATAGTAATTAAATCAGTCAAAGTGTCTTTGGAATTTTGGGGTATTTTAGTTTTTCTATGGGGGTGCAGGGGAAGGTTTACTCCTAAATACTGATGAATTGAAATTCCCTTTCTTAGTATATACCTGCTTACTTAAATATACCTTCCTGCCAAATTTCAGTTTTTTCAATTAATTTAATTCAATTAAAATGCATAAATTCCTTAAATGTCTCCAAAATAATAATGTCACTTTCTTTCCACAGTTAATCTGGATTTTAACTGAATTAAATGAATTATTTTATGGGTGTCCCACAATTTTATTTTTAGTCACATATGACAAACAAAATCTAAGTACAAGAAAAAAAAAATGTTTACTTTTTATAAAAATTTTGAATAAAATTTTGTCACTTAAAAATCTTTTTTGTGTGTGTGTATATATATATATATATATATATATATATATATATATATATA
>JANRMT010062834.1:24486088-24507759 GCA_026402145.1 Polypterus bichir lapradei | reverse complement strand
GATGACCGCATTTCCCCCCCCCCCCCGCTCTTGGCCAGTCTGCACAGGACTCCAGGACATGCAGAGGAAAGAATGTTCCTCTGCAAGGTGAACCATGAACACTCTTCTTTTCTCAGTGGACCGCGTACATGCCTTGCACAGTACATGTGCTTTGATCGCCGCCAGGTCAAGCTTGTTATAGCACAAGCAACTGGCCACCTGCGTGATGCTGCTAGCACTGAATAAGCTCACGCCTTCTGGTATAAACGTGCAGCACCAGGGAAAAAAATAGAAAGAGACAAATATATGTGACATTTTGAAGAAATCATTGTATGACCTGAGTAGTACCTATCAGAAAACATCATCGCACAAATGCAATATTATTTGAAAATGAACAGATCGGGTGTAAATTTTTTACTTTTAAAAGTTAGCTTTTTTTACTTTTATTTTCTCAATCTCGTTCACGCTCTCCCTCCCCTCCTGATCTGACCCTACCTAACTAACTAACAGCGCCAGCATAAATTCACAAGAGACGGTGGCATCACATCTCCAGGATGCTTTCGTTTCAGATGCTTATGCATCGTGATGGTGCTGCTGTGAAAAGAAAGCTCCGCTTTACATAATCTGCATTCAACTTTTTTTTCTTTTTTGGTGAAGTGCTCCCACACTTTAGAAAGTTTCTGTCTCAATTTTTTTCCATCTCCTTCCCCCTACTCTATCCGACTCGCCACTGCAACCATGTTTATTTTCCTCTACATTCTTCTTCTCCTCAGACGTTCTTCTTCATTGGTAGGACTGTGTGCAGTCTTGGCAAACAATAACAAACGATACTGCAGCCAGATGTTTGTGTAGTGCATTGCAGTTACAAAAACCAATGTGGTTCTTTGTGACTGGAGCATCTATTGAAGGTTGTGTTTATGACACATCGACAATAAAAAATCCGCATTGACGATTTTTTGTAGTCGACATTATCAATTACGTCGACTAATCATTGCAGCCCTAATAAATATCAAAATATAATGCAGGGCCCAAACTTTAATGTGTGACAGAGGTGGGGATCCCACCGGTGTAACAACAAATCAGGGGTTTATTATCTTGGTGGAGATTTCAGCATAGAGTTTATAAGAATGGTATTACCATAAACTACCTGATTTATCTTAGCATGTGCACATTCAAAATTTTTTCTGACATTTCCTGACCAGTAACTGAAAAACACTGCTTAAAATTCATACTAAAAATAAAAATTTCAACATCATAATACATGTAACTGTTGAAGTAGTGAACACCAAGGTAATTCAAAATGTTTTCATTTAAACACTCTTTAAAGCTGTCTTTGTTGCAACATACTTTTAAAGTCTGGTTTGTCATTTTTGTCAGTGAACCACTCTGTTAAGTTTGTAATATCTGTTATTCTAAGATTTTATATGTGCATCACTAGCTGATTAAAAATATTAATGAAGACTAACATTTAATGGAGAAATCAAATTAATTCCAATTTCAAATGTCAGGAACCTATGGTGCTTTAAATTTTCCATATACAGTATGTCCCTCTTTTTTTTAACATCTGTCCCAACTTTAAAGCTTCCTGTGTGAAATCAAATTGTTCAGTTTTACATGAATCCTTTATTTCAAAGCTCCTGTTAAACAGCCTTTGTTTTGATGTTTTCAAGGTTTCTTCGGCTGGCAGTCTTACTACACCACACAGTCCTATACACATACTGTAATTGTAGATAGCATGTAAGTTCTACCTCCTCGATCTATGACACTGAACTGCATGCAAACTGAATGGATGCTTGGACTGTTAAACATCTGTCAAGTGCTCATTGCAATCAGTGAATGAATGCAATGCCTCCATTCATTTACTGTGACTGTGTAGGAGATTATTAAAAGCAATTAATCTCATTATTTTTCATCTCCTCTTACAAATGTGTAACAACACAAATTAAACAATTACACCTCATATGATCGGTAGTGTTATTTTGCTTTCAAAGCGCAGACAAATCAGTTTCTGAACTAGTTTTATAACGGGGTAAAAGGGGCAATAATGTGAGTTTTTTATTTTTTTCTTTTTCAGAATGGACTTCTGGTGGTTTTCTTTTTGACATATGTTGATGCAGTGCTGTAGCACCACCATTGCTAGCCACCTTTATATGTAATTTTTACTCATGTTTTTCTCATATACTATTGTGCCTTTCAAAGTAAGTCTTCTACTTGCAGTCATGCATGAGCACAGTATCGACTGCCTCGGAACTATTGATACTGCAAACAAACTGGTACCAGAACATTTTCTGACCTTTAGTACCAAAGTATAGGTTTTTGTGACATCTTTAATCTTAAGTTTTCAGTATAGTCTACTGCAGCATAAAACTCCACTTAATTAGAACAATTTTGACGAAAACAGGTCCTTCAAAACAACAAAGCTCATTAATCACATTCACCTACTTTCTCCAAAATAAAACAGTCAAGTCTTGAAGGTCCCCAGAGTTCTACTGTTTACCACACTACTTGATAGTTTATTTACCCTTAACAAATTTCCAACTGTGACACAGTGTTCTTAAAGAAGAAGAAGACTAAAATACACCATACTAATTACCTTCATGATTCTGAACACTTTAGTCCTGGTATTTCTTGATTAAACTGGAAAGGCTTAACTCCTTCAATCTGTCTCCATAGCTCATGCATTGCAGTTATAGTATCAGATTAGTTGTACCTCTCTGAACTTTCTCTAGCATTGCTTTGTCTTTTTTATAATATGGAGACCAAAACTGTACATAGTAATTGACATGAGACCTCACTAGGAAATTATAGATTTTAAGCAAACTTAGACTGTGTGGTGGAGTGACATCTAGTCTATAAGCTGATCAATATTTTGTATGTCTTTGTTTGTAAACTAGACAAAAAAATTAATATTAGTGATTCAGGAGGCATGTTTTACTTAATTGACGAGAATAGCAATGCTTTGATGTTTACCTAACCAAACCCTCAGTCTTTTGGACTTGACTCAGGATGTGAAATTAATGGTCTGGCCTGGTGGAACATATATCAAACCACCTTGGCAAAGGTTACTGAGTTCGAACTTAGGGTCCTATAACTGTATTCTGATTCCTTAAAATTTGTGGGGATATTATTAGTAGTACATAAATAAATGTGCAACTTAACTCCTGTCTATTTACTTGAGCTTACATACTGTATGTAAAAGGGAAGGGAGAAGGATGTGCTAAAGTACCTGACCACAAGGTGGTAAGTGTACGGCTAACATCGTATTAGCGTTTTTAATTTTTTGTACTGTCTCTAGGTGTAGATAATGAAAAGTTCAAAACAACTCTTAGGTCCTTCTCTTAAAGACTATGTCCGGGTTTTAAACATCTAGTTGTACATTCTAACGTTTTACATATTGACTTAATACTTTTCATTTATTTATAATACTTTGTACTTATTGTCTATGTCGATCTATACCAATCCTTCCAGTCATACGATACAAGGTGAGCTTAAAAAAAATTGTAGAAAACATGCTGTTCAATAGTGTGATCTTTCCATTGTAGTCCAAATTCAATCCACATTTTATTACTAACATTAGATATTCCCATCTCTTCATATACAGTGCATTCGGAAAGTATTCACAGCGCATCACTTTTTCCACATTTTGTTATGTTACAGCCTTATTCCAAAATGGATTAAATTCATTTTTTTCCTCAGAATTCTACACACAACACCCCATAATGACATCGTGAAGAAAGTTTACTTGAGGTTTTTGCAAATTTATTAAAAATAAAAAAATTGAGAAAGCACATATACATAAGTATTCACAGCCTTTGCCATGAAGCTCAAAATTGAGCTCAGGTGCATCCTGTTTCCCCTGATCATCCTTGAGATGTTTCTGCAGCTTAACTGGAGTCCACCTGTGGTAAATTCAGTTGATTGGACATGATTTGGAAAGGCACACACCTGTCTATATAAGGTCCCATAGTTGACAGTTCATGTCAGAGCACAAACCAAGTATGAAGTCAAAGGAATTGTCTGTAGACCTCCGAGACAGGAATGTCTCGAGGCGCAAATCTGGGCAAGGTTATAAAAAAATTCTGCTGCTTTGAAGGTCCCAATGAGCAAAGTGGCCTCCATCATCCGTAAGCGGAAGAAGTTCGAAACCACCAGGACTCTTCCTAGAGCTGGCCGGCCATCTAAACTGAGCGATCGGGGAAGAAGGGCCTTAGTCAGGGAGGTGACCAAGAACCTGATGGTCACTCTGTCAGAGCTCCAGAGGTCCTCCGTGGAGAGAAGGGAACCTTCCAGAAGGACAACCAACTCTGCAGCAATCCACCAATCAGGCCTGTATGGTACAGTGGCCAGATGGAAGCCACTCCTTAGTAAAAGGCACATAGCAGCCCGCCTGGAATTTGCCAAAAGGAACCTGAAGGACTCTCAGACCATGAGAAACAAAATTCTCTGGTCTGATGAGACAAAGATTGAACTCTTTGGTGTGAATGCCAGGCGTCACGTTTGGAGGAAACCAGGCACCGCTCATTACCAGGCCAAAACCATCCCTACAGTGAAGCATGGTGGTGGCAGCATCATGCTGTGAGGATGTTTTTCAGTGGCAGGAACTGGGAGACTAGTCAGGGTAAAGGGAAAGATGACTGCAGCATGTACAGAGACATCCTGGATGAAAACCTGCTCCAGAGCGCTCTTGACCTCAGACTGGGGCGATGGTTCATCTTTCAGCAGGACAACGACCCAAAGCACACAGCCAAGATATCAAAGGAGTGGCTTCAGGACAACTCTGTGAATGTCCTTGAGTGGCCCAGCCAGAGCCCAGACTTGAATCCGATTGAACATCTCTGGACAGATCTTAAAATGGCTGTGCACCGACGCTTCCCATCCAACCTCATGGAGCTTGAGAGGTGCTGCAAAGAGGAATGGGTGTGTCAAGCTTGTGCCATCATATTCAAAAAGACTTGAGGCTGTAATTGCTGCCAAAAGTGCATCGACAAAGTATTGAGCAAAGGCTGTGAATACTTATGTACATGTGGTTTCTCAGTTTTTGTATTTTTAATAAATTTGCAAAAACCTCAAGTAAACTTTTTTCATGTTGTCATTATGGGGTGTTGTGTGTAGAATGCTGAGGAAAAAAAATAAATTGAATCCATTTTGGAATAAGGCTGTAAAATAACAAAATGTGGAAAAAGTGATGCGCTGTGAATACTTTCCGGATGCACTGTATGTACTACAAATATCTTTGGGTCCTGGGTCTCATAAGTAAAGAATACATTTTACTATATCCATAAGCTTTTTGTAAATTTCTAATCACTGTTATTTATTTTGCATTTTACCCACCTATACCCTTCTGAGCTACTAAAGTACCTAGAGAATAGTGTAGAAAAATAAACCCTTTCTGATATCACTGAATGTATCAGGGAAGAGGAAAAAAAAATCAAGCATACACACTGGTAGATAAAGTAAAACAAATCCTCATCAATCACAAAACACAGTGTGTGCCCCTGCCCAACTATACAATGAACAATAATGTACTTTAACGTTTTACTTTCGGGTCCTCCCTGCATGGAGTTTGCATGTTCTCCCCATGTCTGCATGGGTTTCCTCCCACAGTCCAAAGACATGCAGGTTAGGTACATTGGCGATTCTAAATTGTCCCTAGTGTGTGCTTGGTGTGTGTGTGGGCGTACCCTGTGGTAGGCTGGCACCCTACCCGGGGTTTGTTTCCTGCCTTATGCCCTGTGTTGGCTGGGATTGGCTCCAGCAGACCCCCCGTGACCCTGTAGTTAGGATATAGTAGGTTGAATAATGGATGGATAAATGACGTTTTACTTTGATTAAATTAACTTGTTGCACCAAAAGATCAGTTGTTAGACATTGGTTTCTTATTGAGATAACAGAAAAAAGTAAAAAGAAAGTAAGTTTATCTGCTTGTTATAAATTAATGAGTTATTTCAGATAAAATGACTTTTTTAAAATTTTACTTTATAACCTTACGTAATTAGTTATAAAAAATAAACACTATATTACCTTCCAAAGAGTGAATACTTTTCTGCCTGGACATATCATAGACATTACTGAACTCATCTCCAAGGTCTGGATCTGCTCCAGCTGCTAATAGCTCTTTCACCACTCTAAAAAAAAGAAATAAAAAGCAGCCTTAGGAAATCAAACTAAACTTTTATTACAAATATGAAAATAGACAAAATTTATTAGTTTCCTTAAGGATCTCAATAATTTGTAAAGATACACATTGAAGAGCATATTAACTAACTGCATTATAGTCTGGAATGGCAACAAGATTCAATGCCATGTAGCAGTAGACTGGAATATCACTGGATTCATACTACAAGTCATACAGTATAATACATGTATGTACATATCAGGCATCACATGCCACAACAGCAAACTGTTTGTCCCAGAAATCCAGAAAATGATATTGTCTTTTTTGGATTTGGAAATAAAATGGCAATACATATTTAGTATAATGTGGGGATGAGTTCAGCATGTTTTAAAAATTAGATGGTTGCTGCTGTTTAAAATAGAACTAGCACTGCATTGTAGTAGGAGATTACATCAATTACAGGGCAAACACAAAAAAATGGGTGTCCTACATTTTATAGTAAAAGTGTCTAAACATTAATTACTAACCACAATGTGCACCAAGAATTCCTTCTTAAATCGTTTTCTCTGTCATTGTACAGATCTGTAACATAAAAGCACTTATAAGCCTGTTTCACATAGAAACTAGGCTAAGCCATGAATTTACTTGAAATTGCTTATTAAGACGTTTCAGGGTGACATGGAAACTTCCAGGATTAAGATTGTTCAACAGATATGGGTAAAGTATTGTCTACATGAAGAAAGGTTGGCAAGGACCACTGGACACATTTGAGACACAGACAATACAATGAATTAAAAAGAAATCCAAATGCAGAGCAACAAGGATCCAAATTCATATGGTCTGTACAATTCCCAAATACAGGTAAAATTCCGTTACAACGAACTTCCAGGGACCTAAAAAATATTTTGTTGTAATGAAAATTTCGTTGTAATGAGATTCTGTATTTGTAGCTATAGTGCTTTCTTTAACTTGTGTCCAAGCGTCTGCAATCATTTCAATAGCTTATTTCTCGTTAATTTTAATCTTCTCCTGTGTACAAGTTATGCTGATGAGAATTTTTCTCAGCATTTCCTTGTGATAATACACTTTCAGGGTGTGAATGATGCCCAAATCCAATGTCTGAAGCACTGCTGTGCAATTGGATGGGAGGAATTCAACGCGAACATTATCTAAATACGGAAGCATGTTGTTGGCTGCAAAGTTATCAATCAGAAGCTGAATCATCTTTTTCTTCTTCTTCATTTTGTGAGGTTTCTGAACTCTTTTGGGACCCCCCATCCCCCCCACCCAACGGGAACATCACGCTAAAGTGCGTCCCGAAGCGTGATTGCCACGATTGTGGAAGATTGTTTGTCCGTTGCTGAAGCAGGGCAACAGCAAGGTCACAGGGGTGCAGTGAGGCGTCACAGAAGCGAATCCTAAAAGATCAGGGTCGCGCTATAAGTCCCTGTCTTGCACCCCAAAACACGAGGCTGAGTCTCAGTACTTTAGCAAAACCAGCTTTATTCAACTTGAAACAGGAACAGCATGGTTATTTATTGTAGCAGGATCTGCCACTCTCCTATAAACAGACACAGCAGTCAGGCGGGGGGTCGTGGCCAGGTTAATGGCCAAGTAATCCTGTTCACTGCATTTACAATGTTCCTTTGGCAGAGAGACACAGCACAGCTGTGAGCCTGCTGTTGCCCCAGCAACATATAAACAGTCTTCCACAGACGCGGTGATCGCACTTTGGGATGCTCTTCGGCATGTTGTCCAGTTGTTGGAGGTCCCAAGAGAGTTTAGAAACCTCACATTTTCTTGAATAAGTGCCGCATGAATAGGAATGTTTCTTGAACAAGCATCACTGAACCACATAAAAACTGCTTTTTCGACATCTTCAAATGCAACAGTTCGCATACATTTGCAACCCAAGATTTTTCTTCTTTTTTACTCAGTCTTTTAAGAAAGTTGAGAGTGTCAATGGCAAATTTCCGAATTCACTGGCAACGTCTTTTTTCTTTTTGCCGCAATCGAGAGCTGCAAAAATATAACGTTTTTTTTCTAATATGAACTATTATTGTTTTTTCGCGTCTGCCATTTCTATAGGAGGGTGACAATGAGTTAAATTCCAATGGATGTTTATCAAATGTTGACGAGCAATAAGCAAAAGGTATCACTGAAAACCACCAAAAACAAAAACAGCAAAAAAACAGTATGCGCAAAGTTGAAGAAAGACTTTTTTTTTTTACGTGTTTCTGTTTGGGGATCGTTGTGCACAATTGAGCTTTGGCCACAGAAAAAACTGCTCTGTGGATGATTCATTCAGGCATTTCAAGGTCTTTTGGGCACTTCGTTGTAATGCAAGTATCTACTGAATGTACTTCGTAGTAATGAGATTTCTATAGACTTGTGTCATATGGGGAAACTGTCGGGACCATAAAAATACTTCGTTGTAATGAAAATTTCGTTGTAAAGATATTTGTTGTAATGGAATTTTACCTGTATTGTAATATACACATTGTCATGTGCGTGCATTTGGGGATCAACTTAAGGGCTTGGTTAATTATATCACTCTCCAGGAACATACAAGGGCGCTAAGCAATAATGATTTCTCTTCTCCTTTCCCCAGAAAGAAAAGATTGACTTGCCTCCAACCATGATGTCACTTCCAGGGTTACACCACCTGGACCCATCTCTTCCTCCCAGAAACCATCAAATCCGGAAACCTAGCCATCTTGTGCATACTCCATGAATTTCAAGAAGTCTCAACAAATGCACTTTTTAAATATATGGGATTCACCTTTTGAGGTGCCCCAGAGCCTTTATAATTGTCTGTCTTGTCTTTATAGTGGCATTGTCAGCAGGATCAATCAGGAAAATGATGGAACCCCAGGACATCATAGGCTTGCTCCATATGGCTGTGGAAATTTAGGTGCTAGAAGTCCAGGTGGGGAAACAACAAACCCAACTCTCCGAGACAGCGTTATATAGCCAGACACGGGTCGCTCTCCAGAAAGACCTACAGATAGGTCCATCACAGGTAGTTAATCTCGATGGGGATATTGAAACATATTTTCCCGTTTTCTAGAGAACGACTACCCATCATCACTGAGATCGTGCTGAGTGGACACATATACTGGCAGCATTCCCTTGACTGCCGGCAGAACAGGCTTACTACGAACTCGAGGAGACCGATGCAGGCAACTACGATCAGTTAAAATCAGAGGTGCTGGGATGGGATCACTCCTGACCAGCAGGCGAGAGCTTGCCATGTGTGGACCACTGACCCTGACATCCCAGCCAGGTCCTAAGGTTACGAGATTTGGAGATGAGTGGGCCGATGGCTGAAACTGTAAACCGACATTTCCAAATTTTTTGGTTTTTTGATTTTTTGGTACAAGCCCTTCCAGAACATCTAGCGCATCCGGCCTGGAGGCAAGAATATAAGAGCATGGACAGCCTGATTGCAGCCATCGAACATCACCGCGTCACCTCCCAAGTAGAGAGGGTCAGTAGACATATGGACATCTACAAGCCTTATCAGGGACATACCAGTCCTTTGGAACCCACTCGATGCAATACTGAACCTATGGTGTGACAGGAGAGATCCTTAACATCACCCTGCTGCTATAAGTGTGGAGAACTTAGCCATACCATACCTAACTACCCCCACTTCGGTAAGCCTATGGACTGCAGCTGGGCAAAAGGAGAGAGGTATTGTTTTTTTGCTGGTCATAAGGTGTCAGCTTTGATTAAATCTGGAAGGAATATTTCCATTGTTGCTTGCTGTTCTATACTTTCGCAACAATGGGAAAGCAGGACGACTAGTCTAACCAGTATTCACTGGGAAACTCGTTGGTACAGATCTGCCCAGTTAATTATTACTTATAAAGGTTACACAGAAAATTCAGGTGGCTATGATGCACAGCCCACCTTATCCAGTAATCCTTGGATGGGACTGGTCCAATTGTATAAGCAAAAGTATATAAACCACCTCTAGGTAGAAACCAGGACTAGTTATTGTTGGTGACTAGTCCCAAGATGTTCCCATGCCACATATACAGCTAGGTGGTGACCAAATTTATAGCACTACTCAATGGGACGAGATGTACCTACGTCGCAGTCTGCTGATGTACGTGAGGCATGATGGTTCAGGACATAACTCCGCCCATTGTCTCAATCAATTACATTTTCAATTTAGACAAACTCAGCTTGTTTAAACAGGAATAATGGAATGATAATTCCTTAAAATTTGCTTTGAATGCCGTTGTTCTGATTGATGGTGCTGCACTTTGTTTTGAAGAATGATTTGCTCTATTGGGTAGTGTAACGGATGGCCGGGGCACATGCCTGGCTGTGACGCCCCTGCAACATATGTCCCAGGGGGGCAAGGATGTGAAATCCAGTATCTCCCTCTGGATGCTAGATGGCAGCCTCCCTGGGTTGCAGTGGTGCCTCAGACTCCCCCAGGGCTTCATGGGGGTTGGAGTTCTGTGCAGCCCTGTTGGGTTCCGCAGGCGCCGCCAGGGGGTGCTGCTGGCCACTTTTGGGCACTGATTTCGCCACAACCGGAAGTGCAGCCGGATGTCAGCAATCAAGCACCTGGGTACCCAATAAAAGGAGCCTGCGACCACCACTCAGCGGCCAGAGTCGGGTGGAGGAGGACAAGGTTGCCTGGGAGGAGTGGTGGTGCCGGAAGAGAGGAGTGTGGTGTGCTTATTTTGTGTATTTGTACACTGGGGACTGTGTTATGTCTCCCGTGTCGGGTCAGGCACCTACAGTGGAACCTCGGACCACGTTCAAATCGGGTTACAACCAAAAAAGTTCACCAAACTTTTGCATCTGTTCACGACCACACACTCGGGTGACGAACAAGCCAGTTTCCCTTCCGGTTTATAAGCGCCGATGATTTCCGCACGTGTTCAGTCTCTCCCTGTGCATTTGTTGTGTACGCTTTGTGCTCTATTTCGTTTCCCTTCCGGTTCGTACGTGCCAGTGATTTACGCACATATTCAGTCTCTCCCTGTACAGGACATTGTTCTCGGTCAGACGTGCATCACACAAAGGGACTTTACCTCAAAACTGTAATCTCCTCTCCACCCAGTTCCTCCTCACTTCCTTCATGCCAGAACTCGACTCATGCAAGGTTAGTTTTCTTGGTTATTTATGGTTAGTTTTTGTATAAATTAAGGATTTTTCAAATGTTAATTTTTTTCCGTGTGCTTAAAACTCATTAAAAAAAAGCATGGAAGACACTTGAGAGAATAAAATTTTATTGGCAAGGGTTCAATGCGGAAGTCCACCGCTTTTGTGCCTCCTGCCCGGAATGTCAGCTGCGGCAGATTCCTTGGAAGGACCATGCTGCTCTTGTTTCTGTCCCTCTCATTGACAATACAGTTGAGCAATTAGGGGTGGATATTATAGGACCCCATAACCCTTGGCCAGAGGCCAAAAATACATTTAAGTTATGGCATATTATGCTATACGATACCCAGAAGAGTGGCTAATTCAAAAAAACATTGCACGGGAACTTGTCGGGGTCTTTGAGAGGGTTGGCATCCCTAAAGAAATCTTAACAGATCCTGGGATGCCATTTACCTCAGATATGTTCAGGGAGGTTTCCAAATTACTCTGTATTAAGCATGTGAAAACCTCTGTGTATCATCATCCCCAGACAGACGGTTTAGTGACGCGCTTTAATCAAATGCTCAAATAGATCTGTAAAGTGGTCAGCGAGGACAGAAGGAATTGGGATCACTTACTTCCCCTCATCTTGTTTGCCAACTGGGAGGTGCCATAAGCCTCCACGGGCTTCTCCTCCTTTGATTTATTATACGGACGACAACCCCAGGGTATTTTGGACATCTTAAAAGAAGGTTGGGAAGAGGAGACCAATCCTTTTGTAAATATTCTGTAATATATCACACAGTTATGTGATAGATTTGGTAAGATCAGGCCCATCTTAAAGGAAAACACTGAACATGCCCCATCAATGCAGGTTCGTTATTATGAGAGTTATTATGAGAGTTTCGACCCAGGAACCATGTTATGGTTATTATTCCAATGTCCCACTCTAAATTATTGGTTCAACAATAATTAAACAACCAAATAGACAACCAGCCGAGTGAGTATATCATGTCAAACTCCTGATGCTGTGGAAGGAAAGGGATTCTGATTACTGCTCCACTTCACCTCGTCCCTTCTTTGCCAGTTGTGTATAATAATTTTAACTTAGGTTCTGATTTAACACCTGTACAAAGACAAGAGCTTGAAGAAGTTATCTCGTCCATTCCGGATGTTGTGACTGAGAAACCCAGAAGAACCTCCTTGATTGTGCACATTGTTATAGAGCTGGGTGTCATCGTCTTAGATACGCCCAGATTGCCTCCTAAAGGCCAAACGTGCTGTCGAAATAGTAATTAAACGAATATTGGACTTGGAGGTAATAGAGGAAATTTTCAGTCCTTGGTCCAGTCCCATTGTCTTAGTCTCTAAGCCTGACAGAAACTGGCACTTCTGCAATGATTTCCGCCGGCTTAATCAGGTTTCACAGTTTCATGCCCCAAGTGGATGAACTCCTTGAGAGGCTCGGACGGGCAAAGTACTTGACCACTTTAGACATGACGAAAGGGTACTGGCATATTCCCTTAGTGAATTCTGCAAAGGAAAAGTCCGAGTTCAGTACTCGGAGGGTTCACTGGAAGTATACGATCCTTCCATTCGGTTTGCACGGGGCACCCGTGACTTTCCAGCATCTGATGGATAGACTGCTCTGAATCCACCAAACCTACAGTGCCGCCCATCTGGATGACATAGTCATTTATTCCGACACATGGAAGGACCATACACAACAGGTACATGTAGTGCTCCAGGCACTAAGCAATGCTGGCCTACAAATTAATGCAAAAAAACATTTTTTTGGATCAATCGAGACAAAATATTTGGGCTACTTAGTGCCGGGGAACAGTATGACCACTGTGTTCAAAATGGCTGCCATTGTGAACTTGCCTGCTCAAGAACTAAGAGGCAAGTACAAACTTTCCTAGGACTAGTGGGATACTACTGCCAGTTTGCACCTCTGTCCTCGGAGAGAGCTGCCCCTTTAACTGATCTGACAAAGAAACGCGCTCCCAATTCTGTGGTATGGGATGAAAAAACAGACAATGTATTCTGTGACCTTAATGAGGCCCTTACGTCAACACCTGCACTAATAATGCTGAATTTTTCTTTACCTTTTATATTGCAGACCGATGTTTCAGAAACAGGCTTGGGTGCCGTGTTGAGCCAAAGCATAGATGGTGTTGAACACCTCTTGATGTACTTAAGTCAGAAACTTTTGGATCAGGAGATCAGGTATGCAGCATTGGAGAGAGAGGCTCTGGTGATCAAATGGGTTATTAACGAGCTATGGTATTACCTCCTGGGACATGAGTTCACCCTGGTGACCCTGGCGACTGTCTTTACAGTGGATGGCCATGCACTGGGAGTCTAATCACTGTGTGACCAGGTGGTTTCTGGACCTGCAGCCTTTTCGGTTTAAAGTTTAACATCACCGGAGTACGCTCCACGCCAACGCTGATGCATTTATGACCTCACAGTTCGGATCGCCCAATCTGATGGATTTTGGTTAAATTGGGGGTGGGCTGGGATCCGTCACATTCATGTGCTTGGGGATCAACTTAAAGGCTTGGTTAATTATATTACTCCCCCAGAAGATAAAAGGGTGCTAAGCAATAATGATTTCTCTTCTCCTTTCCCCTCTGCAGACAGAAAGATTGACATGCCTCCAACCCTGCCTTCACTTCCTCCTCTCAGAAGCCACCAAAGCCAGAAATGCAGCCATCTTGTGCAGACTCCGTGAACTTCTGAAGTCATCTCAAAAATTGTGCTGAATAAGCTTTTTTTTTTTTTTAACACCTTTTACACTTTTTCAATATAAGGGGTTTGCCTTTTGAGGTGCTCCAGACCCCAGACAGTTGATGTGCTGTGAGGCGCCTATCACACCAGCTGTTGACCATCAGAATCTTGTCTTTTAATTAGGTTGTAACTTTGGGCTTGCCACATTGCTTCCTATCAGCGTTTCTTCCAGTTTCCAGTTGCCTTTGGATTGTGTAGAATACCATACTCACTGACATTTGGATTTTTTTTTGCAATTTCTATACATGAAAGGCCTACACTTCTAAGACTAATGATGTTCTTCCTCATTTCATTTGTTAAGTTCCATCTTCTTGCTATTATCACTGGAATATTGTCCAAGTAGCATTTTAGAGGGTGTAGTAACACAGTCTGTTCCAACTCTGCTTTAAGACAGACAGAGGGTTTTTAAGTAATCAAAAGAAGTTCGGACACCTCAGCAAATTGTTTGCTTTAATTGCTGCAGAATATCAGTAGGTTGTAACGTAACAGCTGTTCCCTAAAGAAGGCCCATTTGTGATATTCTGATATTTCCTTTTTTTGCAGTTTTTGGTAGCCTAAAGTTTAAATTTAAACCTCTGGCAGATTAGGTCATTCATTAAGTTTAAGAAAAAAAAGTGAAAAAACTAAGGCATTTTAAAACTTTTGTCTGGTAGTGTACATACAATTCCCATACACACATTTTATCTTTACAAATCCAGATGTACAACGCTTTTCAATTAACATTACAGCTACATCTAAAGCTTGTGACATTTAAATCTATAAATGCCTTTGTCTCATGCCTTTAAATTACACATTGTATAACTTCATATACTATATAGAGAGTGTACCATATTTGCACAGTGTTCACCTTTTTAAGATTTGAAGGATGAATACAACTATTGCAGAAGGCAGGCATTTTAACTATAGTAGTTAGAAACTTTGGAATGACATGCCAGCTTATGTAAAAGATGTCCCATCAACCCCAGAATTTAAATCAATTTAAAATATTTCTACAGACATCGGATACTATTGTTTGTGTGTAACAACCTGATATTTAGAGTTTTAAAAGACAGAATACACATCCAGTTATACCCTGAACCATAATTAACACCATTAACAAGAAGAGATGGTACAGTTCCCGTAGCAGTATTTCCTCTACGAACACGCTTGAGCATTTTCTTTGTATCCAGTGAAAACTATCAGTGGGGGTCTTTTATTGTGCAACAGGGATAGTTATTTCATTGTCTGGAAGGAGACCTACATATTATAAGGAATAGGAGTTGCTTTGCTAGATTTCCACAGATTCTTAATACCTACCCCAGAGTGTCATGAAGGCGGAGTACGCATTGTTGCAATGGGTCTGGGCAGTGATCCGAGAAGAGCACTGATCCTAGAAAGCACTTCTACAAACAAAGGCATCCCAAACTGGAGTGACATTAGAAAGGCAATAAAGAACAAAAATGAAAGGAGAAGGCGGCTTTAATACAAAACTAAAAGTAAGAGTTGGGAAGTAGACCTATGTCTTTCCATGTCTGCTTATTCTAGTATTGTGTTTTTCTTTTTGTCTATAAAAATATAACTTAAAACACATTCTAACCTCAATTATCACAACTATATCATTATCACAGAATCACGTAATACTATATATTTTTAAACATATATACATGTTTATATTACTTTAGACCCAGAGTAATGATTTACTTCTCTGCTACATAAATTACTCATTTTAAAAAAAGCCAAGATTTTCTGCATGCTCAGCTTTTTCGATTAATACATTTTTTGAGATTACAAATGATTCAATTTAAAGAACCACATCTGTGCATGATGTAAAAAGTTTTAAAAACAAAAAAGAATTAAGTGCTCCATATGTAAAATACTGCAATTTTAAATTATACCTGAATGGTATCAATTAGGCAAAACTGAGTTCTGAGTTCTGACTTCAATTAGTCTTAAACATCAGTTCTTTGCCTCCTACACGACATGGGCCCAGCGTGAATAAAATCATTGCCATAGGTCTTCTGCTCATAAAGAAAAGCGCTTTACTTCACATAAACCTTTGTGACATCAGTAGCATCTTCCCTGTTCTAGAGTCTCATCTCTATGGTACTCATTTTCTTGAACTCTGTTCAGTTTACCTGTAAAACACTTTCAGCCCTCACTTTTAAATCAAGGATATGGAACAAAATTGATATCCCTGCTTTAACTATATCACATTTGTTTCTGGCACTTTATACTGTATTATACTGTATTCTGAACTACAGTATGTCCATTACCGATAACAGTTTTCATTCAAGTTGATATTTCTTACAGTTGTATGTAAGCTAATGAAATTGTGATCTTCTTTTCCATCTAAATAAATAAAAATAAATAAATCTTAAACAATAAGAAATATCTACAGATCTCTAAAATTAAAAAAAAATCAGAATGTGACTACTTAGCTGTTGTATTCTACCCACATGATGGATGTTAAACAGACCACAGTGCAAGCAAATAGCTTTCTGAATTGTACAAACAGTAGCACGGAGTCTACCTGTGTAACAACATTGTCTTTTATGAGAACAGTACTTTATTTTTTATTTACTTAGTGCTTCCAATGTATTGTTGCTTCCAACAAGTACTGTATTTTAGGACAAACTTGTAACATTCATGTAAACACACTCCACTTCCCATTTACATCTGAACCCTTTATTCTTGCTAAAGAATCCATCCAGCCTTTACTCTCTTCATAATTTTACACTTCTCTCTTTAATATTTGTTAATTAGAAGGGATTCAGCTCCTTAATTCTTTGCTTACTGTTCAAGCCCTGAAGTCTTGGAATAAGCCTAGTGGCTCTTAATTTCTTTCTTTCTTTAGTGCTGTTACTGTGTGTCCTTTCCTGTAATAATGAAATTACCTCAATTGTGAGTTACACAGCTTTTGCACAACTTTTAAATTATTTTTGTTGATCTATTGACTGACTGAAAGAGTGAAGAATTCAACAGAAATCTAATCATAAAAATTTGCACATGTCCAGGTTAGACACAACCTAAATCTTGAAGTGCCACCACTGGTTAGTAAAACTTCTAAAAGAAAAATTAATCATGTGGTTAATGACACACTCAGAGCAAATATGTTATACTGTAATCCCTTCACATTCTTGGTTTCAGGTTATTCGCGAGTTGGCCATGAACAATAAATGGGAATACTGTATTTTTGGAGCTTGCCAAAAGATTGCAGAAGCTTGAAAATGATGTGTAAGCCAAAATACAGTAGACAGAAGCAACATTGTTTGGGTAAGCAATGTTAAGCTCTAGTCAGTTCGTCTGCTAGTCTGACTTTAGTCTTTTAGGATGTTTTACTTCCTCTGAGCCAGCAGGTGGCACTGGCATGTGAACTGCAGCACATAGGATAAAAAGACCAAGGTCAAAATTTTGGGTTCCAAAGTAGTCTACCTTGTCCTTATGATCCTAGACAGCAACTATGCAAAATTTGGTCTGGATTGGTTAAAGGGTGTAGGATTATAAAGAGAAATACGAACAAACAGATATTCTACCTGATTATCCGGGAAAGAATCCTAGCAGAAACATGCCAAACATGACCAACTGTTAAGTATCTGGTCATTACATAGGAAGCAATGCGAACACAGAATAAGCTAACACAGAAATGCATTAATTGTATGTTTATCTATAATAGGAAACACCAAAAAAAAATATCAGACTGAGTGAAGCAGGCCCACATATACTGTACACACTCACTAACCTTTATCTATCAGTCTCACTCTTAGAAACTCACACATTTACTTAAGAAGTTTTGCCTCTGTAAAATGTGTATAGCACTTGTTAGTGCTGCCTTTATTGTATTCTGTAAAAGTGTAAAACAAGTGGTTTACTGTCTCCTAGAGAGTAGGAGCAGGAGTATAGCTTCCATTAGAAGGACAAGCATTATCATAATAGGTATGCTTTAAATTCAAAGCAAAACATTACATTAGCCATCATACTATTAAAATAATATATAAGAAATTGTATTTTTTTTAATTTCTTTATAACTTCTGAAAATTAATTATTAAATAGTTTTGTAAAACTATATCTTTTTCAAATTTAAATTACCTTTATCCCCTAAATATTCCTCCTTCATCACCTCCACCATCACACCCTTATTGGGCTTTTTTTTTTTTAACTCCAGGCTAAGTTAAGTTTTTGCCTCCACACCAGTCAATCGGAACAGTCAACAACCGTTCCACACCACTGAAAACTACTGTTTCTGTCAAAGGGCCAGAGAGGAAGATAGGGACTCCACACTCTGATATAGTGTAAACAAAAGCTCCCATGCTGCCTCTTCTAACCGCCCCCTATGTACTCTACATCAAAGCAAGATAAACAGTGTACTCCCCTTCAAAAGATGGGAGAGGAGATGGGAATGAACAGAGGGGCTGACTACAGCAGTGCAAGAGAGGTCATGACTTGAGCTTGTCAAGGCAGGCATCAAGTCTGCACCACACACAAACTCGGCACACGAGGGCACATCTCATCTTTCAAGCCTGAAGAAGTACTTCTCTAATGTAGGAAGCAATGTGTTCAACCCTTCTGCTTCAGTATACATGACAGAAAGTTGCTAGTGGATGGCAATAAAGACACAGAAATGTATTTAGAAAAACGACTACAACACTAAAAATATTACATCAAGGTAAATACTACCATGGTCTATAATTAAAGTGAAATGAAAAACGACTTTGAGAAAGTTCTTGAAGGCACATAAAATCTATTACCTGATCTGGATTTTGCTGCTTTGAAACTACATGTACTAAAAATGCAGAGCAACTGTTCATAAAGTTTAGTCAAGAGTGTGATTCATGACTTTTGACCCCCCCTACTCAATGGCAATCATACTGTTGTGACAATACATTGCATCTTCTGAAAGTAAGCATATCAAACTACTCATAATTAATTACAATTTAATGTTGGGCATTTACCAAATGAAAATCTGCAGTTTCACACTGCATTTCACTAAATGAATTTTAAAGAACCCTTAACTAAAACATAACAGCATATTTCAGTCTAGAGAAGTGCAGATCTTCCATTAAAGGCTATAGCATTACTAATCTGAAATTGTGTTTAATTTCAAATTCAAATTGTAATTTAGGGTGCACCAAGTCTTGAATTCAAATTGGGAATTAAAACTTGTACATCATCAATATGTTGGCCAGAGGTGCTTTTTTATATATCCTTGATATTGTCTTAAATATTGGTAGTGGGCAGAAATGTCAGAAAAATATATGTAATTTTTTAGACAACAGTAATAAGTAGAATAATTGTTTAATTAGCTTAAATTTTACTAATTTAATGTTCTGAGTAAAAACTTACAAGCCTCTTCCTTGAAAGTTTTAAAATTAAGTTAAATAAAATGTTATGTGACCAAAAAAAGGTATAGAATAGGAAAGACACCAGCAAATGTCTATAATCAGGCACTACTAAGGGTTAATTATCATAAATATGACGCCATGAATAAATTTCACGGTCTAATCCATCCAGTTATGCAATCTAGGAATTTACTAGTATGCTCCTTATTTCTGACCCTGTCTATTTCCATACCAGGTTTGTAGGAAGTTAAACTCTACCCAGTGGCTTCTGGTGCAATTCAGGAAAAAAACCTCTACAGAGCACTATTCAGTGCAGTGCTCACTCATCCATATGTATGCATATCCCCACCTCGTCACACAGACCTAGTATAGCGATGCTAATTATTATACCGTACAAGGTTTTGAGAGGAGCATACAAACTTGGAGTAATCCAACACAGATCTGACAGAAATTTAATATATCAGCATTAACATAAACTGGACCAGGGTCAAACCCAGATACTTCAGACTGTGAAGCTATAGTAGTATTCTCTTTAACACTTGTAATTGTCATTTTGCCTTCAAAAAGTTTCCATTTAAGATGTTTCTAAAATTTTTGGAACAGTTTTAAAATGCTGTAAGGCATTATACATATGAATTCTCTGATTTATTAAGTGAACCCATTTTTTCCCCATTTAAAGCTCTAAGGGTGATGAAGCTTAGCATGGTAAAGCTAAGCAAATGTTAAGAAACTGTTCCAGATTCCATGGCAATCCAGCCCATTATTCAACTGTGTCCACAGAAGGGCTGCAATGATGGAAGGTTTCCATAGTAACAATTCCCTTAATATAAGGCAAATTCATGGTTGTATATGGACTTCATTCAAAGTGTGACTTTTTAGTTTTTGTTTTAGCAAGCACTAGATCTGTAAATTTACAAAGAAAGTTAAGTGACATGTTATCAATACTGTTTGTGTTACCACAAGTCTCTTTACATGGGCACATTCACTTTCACTGTGTTTGTTAGCATTTGCACAATTTTTCTAAAACTCTGGGCAATTTGCACTGAAGATTCCTAGGTACAAGTGGCAATAAGTAAAAATGAATGAGACACAATATATGGACACTTCTGTGGAAAAGTATTTGCCCACTTTCTAATTTCCTCTATTGCTACTTATTCATAACATTTGTTTCTCATCTCCAAATAAATGTAGTATAATACAATACATAAGATATCTTGAGTAAACATAATACAGTTTTAAAATGATTATTTGATGCATTTAAGAAAAACGTTCACCAACACCTATATCATCCATGTGAAACACTAATTGGACCCCCTGAATTTAATACTTGGTTGTTCCCACACTAGCTAAATTGGGGCCTAAAGAGTACTCTTCTTTTTGCGCCCCCCCCCCCCCCCCCAACTGCTCCTCCATGAATTAATTACATTAATATTTCATATTGCAGCTTTAATTTGAACAATAAATAAACATAATAAATACATCACAAACTTAACTGAAACTTTTTAAATACAAATAAAATTACATGTTTACATTAATCAAATTTGGAAAGTAAATGTATCAGGGTTTCTTCAGTCTCTTTGTTGCATATCACAACAGCATACGTCTACATTTTATGGAGAAAATGTAATTTATTAGGTCATCATACATATGCTTCTGTGCAAGGTTTGAGTTGATGCTGATGATAGCCAACCTGCTCATAAGTATGTCTTGATGAACTTAAGTTTTGAAAAATTCATAAATTTAGACTTTAATGGTATTTAATGACAATGACATACCATCTGATTTGTTTCTTTTATAAATAAAGGCCTAATGAGAATAATTTACTCTCTCTATACAAAATCCTAAACCTAAAAGTGCAACAATTTTATGTAAGGTTTTTATGTCATGTTTTTTGTCACACTTTACATTGCGCTTATTTTAAAACCTACATATATATATATATATATTTTATATATATTATATAAATATTAGACATTAAGCCCGTTACAATAACGGGCGCTAGAACAGTAGTGCATAAACATTAGTAGGAACAGTCTATATTAAATGGCAAGGGACCTTGTATGTGGCTGTAATATGTGTCACTGTATTGTGTGCCTTTAATTTTCTCTCTCAGTAATACTGGTTTGTATTTCTGTAAAATGCCTGTAATTCTGTATGACAGTAATACAGTGGAACCTCGGCTCACGACCATAATTCGTTCCAAAACTCTGGTTGTAACCCGATTTGGTCATGAACCGAAGTAATTTCCCCCCATAGGATTGTATGTAAATACAATTAATCCATTCCAGACCGTATGAACTGTATGTAAATATATATTTTTTTACGTTTTTAAGCACATATATAGTTAACTAGCAAAATACCCG
>JANRMT010062834.1:24437515-24481088 GCA_026402145.1 Polypterus bichir lapradei | reverse complement strand
GCTTGACAGATGCCGAATGTCTCTTCAACACAAGTCCTACAAATACTGTCGTAATTGAAACAAACCATGAAACTGGAACAGATTATGACAGCAGTAATCCAAGCTGTGAGATTTGAAACAAGATTACTGTTCACATGGCCAACTGTACGTTGCATGCTCAAGATTAAGCTCAGCGCACAGCTACAACATGGTCATATTACAACTGGAGGGCCGAACTGACAACGTGGCATACAAAGAGATCCTTAACAAATAATTATTGGTATATTTTCCCTCAGTTTTAAAAAGGTTTAATTGTCTTCTTAATAAAAATTTTAAGGCAGTACTTCGCCGTTGCGAAGCGCGGGTATTTTGCTAGTATATATATATGTTTGGTATCATTCTATTTAGAATTTATCGAACTTTAATGTGATGTTGTTAGATTTTCAGATTCTTATTCCGTTTTTAAATTATAAACTATAAAATATCAAGAAGTCACGTCCCAACACTTTGTGCTATGTTAACCACGCCCATGGCCAGAAATAAAAGTCAAAGAGTAGATGACAAAGACAGTTGCTGTACAGGTTTATAAATGTTCAAAGCACCGCACAAGATGCAGATCACGTGGCAATCCAGCAGATGATCGAGCAAAGAGGAGATAAAAAAAATTGTATTCGTTTCCCATTGTATCACCGTTTAAGACGGGGTTTCGGAGGAGCGACTGCGTCTCCTTGGGGTGCATTCAGCCCCCCCCCTTCACAACACGAGTAGCAGAGACGCAAAGTGGCTGGCGCATAGTACAGGCCGGGGGGTTGGCAAGCAAAGCGAGCAGGGGGTAACCCCCTTGTAATAACAATAATGGTCAAGAGTATCAAAGTGCTTTTACTCTTTGTTACTTGATATAGCCAACAATATCACTTGTGACATATGAAACAACAAAAACGATTTAAATACTACTGCTACTACTACTACTTCTAATAGCAACATTAAATACAAATACACATTAGAACACTCGTGAACAGGCCATTTAGCCCAACAAAGCTTGCCAGTCCTATCCACTTATTTCTTCCAAAAAAACATCAAGTTGAGCTTTGAAAGTCCCTAACGTCTTACTGTCTACCACACCTACTTGGTAGCTTATTCCAAGTGTCTATCGTTCTTTGTGTAAAGAAAAACTTCCTAATGTCTGTGCGAAATTTACCCTTAACAAGTTTCCAACTGTGTTCCCATGTTCTTGATGAACTCATTTTCTCGATCCACTGTACTGATTTCCTTCATAATTTTAAACACTTCATTCATGTCACCTCTTAATCTTATTTTGCTTAAACTGTATAGGCTCAGCTCTTTTAATCTTTTCTCATAATTCAACCCCTTTAACCCTGGAATCAGCCTAGTTGCTCTTCTTTGGACCTTCTCTAGCACTGCTATGTCCTTTTTGTAGCTTGGAGACCAAAACTGCACACAGTACTCAAGATGAGGCCTCGCCAGTGCATTACAAAGGTTGAGCATAACCTCCTTGGACTTGTACTCCACACATCGTGTTATATAACCTAACATTCTGTTAGCCTTCTTAATGGCTTCTGAACATTGTCGGGAATTCAATAGTTTAGAGTCCACTATGACTCCTAAATCCTTCTCATAAGGTGTATTCTCGATTTTCCGACCACCCATTGTGTATTCAAACCAAACATTTTTACTTCCTATGTGTAATACTTTACATTTACTGATATTAAATTTCATCTGCCGCAAATCTGCCCAAGCCTGTATGCTATCCAAGTCCTTCTGTAATGATATAACGGATTCCAAATTATCTGCTAATCCACCTATCTTGGTATCATCTACAAACTTAACCAGCTTGTTACTTATATTCCTATCTAAATTATTTATATATATATTAAAAATAGCAGCAGCCCTAGCACTGACCACTGGTGAACACCACTCTTAACATCGGCCAATTCTGAAGAGGTTCCTCACACCATCACCCTCTGCTTCCTGTGTCTGAGCCAATTCTGCACCCATCTAAAAACATCACCCTGAACTCCCACTTCTTTTAACTTGATGCCCAACCTCTCATGTGGCACCTTATCAAATGCTTTCTGAAAGTCCAGATATTTAATATCATATGCTTCACTTTGATCGTATCCTTTTGTTGCCTCCTCATAGAATTCCAGCATGTTAGTAAAACACGACCTCCCTCTTCTGAACTCATGCTGACTGTGCAGAATAACTCCTGTCCTTGCCAGGTGTTGCAACATCTTATCCTTAATAATTCCTTCCATTAATTTTCCTGTAATGCATGTTAAGCTTACTGGCATATAGTTGCTTGGAACTGCCCTGTCACCCTTTTTATAAATTGGGATGATATTTACCATTTTCCAGTCCTTCAGAATCTCTCCAGTGTGCAATGACTTCCTAAAAATATGTGTCAAGGGTTTATATATGTACTCACTAGCCTCCTCAAGAACTCGAGGATAAATATTATCTGGTCCTGGTGATTTGTTTGATTTCAGCTTATATAATCTGAGGAGCACTTCTCCCTCTGCAATTTCCAAGTCACTCAGTACCTCCTTAGTAGTCGCGTTTACTTCTGGGAGGTTATCCACTTGCTCACATGTGAATACCTCAGAAAAATTTAAGTTTAGGGCATCCACTATGTCACTGTCTGTATCTTTTAATTCCCCTTTACTATTTCTGATGCATTTCACCTCCTCCTTGACTATTCTTTTACTACTAAAATACTGAAAGAATCTCTTAGGGTCTTCTTTCGCCTTATCTGCTACATTCCTCTCCAACTGTCTTTTAGGCTCTCTGATATCCTTCGTAATGGTTGCCCTCATGTTCTCATACGCTCTACGATTCACTTTGCAGTCATTAGTCTTGCCTTATAAAGCAGTTTTTTCCTTTGCGACTTCTTTTTTTTTTAATTTCTTTAATCCGCCGTGGAGGTTTTTTTTTTATTATTAATTCCAAATTTAGATATGTATCTGTCCTGCATTACATGTAAAACATTTTTAAACCTGTTCCACTGCTCCTCAACTGTCTCCACACTTAAAAGCTTATCCCAGTGTATCCTACTTAGAGATTGTCGCATCTGCTCAAAATTAGCCCTACCAAAGTTCAACTTTACAATTTTAGTCTTTGCATCTGCACTCTTACAAAATACTGAGAATTGTATTATATTATGGTCACTTGACCCTAGTGGTTCAATCACCTCTACCCCCTCAATTCCATCTTGATTATTACAAAATACTAAATCCAGACAGGCTTCACCCCATGTTGGTGCTTTAACATGCTGTGTTAAAAAAACAGTCACTGATTACTTCTAAAAACTCCTGCTCTTGTGCTCCTCCATCTGCAAGGTTATCCCAGTTAATATTTGGATAATTAAAGTCCCCCATGACCATAATATCTCCCAGTAAACTTGCCTTTTTGATATAACTAAAAAGATGTGTGTTGAAATTACTGTCTGAATTGGGTGGTCTATAACACACTCCTAAAATAAGACCTCTTTCCCAAATATTTTCCAGGTGAAGCCACATGTCCTCATTAAGATGGGGATTATCATCCAACTGAGGAGGACTTACATTTAAATTTTGTTTGGCATAAACAGCAACCCCACCTCCTTTTCTGTTCTGTCTATCCTTCCTAAAAAATGTGTATCCCTCTATGTCCACTCATGTGTATCCCTCTATGTCCACTCATGTGTATCCCTCTATGTCCACTCATCCCCATCTTTGTTATTTAGCCAGGTTTCCGTTATTGCTATAATATAATTATGCTCTGCTACATACAACTCCAACTAACTTACCGTATTTTAGATACTTCTAGCATTAAGGCAAGCTATTGTTGATGTGTTACTCCTTCTACATTTAAATGTTTGCTTAGAATTTACATTACTATGCATTTTTATTTCTAAACCATTGTTTGTTCCTCCATGTATAGATCTAAACCGATCTAAAATAATAATAATTATAATAAAATAAAAACTACTAATACTACTACTGAACATGCTTAATAAACAATTAATTAAATTCAGGGTTAAAATGAAGCTGAATATTTAGATATTTAAAAAATTACCATGTTAAAACTTAAAATTTATCTAAATTTCATTTTGTCCTTCTAATAACAGCAGATAACAGTAAGACAATAACTGTAAATCAGTAACGTTAGGAACAAATAAAATTAACCAACAATTTGAAGTTAATCTGAGCTAATTGTTCTTGTCGTATGTCAAAGTTACATGAGTGCAATTTAGCCAATAACAAACTAGTAAGAAAGAGTATGTGTGTTTTGATGAAATTTACAAACATGCCCTCAATACAACACATAGAGCATTTAATATGTCAAATAAGGTTAGCAGCCTTTACAATGTGTATAGGTACTGAGGTATTCAAGGCAGTAATAAATAATCCACAGCTATGTGTCAGATAGGTACTGTAACATCAGATAATATCTATTAAAACACTCAATATCAAAATTATTACACATAATGCTACTGCTACTCCATTGTTACTCAAGTAAAAGGCTCTACTTACTAACTTACTTACTTTAACATTAGCTACCTTACTGGAAGTTGGGCAAATTTAAATTGCTAAGCACACCTGCAAGTGCAGCATGAGCTGATTCTTCATGCTTTTGTTTTTTTCTTTTCTGTGCTTCTGACTGGTGCTGACTTGAAGCCATCACTTCATTAATGGAAAATGAACACAACATTATCAGTGACATTAATTTGACGATTCATGAAACAGCAACAAGCCTAATAGAGTCAAACTGCAAACCTTCCGAGCTCTGCTCCGTTAAGGAGGTTGATGCTTTACATTACACTTCAGTAATGTTATGCTGTATGCCGGTTATACTATACCTAAGATTACTTATACTTCGATCACAGTGTGTGATGTGCGTATAGAAAGGGCTGGCTCCAGTGCCCACTAATAGCAGCAACAACTGCAACTGCAGCTTCTAGTAATAAGAGATCAGTCTTTCATCACAGTGAAGACATTCTGGAGCACTCTTTTCTACAGAATTGTTTTGATTCACCCACATTGAAGGGTTTTTGACCATGAACTGCCCAGTTAAGGTCCCTGGTAGAGAGATGAATTCATGCTTCCCTCAATTATGGCAAATGACCCAGGCCCTGAAGCAACAGAGCATCCCCCACACCATCACACTACCACCATCATATTTGAGTGTGGGCATGATAATCTTATTGTGGAAAACTGTGTTAGCTTTACGCCACATGTAACAGGACCTTCCAAAATGAACCACATTTGACTCATCAGTCCACAGAGCATTATCTCAAACGTTTTTGCTGTAATCAAGGTGTTTTTGGCAAATGTTAAGACAAGTCTTTATTTTCTTTTTCTTAGCAGTGTTTTTCACCTTGCTGCTCTGCCATTGATACCATGTTTGCCTAGTAGCTTTCTAATAGGAGAACTATGAAAGTTGGCAATAACAGAGTTGAGGCCTGTAGTTCCTTAGATGATTGTCTAAGTTCTTCTGTGACTTCCCATAACAGCGTTCTATGTGCTCTTGGAGTAATTTTGTTTGGCTGGCCACTCCTGGGCAGATTTTCCACTGTTCCAAATTTTCTCCACTTGGAGATGATGGCTCTCATGATGGTTCACTGGAAATTCCAGGTTTCAGTGATTGCTTTGTAACCCTTTCCTGACCTATTTCTCATGTCTCCTGGAATTCATTTTGATAGAGGCATGGTGTGCTGTTTGTTAAAACCTTTTAGGGTTCTACTTAAGTGATGTTTAAATTCAATAGGGTTGACAGAGATCAATGCAATAAATCATTGTACTATGAATGTATAGCTGTTTCTCCCTGAAAATAATCATTCATTTTTTTCTGTGTAAGATACCACCAAAGAAACTTTTATTCTAGAGAAAGGGTGATATTTTTGCAACCACAAGATGGAGCAGTAAGTCTTTGGGAGTTCTTTTGTATACTGACAATGTCTCATTTTACAATATGTAAAAAGTGAGAGAGACAGTTAGTCTGCAAAATTGAGTATCCAATATATTATGGGTTGGTTTGAAAAGTTAATTTTCAAAATGAAGTACCCGTGGAAACCTAAAAGAGTAACATACATAAGACTCAAATCATTATTATTTATTATTATTTCTTATTTAGCTTAAGCCTTTATCCAAGGTAACAGCATTTGAGATACAACTGGTTACTTTAGTTTTTCGAATCAGGGTTCAGGCAGATGAAGTGACTTGGTCATGGTCACACAGTATCAGTAGCGGGATCTGATCCTACAATGCCAGACTGCCTACACATTATATATGGAATGTTAGACAATGACAGAAATTGCAAACAAAACATCAAAAAACGTATTCACTTGTCAGATTGTGCACCTCTTTGGGATCTCACAGTAATAAAACTACTATCATCAAAAACTGAGCTTTAACATTTTGGGAACTCTGTTTAAGCAAGATTTAAGTGTGAAATATTATATAACAGCACTAAAGGATTTTTTTGTGTAACGGATGTAAATGGATCAATTAATTTTTTTCATTGTATACAGAAACTTACATTTAGAGTACGTATCATTATTAAGAGTACTTGTTAGAGAAAAAATGATATGATTATTTACTATTAATACATGAATACTTGGCTCAGTAGTGTATTATTATCCAGAAATAAAAGCAAAGAAAAAGATGTTTTTAGTACAACAGTCATGCAACTCACTTGTTGCAAAGGCAAACAAATGTCTTTGCCAGGTGAATAATTAACATATGTACTATGAAGAGTGCCAGAAGAACTTATTATACAATTGAGAGGCAGCTACTATTTAATAAAATGCTACTGTTTGTGTTTGTGTTTGTGTGTGTGTGTGTGTGTGTGTGTGAGCGCGTGTTCCATCCAAGCTGTTTGGCTTTGGTGATGTGACTGACAGAGGAAGTGCCAGGCAAGAGAAGTTGAGACACACAAGGAGGGGTAAAGATGTAGAAGGCCTACTGAGAGTAACTTTTAATGACTGGAAGTATTCACCAGCCCATCTACCATTGGTTGTTATATTTATATAAAAAATATAAAAAGCTGACAGGAGATGAACAAGGTGCCTCAAAATGACAGAGTCTGCAAAGCAGGTTTTATGGGTACACTAGAGACAGAAAAACTGCCAGACAACAGAGATTAAGGCATTCAAGGATACAGAGGAAAAGTTTACAAGGAACATTGAAGACACATGAACGGCAATAGATACCAAGTATTTTTTAAATGTAATCGATTAAATATCTTTAACAGATAACATGGCTAGTATTTTATAAAAAAAACATCAAATGTTAACAATCATAAAATTTTGCAAAACAAGTTATTAAGTAAGTTTGTATATTATGTAGGCATTATAAAGCTGACATTTTCAAATCTGCAATTCTTCTAATGCCAAACTACTTAAGGCTGATCCATCCATCCATTATCCAACCCGTTGTATCCTAACACAGGGTCACGGGGGTCTGCTGGAGCCAATCCCAGCCAACACAGTGTGCAAGGCAGGAACAAATCCCCGGGCAGGACGCCAGCCCACCGCAGGACACACGCACACACACACACCACGCGCACACTAGGGACAATTTAGGATCGCCAATGCACCTAATGTAGTATATAAATGACAAAACTTTTGGCTTATTTTTGAAATAAGCTATTGTTTATTATTTCTGTTTTGAGAGCTATCCCAAGTTTTGCATAAAGTTAGACATACAATTAGAAGATACAGATTATAATGACCCTTAATAGCTTTAACTTTGCTCACTCTTCCCATATGAAATAAAAGTATTGATTTATCTGTATAAATTACATTTTAGTCCAGGATGTTTGTCTGTTTGTTCGCTAATCACACAAAAAAGGCTAAATTTTCACAAAATTTTGCATGTGCCTTGCAGTTGGTCCAACTTAACATAGAGGCTATATTTCATATTGGGAACAGGTGGACACTCAAAAACCAGCACTAAGCAGCGCTCTGTAGTAAACTAGGCAACAATTTTACTGTTTCAGAAGAATACAGTTATCGCTAAAAGTAGATATTTTTGTCTCATTATGAGTTGTGTTTAGCCATGGTGAATTTCCAAATGATAGTTTTTCCCCTGTTTATTCATACCCAAGTAATGCTAAATACTTTGCCTAGTTTAATCTAAAATGTTAACTGGAGTAGGCAAAGGCAGAGAAGGAAGGAGCTACTCTGTTAGTCAGCATGAGCTGTGTATGTGTTCTGCATTGCATAAATATTACAGCAACGTTTACTTAAATCCACACTAGTTTACATATTTGTATGTAGAAACAGTATGGATCCCATATCTGTGTGACCATTCTTTCAATATCCATCACAATATTTTACTCAAACTCCCAGATAAAAATAAACAGCTAAAAAAACATGACAGATCTGATGGAACTGTGGCATAGTAATATAAATGCAGCATGTATAAAAATTCCCAGCTAGGATTAACAGTAGGACATTTCCAAATATTTGCCAGTATTCCTGCTGTTGTAAAGCAAACTTTCTTGGTACTGAGTAAAATTCTAAACTGAAAATTGATCTAGCAGCAAATTTTTACAATGAAACTGGTGATTCTGGAGGAAACACAGGAAGTGAGCTCAAGCTAAGCAAAGATGACTGTCCATTCTAGAAACTTAATTACCCATTTACATATAATTTTGTTATTGTTTCTTCTCTTTGTTTGGTGATTTTGTGCTTGATTCCATTTTATTAAACAATGCATTTGTAGGCTTTACTTAGTTCTGTGAAAAATAATTCTTTAGAATCTCAGTTTTTATAGACTAATATCCAGTTTTCTGAATTTGAATAAAAGCAAACACTTGAATTCAGATGCTAATTAAATACAATTGCTATTTGTTATTTAGTTTGTGAACATTCAATGGCTACAAGTACTCTCTTAATTACTGTGAGTCCAAACAAACATACCATTCACCATAGAGAAAAGCAAATTGCAACACTCAGACTTGAGATTACTTGCTGGATGGTGTCCAATATGCTCTGCCAAAAATGGCTAAAATACAAGACAGAACTTATCTTATTTTAAATCTGACAATGAAAAATCAACTAAGAGCAAAGTTTTGCTTTCATGCTGTATATGTTAAGGCAAATTCTAAAGTCAAGCTCCTGATTACAGACCAATTAAACAGAACTAGAACTCAAGTGCCAAAAAAAACAAGATTTTTCTCCTTTTTGATCAATAAATAAGAGCTCGAGTTAAGATCTTCAAAAACAGAACACTAAATTCTTTTAAATTAGGACACTGATTATTCAAAATTAATACAATGAATTTACACTTCTTATGAAATGCTAAACTATGCACCTTCATCCATATGTGTTTTTTTTTTTTGGAAAGACTGGGGGCTGTTCTATGGTTAAATTCAAGATTTGTCCAAATGGCTTGTGTTCTTAAATTGGATTCTCTCTTCATGTTTGCAATGGAAGAGGTTAATTAAATTTGCTCATACATCTTTTGCTGCCTGTTGAATGCACTCAGTGGTGTGAAAGAGACACTTTGCACTTCACAAGAAAAAGATACTGAATTCTAAGCCCTTTGCTATATCAATTTAACACTATTGAGACAATTCTGTCTGGCTCTGCTGGGCACCATAGACCATTTTAATGTCTTATAATTTATTCTATTTCTCTTTAAAATTAAGAAACTCCAAATCATAGTAAACACAATCTTCAAAATGTGCTGTTACACATGATAAGATTAACAGTTTTAGATCCTTTAACCTGTCTGAGTGAAAATACTGTAAGTATAATGTGTGAAAGACAAATGTTTTCAGTTTTCTGTGATGATCAAGAACAAACTCATACCCACAAATACACAAAATGGTAAATGTATGCTTAACTGTGGCTAAATATTTAAAGACTACAGTTAAAAAATAAGCTAAAATAGGTGCTGTAATCCTTAAACACAGAATAAAAACTTACTGTAAAAAGTTTAAAGTCCCATTCTTAATACAGAAAAGTATGTTAAATATACAGATATGTATGATGTACACAATAATGACTACATACAATGGCAGCATGTGTGTAATTTTATTGTGATTGATACTTGATTATCGAACAGAAAGATGATGAGACAGAAAGAAAGGGCTCCACTGTGGAAAGTACACAGATAAAAAACATCCTTTAGTTTTTTAAGAAATTTAATTTTGGTTTAGGTAGGTGTTTTATATTAAGTGTGCAGTCAAGGATGCAACTCAGATCTGACAGCTGGAGTGAATATGTTACAAGACAAAAAGTGGGCAATGTTACTAGTCCTACAAAAATCAACAGAAGTTCTGCTGCATAAGCTGCACAATTAATTTGTCATGTCACATCTGGAATACCATGTGCAGTTTTGGTTTTCATATTACAGTGCCAGAAAGGTCCAGAGGGTGATGGATTATCAATTATGAGAAAAGACTGAAGGAGCGGTATCTATTTCTTTAAAGAAAACAGAGAAACATGATGACATAATGGAAATGTTCCAAGTTATGCACAAAGTCAGTAGCCAGGTGGATGTCACACTTCATACAACTAACTGTTCAAAAAGAATACTGGCATAGAGATGGAAACCTTACATGGTCAAATTTCACACAAATATTAGGGACTATCTCCTCAGACTGAGGTGTATAACTACACAGAACAAGTTAACTGATGCTGATAGTTGATAGCAGCATCTTCAAACCTTCAGATATGGATTTCATATTATGGAATCATTATGTGAGTAGAAAATGAGCTTTTTTGAATGGAGTTTCCAATTTTAATAAAAGCTGTTTGTTTCTTATTAGCCAATTATCATAAAAGAATATTTCTCATTTGGGAAGCAATTAGTCGTGTCTTTCAGAAACTATACTATCATTTGATAACTGCTGCAATATTTAATTTAAATAAAACGTATCTAAATTTAAACTGCTAAAAAATAAACTGTTACATGAAATTTAGTATAACTTCAACAATAAAGTCCTGGGCAAATAGATACCAGTATGGTAAAAATGTTATTTACACAGATCAGAGTTCAAGGAACAGACTGGAATGAATATGTTCAGAAGAGGCTTCAATGATGATGCCCTACAAAAGACAATCTATGTATGTTTTTTTCCTACTGTACTCATATAAGCGCAAACAAGATACTTACAAGGTGCTGCGGTTCATTGCTGCTACCATTAGCGCAGTCCAGCCTAGGCGATGACGATAGTTCAAATCAAGTCCTTCTGAAAGAAGCCTGGCAAGAAAAAAAACAAAATCCCTTAAAATAAGAGTTTTTTTATGTTATTCCATCAGAAACGCAGAGCTTGACATGAGTTGTGTATATTGTATATAGTTCACCTAAATATAACTGTATGTTTGAGAATGGGTGAAGGTAAAATACATCTTACAGAATGTAGGTGGTGCGGCATTATTCAAAAATCAAAAATTTTGTAATAGCAAATATTCATTATGCTTTCCTTACTTGTAAATTCATAGCATTTATTTCCAATGTGTAGACATTTTGCGACTCTAGAAATAAAACTTGAATTTCATTTTGGGAAGCCTACTGGTACTGATGCATATAACATTATTGAAAAGAAAATGAATTTAAATGAAATTTGAGAGATGATTATGAAGTTTTAAAAGTGACCACAGATTACCTCCTATGCAGAAAAATACTTGCGTGAACTGAAATTCTTTAACATTTCTAATGTATTATATATTATATGTGTATTGTTTTTGCAAAAAGTCAACATGATTTTGAAGTTTTCAATATCCAAGTAATGTGCTATCATTGAATTTCTAGTGTAAGAGAACAATACCTCTTTGGAGGTTCATTCTTGCCTAGTCAACATATACCAGAGCCAATTCCCACAGTCAATAGATGGGCTACAGAATTAATTTGTTGTGGAACATGTCTTGAAGAAGAAGCAAGGTCTGGCTGGACTTCAACAGATGAAATTGTAAAGCATAATTGAAGACTAATGGCATGTGAGACAGAAGACACTATAGGGACTAGTTCTGGGTCAGTTCTACCTATTCATTATGGGTAATTGAACATGAGCAAGGTCTGTGTAAGTTGATTGCCTAGAATGTTGACTCCTAACGCCAAGCATCACTTCATTCAGTGTTCCAACCTAATTAATTCAGACAAAGAACATTTTAAAAGCTTTTCATATTTTTAACATTTATTAAAATCAAACTAGTCTTTATTTTTTTCTTTGAAATATTCCATTTGTATTGCAGTTTTCCAAGAATGTCATCCTGACATTTGCAGTAAACAAATTCATTGCCAGTCCTGTGCTTTTTATGCTTCTCAGTGCCTATCTTCATAACATACCATTTTAAAAAGGGGACATTTACATTTTCAAAAGCATCCAAGCTTTGAGACAACTTATAGTAAAGAATCACCAGAGACTTAGTGCTCACACAATAAAAAGTAGTTGAGAAATTTCTAGGGTATACTTTTAGTTTTGAATTTGTTTCATTTTGACTTTCAGTTTTGGTTTTGGAGCAAGATCTTATTAAACTCACCTTGCTTTGTCTTGATATTTCTGTATGGAAAAAAATCCCATTAATAAAATGTCTGCTAATCTATGCTGCACTATAAATAAAATACTTTTTGATCAGACTTTAGTTTGTATTTGACCAGAAGTAAACAAACAGGGAATGAAACCTGGATACACCGTTATGATTCAATGTTCAAAGAACAATCAAAACAATGGAAGTATAGTGATTATCCAACACCAAAGAAATTTAAGATCATGCTCATAATATTTATAATGTTGTGGGTGTGGTCTATATTGATTACAAGCCTCAAGATGTCCACCTAATAAAACAACACAATGACATTTTGCTTTGCTGTTTGTGCCATGGAAATTTGGTGAGGATAGCAGATGAGCATTCTGTTATCTGAGAATGCTCACACTCTCATTACACAGGTTAAAAAGACTATTCTGTAAAACTGTGGATGTCACACTCACAATGTTCTTAACGCTTAACCTTATGTAACAACACCCATTTCTCATTCTGAAGGACTAATCCATAGGATATGCAGTGCTGATCATAAAACAATCAACTCTTTGTCTTGCAGAAGCAAGAGAAAATATTTTGTCCAAGTTAGTACTGAAAAGCTTCATGGACACTTGTCACAAATATATTTGTGTTCACAGGATTGATATTGAAAAATAAAACCTGTCTGGCTTAGCTTTACTGGTATTTCTTTTAACAGTTCAGCTCAAAATTTTCAGATCACTACCCATACCACATACAAGAAGCTAGAAATGAGCGTATAATGAGCTGACATATTCTACTGCAATACAGTTATTAATATATAGGCAAATGTTGGAAGGAGAAATCAACATAATCACTGGGATTTGATGTGTAATTGTTTCATAAATACAGTAGTACACATGTCATCTAGGACCAATAAGAACACTTTTGGTTTTTATTTTCAGTATAAACTCCAAAATGTAAGAAGCACCAAGTGTTGTTATCTTTAGTGTTCTTGACCTCATAAAATAAGATATACATGTGATCCTCATCAATCTGAGTAACAAAAACTCTCTGGTTTTGACAGTTTATGTATTGATTTGAATAATCCTTAAATGCTTCAGAATGTTTTTTAATTCTGATTAGAGTTGAGAAACACTAGCAGACAAACAATGCACTTTCATGGTATAGTGCAAGCCTTTAACAACAGTAATGGAAACCTAAACTGCATCTGTAAGTATTTTATTAGAAATGTTTATTAACAGGTTTGCCCAGAAATGACTCAGTTTTTCAGAGAATGCTTATACAGCTTTTATCGCTCTCCTTTGTGAAATTAAACTTCTTTCTTTTTCCTTTTTTAGTCCCCCACATTCCCGGAGATTACAAAAGAGGTACATAAGGGCCGTGTTTATTGTAAACACAGGAAGAGACAATGCTCTTTATTTCTACCTGTCTGCTTTTTTAAACAGTTACAGCCTGTGTGGATGTAACCAAACCACTTAACATAACAGTGTGCAGCTGCCAGTTGCAGCAGACATATGGACAGGTAACCTTTCCAGAAGTTAAAGAAACCTTTACCTCTGAAATGGCAATGACACAAGCTATACTTTGTCTTTCTCCTTTTGCAATGAAAATAACTAGAGCTGCAAGTGAAAATCTGAAATGCAAATTAATATGTAAAATTAATCAACATTTATAGTACACTTAACGTTTACTTCTCTTCAACTGTAATTAATAATCTGTTACTCCCATTTACTATATAATTTTGGTTTCTGATTTTATTTTAACTTGTTTGTGGCTGCACACTAAAGCTAAAAAGTTAGGATCAAAAGCAACTCAAGAGTGTAAATATACTGTAGTTCACAAAGCAGCCTGACCTACTACGAGTAATTGATGTTTTTTCATGGGAATGTGTACCTCCCTAAAGAGAACATTGTTGAGATAAAACAGGTAGTTTAAAAGGAAAGGAATTATATTTGTTTAACAATTTTATTTTGGATATCAGTTTCACATTACATTTGACAGTTCTTATCCATACACTGAATGACACTAAGTGTATGTACTGTATATATGCACAGATGATTTGAATTTAATTTGCCATTTATAATGATGATGACCTAATGGCCTTTGATGAAATAACTTTTAAGACCCTCAAAAACATTAGATGTGGATGTAATGTTCATTTTTTAGAACATGACAATTAAATTTCAGGATCATGTGGACTCTATCCTGGCAGAACTGAGTGCAAGATAAGAACTAACAATGGACACTGGGCCAATCCATCAAAAGTCACACTTAATTACTTTTACAAGCAGGCCAATTTAGACAATCAGTTCTAAACTGTAAAAGAACTCAAAAAACTGCCTGAAAAGAGGGGTCATTAAACTGTTTTAAACTTAAGGACATAGTGAGAAGTTAAGCAAAATGACACCTTTTATTGGCTTACTAGAATGATTATAATATGCACGCTTTCGAGGCAACTCAGGCCCCTTCTTCAGGCAAGATGTCATTTTGCTTAACTTCTCACTACATTCATAATGGCTAACACAGTACAACACCCTAGTACTACATAACTTAAGGACCTAAATCTCTTAGGATGTTTATACAAATGCTAGTGTTTTCCAGTTCCCTTTTAAATTTCACAAAATCTAGCCTGACATTTCTACCAGGTCAAGTGACAGAAAACAGCTGGGAGCAAAATGCTGGCATAATTTTTGATGCTTTTGACAGTTTATAAGACAATGACCTTAATCTTTTTTTCTTATATTTTTAAATGGCAATGCTAAGGACATATGAACAATATGCTGATGATTCACTTGCACACTAATGTAAAACTCCATTAAAGTCATAATTTGAAGGAATAAGACAGAATAAAAATAAAGTGGTACAATGATGCGGTGCTTCACGCCTAAAGAAGACTGGGTTTAAATCCTAGCTTGGTTGATGTGTTAATTGTAGTTTTCACATTCTTCTTGTTACCATGTAGGTTTTTTGTTTGGCACTAGCTATCGTTCCTCCTGCATCTGAAACATATACATGTTAGGACAATGGGAGCTCTAAATTGGCCACAAATGGGGAATGAAGAGATATGTATGTGTGATTATTTCTTGTGGTGGACTAGTGACACATTCAAGGTTCCTGGCTCCATTCAATACAGTCAGAATACTGAGTGCAGCCAACATGACCCTGAAGAAGATTAAGGGAGTTTATTAAAGGATAGATAATTTAAAATTTAGAAGTAAAGGAGTCATTGGCATATTTTTATTAACATAAATAATTTTTACATTTATTCCAAGAAGTACCTTTAAGTTCAGGTAGTCTGTATACTGTGTGACAAGCTCCATTTAACAAATATGAGATTTTCATAACGCTTTGACTTGCTCTTTTTTCTGAAAATAAAAACATCTCTTCTGATTGACAGCTAAAGAATTACTTTGTGAACATGTACAAGTTGTAATAGCCAAATAGTCTCCACTCACCTATGTTTTTAGATTCTGTTCTTATAACTAAACAAATCAGTCATTATTTAAAAATATGAATTGCCATCTATAATGGCCAGATAGCTATGTGGATGTATCTAGATGGTTTCTGTTGTATATAGATTAAATTAAACCCTCTATTTACACCAGAATATCTGCAGGAAGATACAGAGACCAGACAAGAATGTGAGAAGATGCTAGACAGATGGTCGAGTGCCCCTCCCTTTCCCACAAGTTCAGGGTGACTAACTTGGTGACACTGCTGCAAAGTGGCGGATCTCTAGAAGCCAGAGGGGCATGTTTGACTTTGTGCTCAGCTTGAGACAAAACAGCACTGCATCGACAGGTGGGGAGAAAGGCAATGAGCTTCTCACCCTCAACAGTGTAGCTTGACCTCTCATGTTCACTGGGTATTGCTGTTTTACTTCACTGCCTGGTGAAGCCACTTTTCTAGCTATACTCTGGAGACATGATATAAAAGACTGGTGGCATGAAAAAAGAAATGTTTAACTTCTAACAGAAAAACACTTGCTTCATACCTGAATAATAATAGTAATGTTATAATAAAGACATTTTTTTTGTGTATACTGTACTATAAAAATACAGGCTAAAACATTATAGGAAGATTTTTTTTAATTTTCTTCATTTCTTGGAATACTGTACTAGTTTCCTAATGGCAAAAAGCAAGATCATTGTTGTGTCATCCGCAAAACATGAATCATTTTAAAAATGCTAATAAAAATACTTTTAGTAATTTTTCCCCCACACATTTTTATATACAATTCCTGAAAAAAAAAAATTCTAAAATACTTTTTTGGGTATAAATGAAAAATGACTTTTCAGTTAAAGATGTTGGCTTATCTACCCTCTTTGTCCTTGCACAAATAATTGGAATATGTATATGATCATTGTCAGAAAAAGCAGACAAAAATATTACATGTCATAATACTTGATTATAGGATTTGCACCATTACATAAAAAATACATATATTTTCATAAAACCCAACTACAGTTTCCTATTGTTCCAAGAATCTCCCCTTGACAAGTACCATACATATATTTTGACACCCACTGCACGCCCAACCTACCTGGAAAGGGGTCTCTTTTTGAATTGCCTTTCCCAAGGTTTCTTCCATTGTTTTCCTAGAAGGGAGTTTTTCCTTGTATTTTGGAGAGTCAAGGCTGGGGGACTGTCAAGAGGCAGGGCCTGTTAAAGCCCATTGCAGCACTTATAGTGTGATTTTGGGCTATACAAAAATAGATTGTATTGTGTTGTACTGTATACTGCAGATGAGGCACTAAATATCCAAGAATATCCATAGATTGCCTTAGATTATTATGGAACAAATTGAGGCACTGACCACCTAGGCTTGCTCACAGAAACATGTTGATAACAAGACATGACTAACAACTGAGCTTTTGCTAATTTCCACATTACCGGTCAATGCCTACATTGTTTTTTGTTGTATTAATTGAAAATAAACAATAATTAGAACAGGTGAAAAACTAAGTAAGATTTTCCTAGGGAAGATTGGTACTAAATTGAAAAAATCACACATTCATAAAACATGACACATCTTTTAGACTAGGAGCCTATACTTATTACAAATTTATAATCAGGTATAAGCACCTACAGCCAATGTTACAGTTATGTCTCAGACAAAATATCAAAAAACAAAAATACAAAGTATACCTATAAGAAGGACTGATACATGATATGCTCATAATATTCAAGTGTTCTGCATTCTGACCTTTTCTTTGTTGCTATTTTTATGCACGTTCTGATGATTTATAAATATTTTCCATGCAATTACAAGCCATGAATGACTTACTTTTTAATCAGTGCCTTGCACAAGTCCACACACGGCCAAGTGTCATGAATGTAAATCTATCAAGTACAAGTTATTAAATCAGTTTCCTGACAAAGCATAGGGTCAAAAAGTATACTGCAATATTATGGAGGAAAATCTTGACACTGTTGCAGTTCTAGAATTAAACAGGTGTGCTGTTTGTAAAAAAGGACAAAATATGTCAGTGTTAACAAGTATGTAGCTTCACTTGACAGTGCTTAAATTGGAAAAAACTAAAGAAATATAACCAATTTTATCTGAAATGATGTAAGTTACCTTGGATAAAGGCGTTAGCCAAATAGCAAGTAATAATAATAATAATATAAGCAGCATCTAAAACACTACCTGTGCAAAGACACTTGGTTAACAAGAGGTCAGATCAGGTTGGGGATCATGTACTAGTATTGTGCGTTGCTGTATCCATTACATAACGAAACAGCCTGGGATTCTGGTTGTCAGCCTCACCAGGCAGACATGTGGTCCAGTCCTACACCAAAGAAATGACAATCTATCTGCCACAGCCAGGTGTTACATGGGAGTCCCTTTGGCCTGGTCCAACCTCTCGGGTCCTCAACAGTGAGGAACATGCAAGCCGGATCAACCTTGGAAAATTGCGCCATATGGATGTAGTGCTGTAACTGACGCTCCCTCACAATGCAGGTAAGATATCTCATTCGGGACTCTGTGAGCAACCACTTGTTCGACACAAAGTCAAACCAATGGTACCCAAGGATTCTCAGAAGAGACACAGTACAGAAGGAGGTTGCCTCACACCCATATAGCAAAACAGGAAGCACCAGGACTTTAAAGACTTGGACCTTTGTCCTTTTGCAGAGATATTGGGAGCGCTACACACCCCTTTCCAGTGACCTTATTACCCCCTATGCCCAATCAAGCTACTGACTTCATAGAAAGAGTCTACAGAGACATGAAATGTTGCTGCCGAGGTAAGTAAACCTCTTGACGAGGTTGACATGCTGCCTGCAGAGAGACACACTGCTGATGGCTGTGCCAAAGAGGCCATTAAAGGCCTGGATCTTGGTTTTTATCTGAGACACTCACAAGACCAGCCACTCTGACTCCTCATTCAGTTTTTTGAGACCCCCACTCAGAGCCTTCATTGGCTTTGAGAAGATCATAGCTTTGTCAGCAAAGTCAAGATCAGTGAATCTTGCTTCACCAACAGATGCCCTTTAGCCACTGGACCCCACAAGCTTGCCCAACACCCAGTCCATGCAAGCACTGAACAGAGTTGGAGCACCCCTGATGAACCCAAGAATCAACCTGGGAAAATGCAGAGGTTCTGCCTCCACTCTGCACAGCACTCACAGTACCAGTGTATAGGCTGGCCATGATATTCAGCAACTTATGATATCCATGGCAGCCTGATCAACCGAGTTGAACACTTTATGAAAATCAACAAAGGTTGCAAAGAAACATTGCCAATATTCGCGTTTGGTCAACAACTCCCTGCCTCAAACCCCAGGTCATGACCTGGGAACTGCAGTGAGGCTTGTGAGAGCTGATGAACCCTTAAGCTGTGTCACCTCAATCTTGTACACCTGACTCATTGGAAATAGGCCTAGGAAGAAGGTCCTAATAAACAATAATCCAAAACTTCAGTCCTTAACAGCAGATGAAAACAATAGTTTTAATGAAGAGAATGAGTAAACCCAAAAAAGAAAGGGATATAGCTGAGATTTAAACCAGGGTCATTATATATAATGTAGAAAATGACAGATTTCCAAAAGACGAGAAAAAATAAACACACACAAATGACTTCACCTGTGATAAGCAATAAGCTTTTTTTTTTATTATCATCGACAGACTAGATGGTCAGTTACAGTGTGAATGTTAGGAAACCCCCAGCACAACTAGGCTTGAGTCGTTAAATCAGGCCCATGCGGTAGACACAAACGCTGCACTTTGCCAACAAAACACTTCAACTATGAGAGTGGTCAGTTCAATGAGTGATGCTGAGAAGAAGCGGCAATAACATGGAGCTCTATCAGAAGAGGAAAAGGCCACTGCGAGGTAAAGGGATTGGGTATATATTACTATACCAAAGCAAGTGTACAATTAATGTATCAAATAAAAAACATGAAGCTTACATTGATTACTTAGATTTCAACATGTCTTGGATGATCCCTTGAGCAAGTTTGAAGCAAGTACTGCAGCTAAATTCTAATAAAACTTTGTTGACTGCAGAAATCCTGAAACAGTTAATATGGAAAAATATTTTGTAAACAAGTATTAAAACGGCAGAATAACATTACAGTATATGCACATATCTGCTTAATCCAGTTTAAGGACATGGGAGAAGAGTCTATCCTGGTGTCAGCAAGTATAAGGCAAGACAAAGTTATGCTCTAGTTGTTTCTATCCGACGCACTGCCACTTTTAATAAATGTGTCATAATACAGTAACAGCCAGCATCAGTTGGAAAACTAACTGCCCATGGAGAAATCACCTTGAGCATTTTTTTTTTATTTTTTACTAACTTTTAGTGTATGATCCACCACTCCTCCTAAAAAAATGTAAAAGTCACAAGAACTGAAATGTATTCAACTATAATGTCTGCCTTAATTGTATTAATTAATTTATTCCATCCACTGTTTTTAAATTATAGCAGAATGTGCAATTATTAATTTCCCAGCTTCTCAGCAGGTCAATAGAATAAAGGGCAAAAAGCAAACATTCTCTGACTCCCATTGACATGCATCACGCTTATACAGAAAACAGAACACAATTTTTTAGGGTTGTGAATGTTTTGGACTTCAAAATAACTTTAATCCAATAACTCATCACACACCATAATCTTCAGCCTCTTCTCCTTTCAGAAGCATTTTAGGCATACCAAGACGGAGATTACAAAGTAGCAATTCACAAATTGTGAGATGACTTAACACTAGAGTATTCTGAGCGACATACTATCTTGTATTTTTATTTGCGATATAACATACTTTGGAAGGGACATCTCTTTGTTGAATGCATCTAGGTGTTTTGCTAAGTTAATTGTTTGAAGGTTTTGGGCAATGACATTTTTGCTTTTTCTGTATATTTGTATTGACTTCTTATCTACACGAGCTTCTCCAAATAAAATTTCAAACAACTTCTGTTCCTAGAGCAATAAAGTATTATTATCAATGAATAAGACTCTGAACTTGCAAAGAAAATGAGAAGAACGGGGGAAGAGAGAGGAAGAGAGAGAGAGAGAGAGAAGTTCAAAGATTCATTTCATCCTCTAGCTTACCAAGTGTCACAAATGTACATGCACCGTTAATTGCCCTCACCAGCAAACATGAACTGAATTAAGTAAGTTTAAAAGTGAATTAATAGAATAGTCCCCCCTCCTTATTAGTAAAGCACTAAAAGTGTGTATCAATTTTTATAGTACCAACCTTTTCACTTCCTGGACGTTATTGGAGCGGGCAGCCCCTAAAAGAGCTTCACCTGTAATAGAAAGATAACATACCACTGAGTATAACATTTTTTTGTAATACCAGTCATACAGTGAACATTACTTTACAACTTTAAAACTGTGATCATGTTACTTTAATGCTTTGCTGTAAATGCAGAGAAAACAGAAAAGATCCACTGCAAAAACTTTTGATTCCTTGACAATACAATATACAAACCCCGTGATTGGCATCAGCCCAAAACACACCTGCCTAGCAAGTACTGATCATTTTCAGAGTGGACGTATATGCTTTGCACTACTTGGGAATCCTGTGGCTCGTGCATATGATCAGAGTTGTGAAAAGCTGCCCAGAAACTGTGCAAAGCAGCTGCTAAATTCTACAAACTCCAAATTCATCATTAAGAGCCTCCATAGGAAGTGTCTGCTATAAATGTGGCATTTAATGGCCGAAAATTTAAGTCCGGTGTACTGATGATTCAAAAATTAAAAAACAGTACTTGCTAGAGCTCACTCTCTCAGCTTTGACAAGTGAAAGTGACAGTTTTAAATTCTAGCCCTAGTTCATGTTGTGTTTGGAGTAATATTACAGTAAAAATGAAATAAATAAATAAGCAACAAAAACATATTAGGTGGCACATTGCTTAAGTATTATCTATAATTATTCTTGGGTGTTTATGAATTTGTACCCCGATCCAGTAATGTTACCTTTGCCTTACACCAAACACTGCTGAGCTGGAAACAGGCCTCCTCAGCCCTCACCTGTATAAGCATACTGGAGTAGAGATGGAACGATCAGCTTTGAGCCCTAGCAGGGAATTCCATACATTCTCTCTCATAGATTTGTTATACCCTTTTTGGTCACTGCTTATGGACAGCATGTTCTGTTACAGAATATTTAATGTGATAGCAGTGGAAAAATTTCACTCAAGGAAATTCAGTCATTTTTTTAATCTTAAGTCATTCATGCGATTTTTTTGTTGGCTGAAGGATGTTTTTTTTGGCCTGGAGGCAAAATTCTTTAACCCAGTACTTGTTTGTACTTTAATATATCTATGTTGCATTTTAAGACTAAGAAATTTGTCTAGTTCACTATCGTGATACTACCATCACTAAGCATATGTGCTAGATTTTGTTTGTTACAAATATATTGCTTTGCATTTTAGCCAGAACTTTCAATTTTACTCTAACACCAGAAAAAAATTTCAAATATCTCAAGTTAATCCATCAAATACTGTCAACATTCAAATGGACATTTAAAATAAATTGATTTCTTCTTCACTCAAATGTTATTTATATACACTCACCTAAAGGATTATTAGGAACACCATACTAATACGGTGTTTGACCCCCTTTCGCCTTCAGAACTGCCTTAATTCTACGTGGCATTGATTCAACAAGGTGCTGAAAGCATTCTTTAGAAATGTTGGCCCATATTGATAGGATAGCATCTTGCAGTTGATGGAGATTTGTGGGATGCACATCCAGGGCATGAAGCTCCCGTTCCACCACATCCCAAAGATGCTCTATTGGGTTGAGATCTGGTGACTGTGGGGGCCATTTTAGTACAGTGAACTCATTGTCATGTTCAAGAAACCAATTTGAAATGATTCGAGCTTTGTGACATGGTGCATTATCCTGCTGGAAGTAGCCATCAGAGGATGGGTACATGGTGGTCATGAAGGGATGGACATGGTCAGAAACAATGCTCAGGTAGCCCGTGGCATTTAAACGATGCCCAATTGGCACTAAGGGGCCTAAAGTGTGCCAAGAAAACATCCCCCACACCATTACACCACCACCACCAGCCTGCACAGTGGTAACAAGGCATGATGGATCCATGTTCTCATTCTGTTTACGCCAAATTCTGACTCTACCACTTGAATGTCTCAACAGAAATCGAGATTCATCAGACCAGGCAACATTTTTCCAGTCTTCAACTGTCCAATTTTGGTGAGCTCGTGCAAATTGTAGCCTCTTTTTCCTATTTGTAGTGGAGATGAGTGGTACCCGGTGGGGTCTTCTGCTGTTGTAGCCCATCCGCCTCAAGGTTGTGCGTGTTGTGGCGTCACAAATGCTTTGCTGCATACCTTGGTTGTAACGAGTGGTTATTTCAGTCAAAGTTGCTCTTCTATCAGCTTGAATCAGTCGGCCCATTCTCCTCTGACCTCTAGCATCAACAAGGCATTTTCGCCCACAGGACTGCCGCATACTGGATGTTTGTCTCTTTTTACACCATTCTTTGTAAACCCTAGAAATGGTTGTGCGTGAAAATCCCAGTAACTGAGCAGATTGTGAAATACTCAGACCGGCCCGTCTGGCACCAACAACCATGCCACGCTCAAAATTGCTTAAATCACCTTTCTTTCCCATTCTGACATTCAGTTTGGAGTTCAGGAGATTGTCTTGACCAGGACCACACCCCTAAATGCATTGAAGCAACTGCCATGTGATTGGTTGATTAGATAATTGCATTAATGAGAAATTGAACAGGTGTTCCTAATAATCCTTTAGGTGAGTGTAGGATGGTGTTGTCCAGAATTCCTGATTCTGCTGAAGAATACACTTTTTACTGTCCTCTCAGCCACTCAGCTTTATAGTTGACTAGCAAAATACCCGCGCTTTGCAGCGGCGAAGTACTGCATTAAAATTTTTAGTAAGAAGAAAATTAAACCTTTTTAAACTGGGGGAAAATATGCCAATAATTATTTGTTAAGGATCTCTTTGTATACCACATTGTGAGTTCGGCCCTCCGGTTGTAATATGACCAAGCTGTGCGCTGAGCTTACTCTTGAGCATGCAACGTACAGTTGGCCATGTGAACAGTAATCTTGTTTCAAATTTCACAACTTGGATTGCTGCTGTTATAATCGGTTTGAGTTTCATGGTTTGTTTCAATTATGACAGTATTTGCAGGACTTGTGTTGAAGTGACATTCGGCATCTGTCAAGCGTTATAAGCATACAACCGGTTTCATCGATAACTTCACACCCATCTTTTGAGAGTTTAAACATTCATGTTCGGATTTAGTGGATTGGAAAATGGATGGATGGATAAACATTAAAGTGTCCACTACTGAAATCGTCACCTGTGAATCTAAGATGTTTAAGAGGCATTGGCGGTTGTCAAAAGGTGTAAAATATTTGGCCATTTCGGTACACTTGAAAGTGACAACCGAACAATTCAGCGGCAGCCATCAACTCACATGCAGAACCATAGGTGAAGGGCTTAAGCATTTCACTCTTATAGTGCTCCTGTGTAGTATAATTATCTCCTGTACCATCATCAGTCTACACCTTGATCCTGTCCCAGTCATTCAATACATAAGACACAATGTTCCTCCGGATATCAAGAGTGAGCCTGATATGGCTGTGCAATATGTAACAAAGAGAATGGAAAAGGTAGGTGCTATCTCTGGGCATGGAAACCACTCAGTAAGTGACAGTTCTTTGATCGATAGTGATCACCTCGATAGACATGGTAATGGGGGTACGATTGGAATGATAAAGGAAATGGGCACCTGAGCAATGTAAAGTAAGTCTAAAATACCTACACAATAACTATAATCGTAATAAATTAACAATAAAACAGCGGAGAAGCCGTGGATTAAATAAAAAGGCTGTAGTTACAGTATCAGCAGGGAGACATGAAGCCCGTGGCGAAGCAAGGAAGGGAATGCAGAGACCGGAGCAACGGACGGCCTTAAATAGGCAGCCAGCCAACAACGTGGGAGGCGTTGGGATGGGGGACCCAACGCCGCCTCACACGGTGACCGAGCTGCAGGCTATGGACGTATATATGTACATAAGTAGGATTAAGTTAGCGTTGGGAACCCGTGTACCAAATTTCTTGAAGATGGGCCCATAAGTAACAAAGACTGTTGAAAATTTCAGTAGAATTTCGAAATGAAACCTGCTTAACTTTTGTAAGTAAGCTGTAAGGAATGAGCCTGCCAAATTTCAGCCTTCTACCTACACAGGAAGTTGGAGAATTAGTGACATTGGAAAGTTCAATATGGCGGCCGACAGTGGCATCATACCACTGAAATAAGTACGTACATCGGTTTCGGTTAGCACAGGGAAGCCACCTACCAAATTTTGTGAAGATGGGGCCATAAATAAGAAAGTTCAACATGGCGGATGTTGTTGACCGTTATGACCATTACGCGTAGAATTTCGAAATGAAACCTGCTTAACTTTTGTAAGTAAGCTGTAAGGAATGAGCCTGCCAAATTTCAGCCTTCTACCTACACGGGAAGTTGGAGAATTAGTGACGCTGGAAAGTTCAATATGGCGGCTGACTGTGGCATCATACCACCGAAATATGTACGTACAATGGTTTCGGTTAGCTCAGGGAAGCCGCCTACCAAATTTCGTGAAAATGGGGCTATAAATAAGAAAGTTCAACATGGCAGACGTTGTCGATTGTTATGACCGTTACGCGTAGAATTTCGAAATGAAACCTGCTTAACTTTTGTAAGTAAGCTGTAAGGAATGAGCCTGCCAAATTTCAACCTTCTACCTACATGGGAAGTTGGAGAATTAGTGACGTTGGAAAGTTCAATATGGCGGCCGACAGTGGCGTCATACCAACGAAATAAGTACGTACATCAGTTTCGGTTAGCGCAGGGAAGCCGCCTACCAAACTTCGTGAAGATGGGGTCAGCCTTCTACCTACACGGGAAGTTGGAGAATTAGTGACGTTGGAAAGTTCAATATGGCGGCCGACAGTGGCGTCATACCAACGAAATAAGTACGTACATCGGTACATCGGCTGCCAAATTTCAGCCTTCTACCTACACGGGAAGTTGGAGAATTAGTGATGAGTGAGTGAGTGAGTGAGTGAGTGAGTGAGTGAGTGAGTGAGGGCTTTGCCTTTTATTAGTATAGATTAGGTTTACTGTAGTAGCTTCCTTCATAAGGCTTCATCATTTTTGAAGAAACTCCCTTCTAGCTAAGGTGTGTATGTATGAAGAAAATTATATTTTTTGATTCTTAAAAATGAAAGCTAAATATTATAAATAATGGTAGGGAAATCTAAGATTTATTTTCTACCATAAATAAGCATCTCCAACCTTCAAACTTTTCATTAATTCACTCTCATTCTACATTTGTAAAATCATTAGTTATTTACACAAGAAACTTCAGTCAAACTATCAATCATAGTCCAGGAGCCAGGAAAACCAGCTTTTAAATCCAGACAACCAAACTACAGACTCACAAAGTCCGGCTGACTACCAGATGTTTCGGATCTTTAGTCCATGCAATATTTTCCTACTTAAAAACAATTTGATCAAAAATAAAAGACTTTTAATGTACAATCTGAACTTTGGTGTCACTTTACAGACAGCTGCTTATAGCATGCCAGATTGCCATAATCAGCAATCATAATCAGTAAAATAACGTCAGCCATGGAGAAATGTGGTGAATTTTTGCTACATGAGAAGGGCTGAGTATGATGCAACAGGTCATCAAAGCAAAAAGAAGACATGCAAAAAATATTTGAAGTGTACCTCTTCATCATGTACAGTACATCATCCACTCATGAGAATTTTATACTTGCCCACTTCTTTGCTGCTTTTGGTTAATGGGCCTGTATGCACACACATACTACTGTGCAACTGTGCAGCAAGTCTATATTGGGACAGCAAGGGTAAGAATGCCAAAAGTTAATAATCATTTGCTGTGATACAAGTAATAATCAATGCATACTGTGTTAAAGAAATAAAAATAAACCTGTTACAAGTGAAAGGAATTATAATTACATATAGAATTATGACACAAATTAACTGAAAATAACTTTTCAACTGGAAGAACTTTTTTTAGTGGATTAAATATGGAGGATATTCCCCAAAGTAGCAATGACCTCGGGGAAAGGACAGTATCTCAACAAAGTCAGAGAATGTACTGTGGTGTATGCAGAGGGCATCCTGAAACTACATATAAAAGAGACCCTTTGTCCTTTCTTTTCAGGCAAAACTAATTTAAGGGTTGAAATGTGAACGAGAAGTCAGGCAAAAAGACACCTTTTATTGGCTAACTAAAAAGATTACAATATGTAAGTTTTCGAGGCAACTCGGGCACCTTCTTCAGGCAGTTAGTAATCGAGAGTTGAAAGGTTAGAAAGCACAATGACATTAGACTATTTACTATAGTTGTTGGCCTACAATATCTAACAAATGCTGATGTAGTGCCTAGTGACTTCATGGAATGCAAAACATAGAAACAAAAATGAACATTAAGGCAGGAGATAACGCTTTCAACTCAAAAGGCTGGTTACCACAGAGAAAATGATCTAAAATATTTAGCAGCATATCGGTCACATATGTAAGCTTGAATGTTTCAACAGTGCTCCTGTCACCAATCTCCAAGTGTTCAGCCTGAAGAAATAGACATTAGTCCTCAGAAATCAGAGGGATATACTCCTCTGCAAATACATCTTGCCTTAAGCAGTCACAGAGAGGAATCTCAAACAAGGATGCTCACCATTAACTGATGTGTACTCTGGACTCCTAACAGGCATGCTGGGGGTTGTTAAAATGCTCCCTACTATTAACCCAAAATTGCAGAGTGTGAATATTTTGCAGGCCTGAACCTCATCTTTACTTCATATGAGGACCCTCTTAATGGTCCAAGTGTGACAAAGTTTAATGCAGCTGTATGCATAGATTACTGGCTGTGGTCAACTAAAAGTGTGACACTGTAAAGGACATACTGCACCTACTGTAAGAGTAACCCTGGTGTCCAACTGATTATGTTTTTGATAGATAAGTTTATTGGTGAATTCTAAATTAGGTCTGAAAACAAAACTTGAGAATACAATATTAATGTATTATTCCAGTTAATTTTTGGTAACACTTTCTAAAATCTTATCTTTCAAAATAATGATTGTGTTTTTGTGGTAGAAGATGGAGTGCTATGCACTCGTACAACAAAATAACATTACATTACAAATAAACATTGCTATAAAAAGTTGTAGGTAACTCTCCAACTTATAATAAAGCTGGGCTACCAGAAAGTGTACCTGGACTACCAGATTTGCAAAGCTGGTAGCCCAGCAGACTACCACATGCATTTGCAATTTGTCCACCCCTGCCATGAGATTAGAGGTTGAGGTTACTTCTGAATAAAAACTTGGCACATTTTGCTTATTTGAAATGCTTTTCATTGTTGAGCTGGTGCAATAAACATAAACCCTGCACAACTATTATTGTGAAATTTAGCCCTTGAAAACCAGGCCAAAACACCAGACAGGTCTAAAAAATACAAGTAGGTCTCACAAACACTAAGTAAGCCTGTCTCCAAAACTCAAGAAGCAGACTTGCAGCTTGTACACCTAAAAGGAGCCAAAGCCTATGAGGACCAGAAAGGGAAAGGGGAGCTGTAATTAAACCCTGGCCAAAAAGAACAAAAACAATGTATCTCATTAAAATATAGTCTATTCAATATGGGTATTATAAAGCAAGAAGTGAAAAAAGGACAATAAGATTTATAAAACATCAGCCTAAGTTAATATGATCCAAAAACAAAATCCTAAAAACAAAGCCTCAGACCACAGCAAAGAGACTAAAAGCTATAAAATCACAAACCACAGTTTACTATAATCCAGGACACAAGTGTAATTCAATAATAGGACATGAACAGCGGAAACAGTGGCTAATTTCTCAGCAATAGTATATAGGTTGACAGTGGATGAGCAGTGGGGATGCCATCACAATAGGATTAACATATAAGAGAGGAAGACGAACAACTAAAAGAATTAACATAAACTACAAAGTTTCAAAATATACAACCCTAAACACAAAATGTGAAAATAAACGCAGCAAGGCTTAACAAAACCATGACCACAGAAAAATCAAACATTCAAAAAGAATAATAAGACAAATAAATTTAACAAAAGAAAACAGAGACCAAAGACAGAACCCAGAGACAGAGCCCAGAGTAATCCAGAACAACTGGACCCAAATCCTACTGCTTTAATCAAAGCTTGTATGCCTGCCATGTGTACCGAAATAGCATTGTTATTCATTTACATATCTCTGGAATCTAATAATGAACCAACTGTAAAATGGCCACTGCTACACTGATCATAAAAATGCAAGGTCTTAACCATGACAACTGTTCTATTTAAAAATGATTCTCAACCTTTTACTCTTAGCTAAAGTGCTGGCATATACTCTTCCCTCATAATTTCAAACAAGTAAATGTTCCAGATGGTTTAACCTTATACCTGTTTGAAGGTGAAGCAGAACACAGAAACTAGCCGAATGAAGGTTGTAAATGATCTTATAGTTGTTGCTAACACTAAGTATTCGTTTTTATTAACTGCTGTATTTTTCGCTGACTTTTGAACTTTGAAGTGCTTATTCAACACCTTGAACCTGTGACAGGGAAAAATCCTCTTTTTGAAAGGCAGTAGTTTATACAGTATGTACTAACAATGATAAATTTTCACCTAGCCCCCTTACACATAATATAATTATGCAGGGCTCATTATAGTACATGGCCCAATGTTATTTATTATTTAACTTCTCCCATTGTCTAGGATCATGCCGAAATTATCGGCACCCCTGGAATTTTCCCAGAAAATGCACCATTTCTCCAGGAAAATTGTAGCAATTACAAATGTTTTGGTATACACGTGTTTATTTCCTTTATGTGCATTGGAACAACACAAAAAAACAAGGAAAAAAAGCCAAATCTGACATCATATCACAAAGAACTCCAAAAATGGGCCAGACAAAATTATTGGCACCTTTTCAAAATTGTGGGTAAATCGTTGTATTTCAAGCATATGATGCTCATTTGAACTCACCTGTGGCAAGAAACAGACGCTGGCAATATAGCAATCACATCTGAAGCCAGTTAAAATGGAGAAAAGTTGACTCAACCTTTCTGTTGTGTGTCTGAGTGTGCCAAACTAAGCATGGAGAACAGAAAGAAGAACAGAGAATTGTCTGAGGACTTGAGAACAAAAATTGTGGAGAAATATCAACAATCTCAAGGCTACAAGTCCATCTCCAGAGATCTTCATGTTCCTTTGTCCACTGTGCGAAACATAATCAAGAATTTCACAACACATGGCACTGTACCTAATTTCCCTGGACATGGACGAAAGAGAAAAATTGATAAAAGACTGCAACGAAGGATAGTCCGAATGGTGGATAAACAGCCCCAATCAACTTCAGAACATATTCAAGCTGTTCTGCAGACTCAGGGTACAACAGTGTCAGCTCGAACTATCCGTCGACATCTAAACAAAATGAAACGCTATGGCAGGAGAGCCAGGAGGAGCCCACTGCTGACACAGAAACATAAAAAAGCCAGACTAGATTTTGCCAAAAAATACATGAGGAGGCCAAAATCCTTTTGGGCGAACATCTTGTGGACAGATGAGACCAAGGTAGAGCTTTTTGGTAAAGCTCATCATTCTACTGTTTACAGAAAACAGAATGAGGCCTATGAAGAAAAGAACACAGTACCTACAGTCAAACATGGTGGAGGTGCTAAGATGTTTTGGGGATGTTTTGCTGCCTCTGGCACTGGATGCCTTGACTGTGTGCAAGGCATCATGAAATCTGAAGACTACCAAAGATATTGGAGCACAATGTAGGGCCCAGTGTCAGAAAGCTGGGTCTGCATCAGAGGTCATGGATGTTCCAACAGGACAATGACCCCAAACATACCTCTAAAAGCACCCAGAAATGGTTGAAGACAAAGCGCTGGAGAGTTCTGAAGTGGCCAGAAATGAGTCGGATCTAAATCCAATTGAACACTTATGGAGAGATCTCAAAATTGCTGTTGGGAGAAGGCGCCCTTCAAATCTGAGAGACCTTGAGCAGTTTGCAAAAGAAGAGTGGTCGGAAATTCCAGTTGAGAGGCGTAACAAGCTTGTTGATGGTTATAGGAAGCGCTTGATTTCAGTTATTTTTTCCAAAGGACGTGCAACCAAATATTAAGTTGAGGGTGCCAATAATTTTGTCCAGCCCGGTTTTTGAGCTTTGTGTGATATGATGTCAGATTTGGCTTTTTTTCTTTGTTTTTTTGTGTTGTTCCAATGCACATAAAGGAAATAAACATGTGTATACCAAAACATTTGTAATTGCAACAATTTTCAGGGAGAAATGGTGCATTTTCTGGGAAAATTCTAGGGGTGCCGATAATTTCGGCCATGACTGTAGTATGGACTGAGATTGTATTTTGTGCTTGTTTAAAACTACACAGCCTATGTGTGACTTTCTACCACACTCACTTTTTGACTATATGAGTCTTATTAGTTTTTGGCGGGGTTAAAACTGTTCAAAGCTTAATGGAGACAAGCCAGTGGTCTTGCTCATTATGATCTATGACTGGTTCTTAAAAATGTTTGTAACATTAGTACTGATAGCAATGGCTGCTCCATCTTCTCCTACTTCAGAAGCCAGCAAAACTGGGTGCCACTTCAGACTGAGTGTGGAACTCATGCTTTCTTTCCTATTTTTAGAATTACAACTTCTTGTAATGAGCCTCCTGAAATACTTTTTCACACTTCTGTGACTTCTCACCTTGACTGCTAAAATGTTTTGCTTTTTGATGCTTCAAACAAAGTACTAAACAACCTATGTAAGATTCCAGCAATTAGAATTTTAATGCACTCAAAACCTTGGGATCATACAACTACTTAACTCGTGTCCTCACACTAGCTACACATTAATATGTATACCTTATAAGCTTCTTTTGCATTCATGTAAAGTTCTGCATGACAGTGATCCTATTTTTCTATCATTTGATATTATTACACACCATGTCCAAATATGTGGCATGTGAATGAGGAGTTACTTGTTACTGGATGCCCAAACATTTTGCAGTACTACTCTCACATTATAGAATTTCCCACCTCTTTACATTCAGCAGTCTTCTACTATCTTTTACACAGCATTTTACATGATTGTAATAGATTGTTATATCTTTTCTGTTATTTACACTTATGTGTGTGTTATCTGTTTCAAACTTAAGTTTACTTATTATTGAACAGTGGTGTTTACTAGAACATGCAAACAAACTTGATGCAGTCTGTATTGACAATGACAATAAAGATCTATCAATTTTTTAGTGTTCACCTCTTTATAATGTTATCAATAATTTTCTGAAAATATTCTTTGGTCTTTATTTATTTATAAATAATATTCACTTCTATTAATGCCAGAAAAGCATTGGCAAGAAAGTGAAAGATATGTGTTTGCCAATTAGCTGCAGATTTAGAATATAAAGAGAAATGTGTTAAGGATTGCAAAGAAAATGGCAAAAAAATGATTTACTTAAAAACCTCAAAAAAGAATGTTTGTACTGATAGTAATGAGAGTAAGGACATTTGTAAGAAGGACTTGGAGTATTTTCTGAATATGATGTGAGAAAATAGAAAGACTGAGGTATATGGAGGCAGAAAAAGTGTAGAAAAAATTAAAATGGGTAAAGCATTGTGCTCAACTGCATTGATGTTGATGTTGGAAATCTTGAATGCAGTGTGAGGTACTGTAGTTGACTGGTCAACACTATGATTGTGAATGGAAAATTGGAAAAGTATTCCAGTAAACAAAATCTCATATATATTTCTCTTCTGGCTTGTCCTGATTCCTCTTCAAACCCCCCCCCCGCCCACGCAGCCCACACGGCATTTCTCAATTCCCATTCCTCCTCTTCCAAACTCTTCCCCATGCTGCCAGCAGCCTCCCATACACCTCCACGCCGCTTTTCTCGATTTCTATTCCTCCTTCGGACTACCGTGTTCCCCGCTCCTCTCTCATGACCTCATTGGTGTCACATCACCAGCCTGACCGCGTGACCTTTAACTTCAGCCATGTGTGCGCCTGGGTGTCTTTTTCGTAGCCTGCTACGGGAAGGTACTCTCTCGACCATTAGCATTGGTTTAGCTCCTTGCTATTTTCGTTATACTGCGACAGCTGTTTCCTAAGCCTTTGTTATAAAATGAACGACAGTATCTTCTCTGTTGACGGGTTTTTGTACAATGTCATCTGTATTCCGGGATCTGGCAACTGCCTGTTCCTATCAGTGGGTTATTTCTTGACACAAATGGTTGAAGAAGGCAATGCACTCTCACTACGACATAAGGCAAACTGATCGCTATCCAAAATTCTGAAACAATCTTCATTCCCAGAATCTCTCTCCTTCCTTCCAACACCAATCTCCTTTTTAAATTTAAACACACACAATTCCCACTCAGACTCGCCTTCTCCATGACTATCAAGAAGTCCCAAGGACAAATGTTTGCAAAGATTTGCATTAATCTACAACAACCAGTCTTCAGCCACGGTCAGTTATACGTGGCTTTTTCTAGGGTTAGATCTTTCGACTCATTACCTGTCGTCTCCAGCAAAACACCTATTCACAACTGCATCTTTCAAGAAGTATTTCTTTCTTCTTGATATCTGAATTCCTTTCTCACCGTTTTCCGTTCCTATTCTTACACCCGGCTAGTAAAGTACAATACATTGGTTTGTTGCGCTTTTATAACAGGTAATGAAAGTGGTACTAGAGAAAGAAAAAAAATCAAACAAGAGAGAAAGTTGAAATACAGGTTGATTTCTAGTCAGGGAAGGGACCCACAATTCCCATTGCACAAATAGTAAACAGGAAAATTAAATTAAAATCGTTCCTAACTGAAGTGCAAACAATAAAACCTATGAAAAACAGTGTGTTTGCTTTAAGGCAGTACATCAGCATTGTGAACCCTCTCACACACTAAATGCAAATATTGATATCAGCAATTGAATTGCTTTAGAGAAAGTTCTGCTACTTAGGTGACATGTTGACTGCAGACAGCGGTATGGGCGCAGACTTTAATGTCTGGTCAGGAGTGCAGGTATCATGTCCATTACTGATAAATCCCTCTTGGTTCAACTCAAGGCAAAGAAAGGCTTTAATTATTGCTACATTTACCCCATTCTGAAGTAGATCAGAAATAAAAATACACACCTTGCGTTGGCTTTAGTGAAATGACCTGAGTTGTAATCACTTTAACTTGTACCATGTCATTGAATGACTTACAAATAACAGAAAAATGTATCATTTTTTTAACATGGTACCATATATAACCACAATAAATTAATGGATGCTTTGCATTAATCCAAATGTAATGGACATGTTTACACTTGTCTGTTGAACTACTGTAACTGTATCCATTCATTTTCTAACATTCTCATTTGTACCTGTCACTATTCTACAAAATAAGCTGCTCCATATGTTCATTCCAAAAATGGTAGTGAATGGTATGAGAATGAATGGAATCTCATCTTCAGTCACTAGTAACTACTGCAGGTACGATCAGTTCAGCTCAATGGCCTTACTGAGGTTCGTCATTTCAGTGCCCAATGGACTAAAAAGAATATCTGTTGTGACGTGTGAATCCCTGTCTTGCACCCTAAAACATGAGGCTGAGTCTCAGTACTTTAGCAAAACCAACTTTATTATGCTTGAAAGAAGAACAGCACGGTTATTTATTGTAGTGGGATCTACAACTTTCCCATTCACAGAGACTGCAATCAGGCAGGGTCGTGGCCAAGTAATACTGTTCCCTGCATTTATAATGTTCCTTGCATCACCCATCGATGACAGGCGCTTATAGCGCGACTGCGGTCGACTTGGATCTGCTTTTGCGGTGAGCCGATGCAGCGCTGGGAGCCTGCGGTTGCCCCAGTGATGGATAAGCAGTCTTCCACAGAAGTGGCAATTGCACTTCCGGACACTCTTCTGCATGTTGTCCGGAGTCCCAAAAGAGTTTACAAACCGCACACTGTATAATGCCATCATTCAGAAATGATCAGGCATCATAACTGATTTGCAATGAAGCTGTCACTATCATAAAACAATTTGTTTGTGAGCATCAGTAGGCTTTGCTTCCTAGGAACCAAGTTATCTGAACTATTCTATAACATTTCTGTAATTATTTACTGCTCTGATGCTGATCTTTCTGATCATAAAATAGGTCATTATGATAGCAATTGATGAGAAGAATTCATAATTAATTCTAGAATCACTGTATTTGCCATAATTCTTGAGATATTATCAAAAATTCATTTGAGGGTTCCTCTAGAGTGGCTCTTTCTCTTGCATGATTTGGCTGAAAAACTAATTAGCATATTGCAATCTCATAACAGGTTTGTTTCAAGTTTGATAGATAGATACTTTATTAATCCCAAGCGGAAATTCACATAATCCAGCAGAAGTATACTGATACAAAAAAAAAAATTAAAGAGTAATAAAAATGCATGTAAAAACAGACAATAACTTTGAATAATGTTATTATAACTCCCCCGGGTGAAATTGAAGAGTCGCATAGTGTGGGGGTGAATGATCTCCTCAGTTTGTCTGTGGAGCAGGACGGTGACAGCAGTCTGTCGCTGAAGCTGCTCTTCTGTCTGGAGATGATATTGTTAAGTGGATGCAGTGGATTCTCCATGATTGACAGGAGTTTGCTTAGTGCCCGTCGCTCTGCTACAGATGTTAAACTGTCCAGCTTTATTCCTACAATAGAGCCTGCCTTCCTAACAAGTTTGTCCAGGCGTGAGACGTCATTCTTCTTTATGCTGCCTCCCCAGCACACCACCGCGCAGAAGAGGGCACTCGCATCCAGCTGGACATATATATATATGACAGACATCCAGCTGTTTTAGCTCTGGACTGTCCTCAAGAAACTGTGACACACAGGCACAGGCCCATCATCAAGATATCGATGTTTTCTGTCTCAAGGGACCCTAAAACATTGAGATCCGTCGAAAACCAGAGATTGAAATTTTTGGTTGCTCCTCCCCCATAGACGATAGGTTATGGGAAAAACTCTTTTGTGTCTTCCATGTACACACCTACAGGGCTGCATGGGAGTTGTAGTTCCAATGAGCAGCCGTGCTTGGCTGCATGGTAACCACCAGAGGGAGCTGGTGTCCCCAGTTCCCCGTGACTCAGAAGTGCTTCTGGATGCAACATGGTGACACCGGAAGTTCTCCCGGGTCCAGTATAAAGGAGACTGCTCCACTTCACCTGAGGGAGCTGGTTTCAGGTGCTAAGGAAGAGCAAAGCTTGCTCAGAGGAGTTAAGGGTACAAGATTAACAAGAAGTATTGTAACATGTAGTGGAGAAGAAAGAAACCTTGTAAAGGTAATTATGTTAATAAAAGCATTTGCTTGTACTGGAAATAGTGACTATGCAATTGTCTGGAGTTTGGGGTGCTACTACACTCCCTATGGGCCACATGATATTCTTACTTTTTTAATCTGGGTAAAGACTTTTTGGTTGAAGAAGCTCAGTGTCCTACTCTTTGATGATGCTGAATACACTTAATTTCACAGCATCAACATACAAACAAAGACTACAGTTTACCCAGATTCATAAAAACATACAGAAACCAAACACTCCTGATTTAACTGTTACTACTCATTAGTGTTTATTTATTTTGTTTTACTTCGAAAACCTCCAGACATACCAGCAGGCTGCATTGCCACACGTGCTTCATGGACAGCAGTAGCCAAAGCTGCACTCTTCCTGTTACTGTCATGTAATCTGCTTCTGTAATTTGCTTCATGCCCAACAATGATGTCACCTTCTTGATCAGTCTGCCTGTGCAGTTCAGAGGCAGGAACTGTCAGTCTTCAGGCTCATGCTCAGCAGATGTTGTTGCTGTTTTTTTTAAAAACTTTGTGCTTTCTTGATCAGTTTCCCATAGGAAAGAAACAAACAGCGAAAGCTTTACAGAGTTTGCTGCTGGCCACATTTTTTACTTCACAAGTGCTCATCATGTCATAAGCTTGTGACATGTGAGTTGATGTCTTGCAACCTCAAAGACGAGGCTGAGTCTCAGTACTTTAATAAAAAAAAACAGGAACAGCACGGTTATTAATTGTAGCGGTATCTACCATTCTACTATACACAAACACAGCAAACAGGCAGGATCTGGGCCAGGTCAGTGGCCAAGTTGCAATGTACCCTGCATCACCCATCAGGCGACCGGTGTTTTGTGTGTGGCAGCGGTCAGCTTGTAGTTGTTGCTGTGGCACTGCGAATCTGCAGTTGCCTCAACAACGGACATGCAACCCTCAACAGACGCGGCAGTCGCACTTCTGCGTGTCGTCCCATTGGGGAGGGTCTCTGAGGGTCTCTAACAGTTCAGACGTTTCACAGCATTCAATTAAAATGAAGATCAAGGTTCTTGATCCAGTGGTTCATGAGTAATTGTGTGACAGTCAGACACAACCCTTTGAATTTTAGATATATAGATTACTGTAGAATGGCTTCCCTGTGATTGGCCTGTACAAGACTGATTCCTGTTTTGTAACTTGCCCCATGTTGTATTAAATTGAATTATGCAGGTCTGAAAATGGACAGATATCACAGTTGATAGTGAAAGGCTCAATAGCAAGAACTTCCAGTTCAATAAATTAAAAAGTTAGCACAATAAAATAATGCTATTGTGAGGAGGCTGTATGTTTGACAAAGGATAATCAACTAACTTCATAAAATAACACTTTAAATGCAATTTCATTGCAGGCTTTAAGGAAACAGAACCCAGCGAAACTTTAAATGCTGCATATTTATTGCACAACAGATGCACAAACCTGTATCACAATCCCTATTTTTACTTGAGTCCCTTATTTTGACTTTTATGACATATTTTCACAGATTTGTCTGCCTTTTTTTAAATCATTGATTTTTATTTTCAGAAGGTTGAGTCATACCAGATTTTTCGATATATTGCCAATAAAACAGCTGATTACTGATGTCAAAAAAAGTTAGCAACAAACTATGAATCTGTAAATGGCATTCAAAAAAGCGTCTTATCACTGCATGCAACTTGCCCTGTTAGCACACAAGAACAACACTAATGAGCAGCAGTCCTGTGGTATCAAAAATATAATTGCTGATATTTCAGAGGACATTTTATGTTCCTGAAAAAGGAAACAATAGAGGAATTGGACAACAAGCTCTAAGTAGTCAACGACTGTCAAACTGCAATACTTGTGGCCACCTCGACTCCTCTGGGCAGTTTGACTGTCCTGAATTGACAGGCAGAAATTGTGACTGCTGATAAAGAATGCCAACCAACAAGATATTCACCATTTTAACTGACGTATTCAGCAAAGCCCGAAGGCTCAAAGTGCGTTGTTTACCTTTGAGGTCCGACTCCTTTTTCAGACAGCATGCCACTCCAATTAGAGACAAGCTCGCCGCCCAGGCCCCTCCTCTAGCGGCGCCCGTTCGCCATTGCTGCCAATGATCGTAATGCTCATGCTTCCAGCGCCCTTCAGTGTCCGCCTTTGAGCATTGCAGAAATATACTGCCGCGCTCTTTCTCGATAATCCCACATGGTTGTACTAGCGGAAAAAATGATACTCCAGATGTGACAGCTCGCCCGTTCGATGAGGATGTAGCATACTGCGCTTCACGCTTGCAGGTTACACAGCTCGCTACCCGGAAAGCGTAACGTTTAGTCCTCGGATGAGCCAGGCCTACATCCAAGTACAAGGAACACCGATTAAGCAGCTGTCTCCCGGCTGCCGACATTCGCATGCTTTGCATTGCTTGGAAAAAAAGTCAAAGCTTATAAGCTGATGAATTTTCAAGTACCATGAAAAGCTTTAGACTTATTTAGGCTTTCTAAACATAAGAATCCAACGTGGAAACGAATAACCCAATTAACTTACATGCCGCAAGACGAATTGTAACATGGGAGATGTAGTTTCATATGGCACCGCCCACTAAGAACTCCGGAGAAGGGAGATGATGTATCCGAACTACAACTCCCAGAAGCGGTTCACTATCATGACCGGCTGTTACGGTAAACCGTATTGCTAAAGTTCTGTCATTCTGGATTTAACATTGGTCATAATAACTGTACATTTTCTGTTGGGGACATTAAAACTACACAAACCATCTGTTTTTCTCGTGCCGTTTTAGTAATACATTTTGGAACGATTTATTAGATTGGTTTCATCCATAAATTCTCCGTCTTTCCCCATTTACTAGAAATGATGCAATCCAACGAGGGATAAGAAACTTAAGTGTTTGTCCTGATTTGTGAATGTCCTCCTTATTTTTGGAAAATGCTAAACCTTCATTATTATTTTTTTTTAATCAAAGAACTTACATTGTACTGTAAATCATTAAAATATATGGAAAAGAAATGTGGGAAAAAAGTGCTGTTATTGATTTTTAATTATATGAAAGGACCCCTTAACTCTCTTTTTTTCCTTCTTTCTCTTGTATGTCTTTCTTTTTGTGTGCTCTGTTTAATTACAAAATTGTTTAAGTATGACAATTATATTTTGCTGTATTGTTGTATTATGAATTTATATATGTATTGCACTTTCGCAATTCATAAATAAATAACATTTATGTAATTTGGGTATAACATCTAGTAATCAAATGGGAAGAAAGCATTTGGAGATGATGGCAGGTAAGGGAAACTGCCGTTAAATTTTAATGGAAGCCATCAAACTTGACTTCCAGTGAGTTGACATGCAGAACCCCTTGGCCCATTTTTGGTTGACAAAAGAACCTTTATATATTTAGGCCTGCAAAAGGCTCCATAAACAATTATCAATAGATGGAAGCAGATATGATTTTAAAAGGATTCTTTCTACATATAATATCACAGGCTAAGTTTGGGTTTTATTGATCTATTGTGTCCTGAAGGGTGTTGTAGTGATATTAGAAGTTATTGTTAACTGTTGTCAGTAAAGCATTTAGTATTCAGTAGTATGAAGTTATCATGAGAATAGAAAATGGATGTAACAAAGGAATAAAGAAGTGGCAACAATAAACTGTGGTTATTTAGAAAATACGTATTAAAAAGTACATTGCTTACAGTTACCTACTATACAGTACATTAAAGATTTACATTTTGCCCACATGTTAGGAATATTTTCAAAGCCCAAAGAACCAATTAAATATTCAAAGTCCCCTTCCCAGAATGAAATGTTTTTTTGTCAAGTAGTGGTTCTATGAGCAGCCACATAACCAAGTAAAGGGTCATTAAAGAGCCAGTCTTTTTAAGAGTGTAACTAATAAGCAGTAAATGGAAAACTCAGGCTTAGGAGCAGAACATTTTTTAGGACCAGTCCTTACTCAAGTCAACAAGCATAATTTTCCTGTTTGTCCTTTTCCAGTGTCTCACAATGTTGTTTATGGCACCATTGTTTTTTAACAATCCTTCATGACAGATTTTGGTATTTATGGGTTGGAGACGGTGGCACTGACTAGAAAGCAGGAGACTTGTGTGCTTAGGGTCGTTGTCTTGCTGCATGACCCACCTTCTCTTGAGATTCAGTTCATGGACAGATGTCCTGGCATTTTCCTTTAGAATTCTCTGATATTGGATGGCACGGTGGCGCAGTGGTAGCGCTGGCCTCGCAGTTAGGTGGCCCGGGTTCACTTCCCGGGTCCTCCCTGCGTGGAGTTTGCAGGTTCTCCCCGTGTCTGCATGGGTTTCCTCCCACAGTCCAAAGATATGCAGGTTAGGTGGACTGCCGATTCTAAATTGGCCCTTGTGTGTGCTTGGTGTGTGGGTGTGTTTGTGTGTGTCCTGCGGTGGGTTGGCACCCTGCCTGGGATTGGTTTCTGCCTTGTGCCCTGTGTTGGCTGGGATTGGCTCCAGCAGACCCCCGTGACCCTGTGTTCGGATTCAGCGGGTTGGAAAATGGATGGATGGATGGAATTCTCTGATATAATTCAGAATTCATTGTTCCATCAATGAAGGCAAACTGTCCTGGCCCAGATGCAGCAAAACAGGCCCAAACCATGATACTACCACCACCATGTTTCCCAGATAGGATGAGGTTCTTATGCTGGAATGCAGTGTTTTCCTTTCTTCAAACATAACGCTTTTCATTTAAACCAAAAAGTTCTATTTTGGTCTCATCCGTCCACAAAACATTCTTCCAATACCCTTCTGGTTTGTCCACATGATCTTCAGCAAACTGCAGATGAGCAGTAATTTTTTTTTTGGAGAGCAGTGGCTTTGTCCTTGCAACCCTGCCATGCACACCATTGTTGTTCAGTGTTCTCCTGATGGTGGACTCGTGAACATGAACATCAGCCAATGTGAGAGAGTCCTTCAGTTGCTTAGAAGTTACCCTGGGGTCCTTTGTGACCTCGCCTTGCTCTTAGAGTGATCTTTGTTGGTCGACCACTCCTGGGGAGGATAACAATGGTCTTGAATTTCCTCCATTTGTACACATTCTGTCCGACTGTGGATTGGTGGAGTCCAAACTCTTTAGAGATGGTTTTGTAACCTTTTCCAGCCTGATAAGCATCAACAACTCTTTTTTCTGAGGTCCTCAGAAATCTCCTTTGTTCGTGCCATGATACACTTCCACAAACGTGTGTTGTGAAGAGCAGACTTTGATAGCTCCCTAGTCTGTAAATAACACAGGGTGCCCACTCACACCTGATTGTCATCCCATTGATTGAAAACACCTGACTTGAATTTCACCTTCAACCTAACTGCTAATCCTAGAGGTTCACATACTTTTGCCACTCACAGATATGTAATATTCAATAATATTTTTGTCTCATTTGTTTAAGTGGTTTCTCTTTATCTACTTTTAGGACTTGAGTGAAAATCTGATAATGTTTTAGGTCATATTTATGCTGAAATATAGAAAATTCTAAAGGGTTTACAAACTTTCAAGCACAACTGTATTGTACAGTGCGCACTATCCAGCATGTAGCATCAAGACACGTGTCACCAATTACCATGCTTCATATAGTTTGGTGATGCGTAGACTAATATATATTGTATGAGACGGCTGGCAGCTCATCCTGGCCAGGACACCCCTGTGGTGGAAGGATGGGAGAAGGCTACTTTTCAAGGACACTGCTTCCCCCAAGACGCGAGATGGCAGCTTCCCTGGACTGCAGTGGTGTACCAGATGCCCTCAGGGCACTATAGGACTTGGAGTTCGGCAACACAGCCCTGCTGGGTACAGTGGGTGCAGCCAGGGGACACTGTGGGAAGATGGTGGGAGAACAAATTCTCACCTAGCCTGGAAGTACTAATGGATTATGACAACAGAAGCCCCAATGTACTTCCAGGCTGATTAAAAACCTGAGTTCTCCATCTGACCGAGGTCAAGGACTATTAAAAGGACTGCTGGAAACCCAGCAAACCAGCCGGAGTCGAGAGGTGTGGAGGAGAGAATTGGAATTATTGGAGAGAATTATGCTGGTTTATTTGCTTATTTACTGTGGCTGTGGTGCTTGGAGGCACTGAAAAGGAGGAAAAAAGAAATAAAGTACTTCTGAGTGCTTTTACCTTGTGTCTTATACATCTGTCTGTTGGGTTTAAGAGGCAACAGTGCCACCTAGTGTCCACAATATGTTTTAGTGATACGTGGAGTTGATTATTCTTTGTTAACATGTAAGAAACAATTAATTACACAAGAAATTGGCTCTGACAGTGACAAGGGAAACATTTGAAACACTATGAGGTAGAAGCATTAGCCAATAGGCCATCATGCTAGGGCACCCAGGGAGAGATTTATACAGACATACATATACATACGTAAATCCATCTTAATCGAGTTCAGGCTTATGGGGGCTGGGCCTATCATAGCATTAAGGCAGAAACCAAGACATGACACCAGTCCATTGCAGGGCCACTTCTGACACTTGGTTCATGAGGCAGAAACACAAACTATTTAGCTTATTATGTTTCCAGCGTAAAGAATAAAAGAACAATGTCAAAAATTTGGGGTACCTTGTTGCCAACCCCGTATAATTGGAATAATTGAATTGCAAAAGAAAACGCGTCTACAACGCAAAAAGCGAGTCATCCCGACTTCCATCTCAGGAAGACTGCCCAAAATGGCAGCTCCAGATTCCAGGAATTCTGGGAGGAAGAGGTGGGTCCAGGGTCCAAGTTCAATGTGGGAAATGTACATTCAGAAAGTCACTCTGTTTACAGTGTTGCCTCAAAACTATAACAATGACAAAATAACTACAACAGCTATACAAGTAATCACAAAACAAATAATGTTTCTATACGTAGCATGTATTAAAGTACTAGCAAAATACCCGCGCTTCGCAGCGGAGAAGTAGTGTGTTAAAGAAGTAATGAAAAAGAAAAGGAAACATTCTGAAAATAACGTAACATGATCATCAATGTAATTGTTTTGTCACTGTTATGAGTGTTGCTGTCATATATATATATATATACACATACATACATACACACACACACATTATATATACAGTATACATATCTATATCTATATATATCTAATATCTATATATATATCTATATCTCTATATATATATATACACATACATACTGTACATACATACACACACACACACACACATTATATATATATATATATATATATATATATATATATATATATATATAT